>CM019721.1:28959205-29523073 GCA_009760885.1 Achatina immaculata | reverse complement strand
CCAGCTACAGACCAATCAGTCTCACTAGCTGCCAATGCAAAACGATGGAACGCATCATTGATCTAAGGCTAAAATGGTACCTAGAAAGTGAAAACTTTCTCGTTCCACAACAAGCAGGATTTAGGCAGTACTACAGTACGGAAGATCAAGTGACCTATCTCTCTCAAAAGATTGAGGATGCATTCCAAGAGAAAAACCTGAAGATAGACCTGAAGAAAGCCTTTGATAAAGTATGGAAAAAAGGTCTGCAATGAAAACTAAGAAACTGCAATGTGAATGGAAGACTGTACAACTGGATAAAGTCCTATTTACACAATATAAGAGCTATAGTAGTAATGGATGGACACAAAAGCCAGAAAGTACTTCTGCGACATTGTGTACCACAAGGAGGAGTCCATTCACCTACACTATTCCTTGTATTCATTAATGACCTGGTCAAAGAACTTCCCTATGGAATCAAAGCAGCACTGTATGCAGATGATCTGGTCATGTAGTGTACAGATGAATATGCGACAGTTGCTACACAGAGACTCCAAAGAGCAGCTGACATCTTAACATCAAGGACAAATAAATGGTGTGTAAGTATCAACACAGAGAAATCAAGTACCACTCTGTTCACTCTCTCATCTAAACAGAAAGCAGGTAAGATCTTTGTAAATATCCTTAAGGATGGACAACCAACCCACTTACTTAGGAGTGACTCTTGACTCAAAACTGACTTTGAAGCAACACATCAACAGTGCAGAAGCAAAAGCCAGAAGAAAACTAGCCATATTAAGAAAATTGAGTGGAACAACATGGGGTGCTAGTGAAAGAATCCTCAAGAATGTATATCAGCAAAGTATTCTACCACATTTAGAATATGGCTCAACATCTTGGTGCACAGCATCAAACACTACGCTGCATAATCTAGACAAGGTTCAAAATCAGTCACTACGGATTATCACAGGTGCCATGAGGTCCACACCAATAGCAGAAATGCAGAAAATAGATGGTGTTCAAGCGCTAAAGGAACGTAGAGACACAAAGGTCATGACCAAGTTAGAGAAATTCCTTAGCTCTGTAAGCCATCCCCTGAAGGAAAGATTCAATAACTTGGCACTAAGACGGCTTAAAAGAAGCAGCTTCATTCACTAGGCCAAGCGTATGCGTAAGCCGATATCTGACCTTCCAACTGTAGTCACTCCATGAACATTTGTACCAGAGCATACACCATAGAAAGAAGCAAATTATACACAAATAACTATTCAGACTGAAGTGAAAGATGTGCAGAATGGTGAGATGCAGAGCAGTCTTGTAAGATCAACAGCCACACTTAGTGTTCTAGATGATAAATATCCATGTGACACCTGGATACGTGTGTATACAGATGGATCTGCACATAATGCCATAAAGAATGGAGGGGCAGGAGCACATATTGTATATCCAAACAAAACCACTGACAAGATTTCCATACCCACTGGAAAATACTGCAACAACTATGATGCAGAAGTTAGGGCAATTATTGCTACAGTTGAAAAACTATCAGAATTGATACATGTCCCATAGTAATTCTCACAGATGCAAGATCAGTACTGGAATTAGGCACTGAAATTAACAAGGACAAAACAAATATAATGAAAATTCCCATTAATCAAAATGGAAAAATTCAGATAGAATGGACATATATTGAAGAAGTCAATCAATTTGCATACCATGGCAGCTACATAGACCAGGATAGTGACACCAGAAAGGAAGTTAGAATTAGAATTGCAAAAGCAGCATTGATCTTCAGGAATCTTGAAAACATATGCCATTCAAAGGTTATAAGCACAAAAACCAAGTTAAGACTATTCAATTCAAATGTAATACCCATCCACATTTATGCATGTGAAAGCTGGAAAACAACTAAAGAAATAGAAAAGAAATTAGACTCTTTTGAAAACAAATGCCGAAGGAAAATACTCGGCATCAAGTGGAACGAATTCAAGAACAATGCAGAGAGAGAGAGAGAGAGAGAGAGAGATAAGACAAATGACTGAAAAACAACCAGTCTCATGAGTGATGAGGAAAAGGAGATGGACATATGTTGGTCACGTGATGGCAAGAAACAGTTAGAGAATCCCAAAACAAGCTACAAAGTGGAACACAACAGGACAAAGAAAAAGAGGCAGACCACGTGAAAGTCTGAAGAGGACATTGTTAAGAGAGTCCAAATTAATAGGTATATAATCCCTTGATGATGTTGAAAGACTCGCCGAAGACAAGAGAAATTGCCGAACTACATTGCGAACTCTATGTGATGTTTAACGGCATGGGAAGGATATAAGATATAAAATTCTATTCAGCCTACATGATTCTTCTTACGAAATAAATCTGAAGTCTTTGTAATTATATCAACATTGGTTATTTCAAACTGTTCAAGTTCTTAAATTCAGTCTCCGCTGTCATTGCTTTCATGACAGCCTCATATAAGTTCCACCACACTCGGCAGCATCCACCCTAGAGGTTGTTTGCTAATAGCTCCCGTCAAGTGTTGCTAGTCTGTTTCCTGCTAGCACCCTTAGTTTTTCCCAGCTCCAGCAATCTCTTCACAGCTACAGTGATCTATTCTTGCTCTTCGTTTCCCGCGGTCTGTTCAGTACAGCTTTAGCAATGTCATCCTTGTCCATTCTCAGCCTTGTCTTTTGTCTTCTCATCAAATTAAACTCGTTATTTAATTGGCCGGTTATTATTATACTAAAAGTTAACTGCTTATTACTTTCTGCTATTGGACAAGTTATATTACGTACAGCAATAACCTAAACATTTCAGAACTAAAACGAATGCGTTTCCTCACTTTTGACATACACAAAATATTATCTTGACCTGTGAATAAAATGTTCTATCCTTTACTGCACGCATTTTCACGACTTGTATAAAACATACTGTAGTAAACACAATGTATCATGTTTAGAATATCGTTCTAAACAAATTATGCCGTTATAGTACTAATCAAAGGAAAGTACTATACTACACATGTTCTACATAATAAACGTATCGTATTAAACATGTTCTACATGATAAACGTATTATACTAATATTTTCTTTATGATAAACCTATTATACTAAATATTTTCGTCTGAATAAATGTTTAATACCTAATCTTTTCTACAGGAAGTGAATGCTGGAAAATCACCAAAACCATAGAAAATAAGTCGAATTCTTTCCAGACTAAATGTTTACGAAGAATTAGAAAAATATTTTGACCAAACACCATAAGAAATAACATCTTATTGCCAGAAATGCAAATGAAGCCACTGACAACAATTATTGAGGAAAGACGCTGGCGAAGGTTGGGACATTTGCTCCGAAAGACTGACAACTCACTACCAAAAATAGCACTAAGATGGACACCAGAGGTAAGGGTAGACCAAAAGAGACATGGAGAAGAACAACAGAAAGGATTTTGAGCAATAGAGGGCTCACCTGGGCAAGAGCAGAAAAAAGGCGAAGTACAGGCATTTGTGGAAAACCCTTGCGGAAGCCCCATGTGCCCTGGGCACCTAAGATTCAGAGAGAGAGAGAGAGAGAGAGAGAGATTTTCTACAGGATAAATGTTGTATATTAAATATTTTCTGCAGGATAAATATGTTATACTGAATAACTTCTACACGATAAATGTTTTATACTAATTATTTTCTACAAGATAAACGTATCTCAAGAAATACGTCGTATTAAATTTGAAATAACATGGAGTCATCTCGCTGACCTAGACAGAATATTATCAGAGAAACAGGTTGCATTATATATCAATCTAGCTGATTACCCGGCGTTGCTCGGGAATTTATTAATTATTCATACTAGGAGTGGAATTCAGATCGGTATGTTTCTCCCACGAACAGCCTTGTGTCACTTTCTCAAGGGGAGCGGGATGGTGGGGGTGGGGGCAGTTCACACAAGAAATTATGTATTCTTACTACTGGAGGTGAAACTTAAAATGTTGTATATAATCAAATTTAATATTAGAGTGATTTTGTAAAAGACTTTGCAATGTGTAGATTGCCCCTGTGACGTGTTGATCATGATCGAGAACGCAAACCTCACTGGAAATTGCAAACTCTTAAAGCTAAAAGGGGGATAAGTCAGAATCAGTGGTATCCAAGGTATAAAAACTGTTTATCCCTCTCCCCATCCTGTTAAGATAGTCGCTTCAACTATATTGTCCAGCATCCTTTTTACACACAGCCTTGTGCCTTTGCTAAGTTTTGGTGGTTCGAGGTTACGTAGTGAAATAATTGGAGATCCCACTCTAATTTAACCTCCTCTCACCCCCACCCCCCCCCCCCCCATGTGGATGGGTGCAGAACTTGGACGTAAATGGCATCAAGAGTGTCATTATTCATCTCACCTATCTAGAAAAATATGAAGTCGACAATAATATCGGACGTTTTCGATTATTTTTACATGTCATTTCCATCCCACTCCCACCCCGAGGGATCCATAGGGGAGATAGGGGTGTCTTACCCCCACATTATACTTTTCGCGATTGTACGTCATATGTGTACCAAGTTTGTTTGAAATTGCTCCAGCTGTACAAGAGTAATGTTGGAACATACATACATACATACAAGGTCCGACTAATAGGTAATGAGACTAATTCCATGAAAAAAAAAAAAATAAAATAAAAAACAGTTTAAAATATAACTTGTATTTTATTCAAAGTAAGCCCTTTGTGCATTGATAAAGCAAGTGGCACGCTCTAGCAAACACTGGAACGACTTCTGTAGTTCTTCTGTTGCTATGGCACTTAAACTCGATGATACGGCCCTTTGGGCGTCACCAGTATAGTCAAAGATGTAACTTTAATTCTGGGAATATAAAATAATCGCAGGTTGACAAATCTGGGGATTATTCTGGATGGTTGAGAACAAACTCTTTTTTTTTTGGGGGGGGGGGGGCCAAAAATTCCTGTACATCTACCGTCCGGTGAGTCGGTGCATTATCATGAAGAAGGAAAAAAACTGCCAGGTGTTGAATACTCGGGTCGGACTCGGAGAATCCTTTTCAACAAGCGTTTCAAAATACTTAAATAAACTTTGACAGTGACAATCTGTCCCCCTGGAATAAATTCTTAGTGAATAACTCCTTTGCTGTTGTAGAAGCACACCAACATTTTCTTCACTTTCGACTTTTGAAGACAAATATTTTTGCCTTTTGGTGATGATGATGATTTCCGCTGAGCACTTGGCATTCAGTTGTGGGATCATAGCGGAAAATCCATGTTTCATCCTCTGCAACAATCAAATTTAAGAAATGTTTATTTCTGCAACACATTTTGATAATGTCTGTTGCATACTTACCACGCTGATATTTTTGGTTATCAGACAACGCATGTAGTACAAATCGGCAAGGAACTTTTTTCTTGCCCAAATCTTCCAATAACATTTTACGAATGGTCTCTCGGTTAGCACCAAATTCATCTGCCATCATCCTCACAGTCAAACAACGATCTTCTTGTATCCGTTGTCTGACTTTTACAATGAGTTCCTAATTACGAACAGAAATTGGGCGTCCATGTCTAGTTGCATTTGTAATCACTTCCACACCACTTTTGAATCGTAAATACCACCTGAAAATATGTGCACGAGATAAACAATTATCCCCATAAACTTGTTGCATCAATTCAACTGTCTCAATTGCACTTTTTCCGAGTTTTAAACAGAATTTAATGTTAGCTTCTTGCTGGATGATGATAGCATAACAATGCACCTCTGAGTAGGTCACCAAAATGGCCGCTTGTTTGTGGTCTGCTTATCGCGGGGCGATGGAAAGTTGCCAGATCATAGATGAAGGTTGCCTATTTGGATTCCATGCTTTGTTTCATAGATGGCATTTTTTCTTGGCCATAATAAAATAAGTCTCATTACGTAATTGTCGGACCCAGTACACACATACATACATTTGTAGATAGATAGATAGATAGATAGATAGATAGATAGATAGATAGATAGATAGATAGATAGATAGATAGATAGATAGATAGATAGATAGATAGATAGATAGATAGATAGATAGATAGATAGATAGATAGATAGATAGATATAGACAGATAGATTGAAAAAGCACGATATATCAGATATAACATGTTGTATGTAGTATATAACATGTAGTATATAGCATACAACTAATAGTATGAACATGTGAATATAAAATGTCGAATATAAAAAAAGTTACATTTTCACTGAAATGTTGTAAACATAATATCAGCTATAGAATGTAATATCAAACAAACGTTACATTTTACAAAGGTAAAATTCCATTTCTATGAGATTAAGACATGCTGGGGATACGGTGTTTCGGACCAGATTTACACGACCTTCTGCACATGAAAGTCTGATGTTGTCAATATAATGCCAGGCCACATTTACCTTGCCAGATTTCTCTAGTAAGTATTTTTACAGGCTGGGTTAAACATGTAATCAAATACCAAATACGACATTAAACATGCAGTAAAATATCAGATATAGCGTTAAAGATGTAATAAACCATACAATTCATCGACTAATAAAACTCTGTCTCTCTCTCTCTCTCTCTCTCTCTCTCTCTCACTGAACCTTAAGTGCCCAGGACACATGGGAAGCAAGGTTTTTCCACAAATGCCTGTCCTTTGCTTTTTTCCGCTCTTGCCCAGGTGAGCTTTCTATTGCTCAACATCCTCTCTGTTCTTTTCTATGTCTCTTTTGGTCTACCCTTACTTCTATTCGCCTGTGGTGTTCATCTTAGTGTTACTTTTGGTAGTGAGTTGTCAGTCATTCGGAACACATGTCCCAACCATCGCCAGCGTCTTTCCTCAATAATTGCTGTCAGTTGCTTCACCTGCATTTCTGCCAACAAAATGTTATTTCTTATGGTGTTTGGTCAAAATATTTTTCTAATTCTTCGTAAACATTTAGTCTGGAAAGAATTCAACTTGTTTTCTATGGTTTTTGGTGATTTTCCAGCACTCACTTTCATAGAGTGGTACACTTAGAACATTACTCTTAAATATCCTGACTTTCGTCTTCATGCTTAGATTTTTTTTATTTCCATATAGTCTGCAGCATTGTAAAAGCCTGGTTTGCTCTAGTAAGTCTGCTGTTGATGTCCTCTGTGCTGTCTCCATTTTCTACTACTCTACTGCCAAGGTATACATATTCGTTGACCTCCTCCACTAACTTGCTATCTACTCTGAGTACATTTCTGTTGTTCACATTTTGCTTCATTAACTTTGTCCTTCATACGTTGATCTTTAGTCCTATGTTATTTGCATTCTGAGTTAGCTTGTTTATTTTATCTTGCATTTCTTTGTGACTTCTTGATAGTAGATAGATATCGTCCGCAAAGTCAAGGTCCTCCAGCACTGTGTCAAGGGTCCATTATTGTAATCCTCTGCGCTTATCTGATGTTACCTCCTTCATTAACCAGTCTACTGCCAAGATAAATAATGTTGGTGATAGTACACATCCCTGTTTCACTCCTGTTTGTACCCTAAAGCTGCTGGAGGTATGTACTCCACAGATCACTTTGCACTGAAAACCATCGTATAGGGCTGTGATTACATTCACTATCTTATGGGGGAGGCCATGCCATCTTAGGTTTTTCCACAGTGCATCTCTGTTGACACTGTCAAAGGCTTTCTCAAAATCTATAAACAATGCATATTGCCTGTTCTAATATTTGTCTAAGTAGAAAATGTGGTCTATGCATGATCTTTCTTTCATAAATCTTGCTTGCTCTTTCCGAAGTTTTCCCTCAAGTGTTGGTACATTTCTGTTCATGATTATTCTGCAAAATACTTTATTCGTGAGTGGCAGGAGGGAATGCCTCTCCAGTTCCCGCAATCTCTGAAGTCTCTCCAGTTCCCGCAATCTTTGAGGTCTCTCCAGTTCCCGCAATCTCTGAGGTCACCCTTCTTTGGTAGTTTTACTATAAGGCCAGTTTTCCACTCCTCTGGAACTTTTTCTAGATTCCAAATTTGTTGTGGTATCCGGCAGAGTCGTTTTTGTGTTTCTGTTTCTTCTGCTTTCAACATCCCAGCGGTCACTTCATCTTCACCTGGTGCCTTGTCTAATTTTAGCTTCTTTATTGCCTGCTTTACTTCACTTATTGTTATTGGTCCTGTATCGATGTTTTGCTTCAGGTATGTCTATTGTTTGTGTTGCTTGTGTTCTGTTTAGTATGGTGTTAAAGTGTTCTCTCCATCTTTCAGTTTTTGTCTCTTTCCCCACTGACCAGTTGTCTCTTATGTGTCCTTATTGCACTCTCACATCTTGTGCTGAAGTTACCTGTCATCTTATATCTTATCTTATATCTTATATCCTTCCCGTGCCGTTAGACGTCACATAGGGCTCGCAAAGTAGTTCGCCAATTTTTCCTGTCTTCGGCGAGTCTTTCAACCTCAACAAAGGATTTTATGCCTGTTAACTTGGCCTCTCTTAATAATGTCCTCTTCAGAGTTTCACGCGGTCTGCCCCTTTTTCTTCGGCCTGTTGGTGTTCCACTTGATAGCTTGTTTTGGGATTCTCTGATCATTTCTTCTCATCAAGTGACCAACATATGTCCATCTCCTTTTCCTGATCACCCGTGAGACTGATTGTTGTTCAATCATCTGTCTTATCTCTGCATTGTTCTTGAATTCATTCCATTTGATGCCGAGTATTTTCCTTAGGCATTTGTTTTCAAAAGAGTCTAATTTCTTTTCTATTTCTTTAGTTGTTTTCCAGCTTTCGCATGCATAAATGAGGGTGGATATTACATTTGAATTGAATAGTCTTAACTTGGTTTTTGTGCTTATAACTTTTGAATTCCATATGTTCTCAAGATTCTTGAAGATTGATGCTGCTTTTGCAATTCTGATCCTAACTTCCTTTCTAGTGTCACCATCCTGGTCTATGTAGCTGCCAAGGTATGCAAATTGATTGACTTCTTCAATATCTGTCCCTTCTATGTGTATTTTTCCATTTTGATTGATGGGAATTTTCATTATTTTTGTTTTGTCCTTGTTAATTTCAAGTCCTATTTTGCTAGCCAGTGAAGATAGGCTATCTGTTTTTCTTGCATGGAATTCACATTATTACTGATAAGAGTTATGTCATCAGCAAAATCAAGATCTTCTAGTTGGGTCCCATGTACCCAGTCAATACCTGTGTTACCTTTGCAGCATTTTGTCATTATGAAGTCTATTGTAATCCCAAAAAGTAAAGGAGACAGTATACATCCTTGTTTCACGCCTGTTTCAATCTGGAACCATTCACTCATCCCTTCTTCTGTCTTGACTGCACAACCATATCCATTGTATAAGTCCTTAATGATGTTGACAATTTTAGATGGTATTCCATATAGACATAAAATTCTCCATAATGAATCTCTGTGTATGCTATCAAATGCCTTCTTAAAATCTATGAAATTCAGTATTAATGGTTTCTGCTTTTCAATATGTTCTTCAAGTATTATTCTGAGAGTAAAGATCTGGTCAAGACAGCTTCTCCCTTTTCGAAATCCTGCTTGTTCTTCTCTCATTGCAGTATCCACTATATCTTTGAGTCTATTCAAAATGACCTTGCAAAATACTTTTGACACAACTGATATTAAGGTTACTCCTCTCCAGTTGTTACAGTCACTAAGGTTGCCCTTTTTTGGTATTTTAACAATGATTCCCTTCTTCCAATTAGAAGGGACCTTTTCTTCTTTCCAAATCTGCTTTGTGATTTTATATATGGCTTTCATATTATTTGCATATGTTGCTTTCTCAGCTGCTTCTACTAAGTTGTCATAGTAATGACGTTTATCTTGAAGGCATGATTCCTTCACTTCTTTGTCTTTTTCTGCGTAATTATTTAAAACTTGTTATTTTAGCCTTTGTGATTTGGTTGGTGCTCAGTAATTTTTTCTTGATTTCCCATCTTTGCTCTATCTTTTCCCATGTGGTCTTGATTATCCATTCCTCTTTTATCCGTTTCCGATATCCCAGCACATCTTTTGCTGTTTCCTGCACTGTTTCACTGAACTCTAATAAAATACTAGACACAGCTTTAAAGACGTAAGTAACCAACAGAGGTAGTGTTAAACGTGTAATCAAACGTCAAATGATGCATTTAAGATGTAATCAAGCACACATATAGTATTAAAATGCATTTGCTCATAAGATACAGCGTTGAAAATGTAAAAAATAAATAAATAAAACACTAGATGCAGCTATAAAAATTTAATAAAAAACTCGATAAAGAGCTAAAATGTAACCAACCATTTAATAAAAAACTCGATAAAGAGCTAAAATGTAACCAAACGCTACGCTACACACAGGGTTAAAAACGTAAAAGAACAAGCTCACAAAACTCACAAAAACAAATAATTGGGGATTCTCTGCTAAAGGGCGTGTATAGCGAGCGGATGTCCATAGCAGACGAAGACATTGTCTCAGTAGTTGCAGTACCTGTAGCTGGTATTGCGAAAATAACGCAAACACTGATAAGTTTTAATATAGACCAGGGCGTGAGGAAAATCTCCGTACATGTTGGCATAAATGACAGCATGAATGGCCAGAACAGCAGACGTTCCGACATGCAGGCTTTGACTTCTGCCATCAAGGAAAAGTATCCGACTGCAGCAATCTTCCTATCTTCCATCATTCCACCCTGCTCCGGTCCTGGACGCCGCCTGGTAGACATCAACGACAAGGCACTCCAGTCATACTGTCGTGTTAACAACACTGTCTTCATAGACCACACTGTGTTCTTCATCTCAGCCTCTGGTGCCCCGAAGAAACGGATGTACAGGGACCATATACATACATCAAAACTTGGTACCAGCATCCTTGCCAAAAATCTAGTTTCCAGAACGTACACTACAGAAAGACGTAGTACAGTTGGATGTCCACAAACAACACCCACGTCCAATAAAAAAACCCATAAAGCAGCTCTACTCCGAGCACTAAAACCTCCAAATCTGCACTACCTGTTCCACAGCAAACCACCGACTATGACACAATGTTTCCACCCCTACCCTCACGTCAGCCTCAGACGGTCAGATGAGCTGATACGAGCATCAGCAACGTCAGGATTCTTCCTCCGTCGCACAGCTCATTGGAAGAGCTCAACACACAAGCACGTTCCATGCAACATCCTCAAAGAAATCTGGAGCTGCAGTATTTGTTGCAATTTAGCCTTGCAGCCTTGAGTCATGCCTATATGTTATCTGTGCATAATTCACATGGCATGGTACTTTACAGACACCACATGCCTTAAACTGATGGCAATATCATCGTAATCCATCACAAACTGAAACTTTCAACCCGCAATGTCGAAAAAGAATTATTACTCAGCAAGACATAGTGACTGATATCTTCATTCTTACGTTTATTTAGAATTCTTTACGTTTTATTATTGCATTTTATTTCTTGCCCCTTCTTTTGTATCTATTTTTCTAATTCTTGTCAACTTTCTATAGGTCGTTGCAGTATGTGAGTTGTATCTGTTTGTGTGTGAGAACTATATAATTAATTACTCAACTTGTTAGTGAATTCACATATTTCAGCGTTTAATTATTCAGTAGTTAGACGCGTCTCTCTTTCAGCTTCCAGTTATTTCAGCTAGTGAGTTGTGTACCAGTTGTAAGTTTAATATACAGAGTGTGTCTCTGTGTAGTATTTAAAAGTTTATTTACTTCAGTAGTAAGTATCATAATAGGAATTATTTTCAAACCAGTAACAGGAGACAGGAAAATAAAATGACCCCACCTACCGAAAAATGGTTACATAAGGAAGGACTTCGATTAGGCCATCTGAATGTATATCACCTATTAGGTAAAATTCCTGAAGTAACACACATATTACATCAGAAGTTCCACATTTTCGGCTTCTCTGAAAGCCGTTTAAATAGGAACATAACCGATGAAGATATTAGAATTAACATTTTTAACCTGATCCGGCCTGACCCAACCAGGAAACTAGAAACAGGTCTAGTAATGTATGTCTCCACAACTATCCAGTTTAGTCATAGAGAAGACCTCGAATCATCAGAGGTAGAGTGTATTTGGGTGGAAGTTAAAATGCCAAACCAGAGTCCGTTAATTATTGGACTTTTGTACCGTAATCCAAATGCATCACATCTGTGGTACGATCACTTCACGACTATGATGGATGAGGTTTCAACCTTTAGGTTCAAAGATATTATCATTCTTGGAGATTTCAACATAGATCTAACACAATCAAATCCAACTTGGAGCAATATTATATTATCCTATAATCTTTGCCAAATTGTCACCAAACCTACCAGAGTAACAGAAGTATCATCCACATTATTAGATCATATATATGTAGCCCAACCAGAAAACATCATTGAATGTAACATCCCTCATACTTCGTTAAGTGATCATTACCCAGTCTGCTGTACGTGGACAAGAAAGGGTATAAACTTCCTAAACACAATCACATCAGTATGAAATTTAGGAGCTTCAGAAAATTTAACCTAGAATTATTCCTTAATGATTTGCAAGAATCTTCACTTGCACACGTGTACCAACTAACTGACCCTGATGAGGCAATAGAATATTGGCTAAAGATCTTCAGAGATATATTAGACAAACATGTCCCCATGAAAGAGGTGGGAGTAAAATATCAGACGAAGTCACCTTGGATAACACCTGAAATACTACAATCCATGAGAGAACGTGACCGGGCGCACAATATTACGGATTTTATGACCTACCGTTCACTCAGAAACGAAGTTCAATATTTAATTAGACAAGAGAAAAAAAATTACTTCATGAATCTAATACAGAATAAATCAGACAGTAAATCAATTTGGAAAGCCATAAATACCCTATCAAATAAAAGAAAAGTATTTGATTATCAAGCCATCAATCGTGCATACACTAGCGCACATATCAGTACACATTTCAGAGAAGAAATCAACGTTCTTAAATCATCAATATCAGCTCCTGTATGCGACTTACATGAACTACAAACAATCCTGGACAGCAGATGTACTGATTTTAAACAGTTACACATTCCATTCTTAACAGTCAGTGAAGTTCACAGTTATCTCTTAACCTTAAAAAACAACAATACAGCTGGGCTTGATGATATTAGTAATAAGATCTTACATTATGCTGCACCTGTCATTTCACATAAACTAACATATATTTACAACCAGTGCATTGCAAAATATTATTTCCCTGACGCTTTTAAAACTGCTAAGGTGTATCCTCGCTTTAAATCTGGCTCATCCAACAATCTTACCAACTATAGACCAATATCCATATTATGGTCATTATCAAAACCACTCGAAAAACACATATACAAAATAACTCTACGACACATGCAAGAGAACAATTTACTCATAGACAGTCAGTCAGGCTTTAGACCCAATCATTCCTGCCACACAGCTCTTACCAAAATGACAGAAAACTGGTTAGTAAACATAAATGACGACAGAATATGTGGTGCCATCTTTGTCGACTTTAAAATGATTGACCACGATATTCTTGTAAGAAAAATAAAGACTTATAGACTGCACCCTGACCTAATAAAATTAATTGCATCGTTTCTTTCAGACAGACAACAGGTAGTATTCTTCAACAATTCTCTATCACATTCTGCTACAGTTGACACTGGTGTTCCGCAAGGTTCTATTCTAGGCCCGTTGCTCTTTGCTATCTATATCAATGATCTTCTACTTCATCTTAAACACCCTTCTTGTGACATTTTTGCCGATGATTGCATAGTCTACACCAGTGACTACGATTGTGTTAATCTAGAATCAACTCTTCAGGTCGAGTTATACAATTTAATTGGATGGAGCAAAAATAATGGCATTATTATAAACACCGACAAAACAAAATCAATGCTCATAACAACAAGACAGAAACTACAAAACGCAACAAAAACAACACTTCGGCTCAGTACAGAAACATCGCAGATAGAAAACGTTAACGAGCACAAAACACTAGGTCTTATTATTGACCAAGATCTGACCTGGAACTCTCATGTGCAATGTCTAACACAACTCATCGCACAAAAAGTATACCAATTAGCTAAAATTAAGCACTTCGTCGATCAAGACACTAGGAATACATACTACATATCTCATCTACAAACACATTTAGACTATTGCTCAACTGTTTGGGATGGTTGCTCAGTGCCAAATACAAGGAGGCTTTTCTCTCTCCAAAAGCGAGCAGTAAAGCTTATTAGTGACAAAGATCAAGCACAAACAACTAAACATCACAAACGTATCAAAATACTACCTCTTAAGAACAGGTTCCTCTTCAACAAAGCCAAATTAGTACATCAAATTCTTTCACGGCATGCCCCGCCTTATCTATGGAACCTGTTTAAATTTAGCCCAAAGTGCAGCCAAAGCTTGAACAACATATGTCTTCCAAAACCTAGACTTGATCTTTACAAGAAAAGCTTTAGTTATTCTGCTGCTCATCTTTGGAATACCCTCCCATCCTGTATAAAAAATATAAATTATACTCCTTCCTACAACTACAAGCTTTCCCAATATCTATTTGATGTCGACTACATGCCTCCATGAATTATGAAACTTAAAAGTTATCTTAAGCTGCTCTTACAGACACTGAATACAATTAATTGTTTTCTGAATAGTTCCGAAAATTTTGTTTAGTAGATAGTCATTTATAATGTATGTAGTTACTTCTGTACTGAGTGAATATTTAAGAGCGAAACGTAAATGTTATATTTTATGTCTATCAGCTTCAATGTTAGTTATGTTTGTTATATGAACAGCATATTTGTAGAATGTCTGGAATAGAGTGAAAGATGTATGATAAAGGGCAGAATGTCAGACGGACCCGCGTGCCCAATTCTTAACCCTTTTGAAATAAAGATCAATCAATCATTCAATCAATCTCTCCCTATCTCTGAACCCTAAGTGCCCAGGACATTTGGGGTTCCGCAAGGGTTTTCCATAAATGCCTGTACTTTGCCTTTTTTCTGGTCTTGTCCTTTAGAGCCCTCTATTGCTCTACATCAACTCTGTTGTTCTTCTTCATGTCTCTTTTGGTCTACCTTTACTTCTGTTCCCTGTGGTGTCCAACTTAGTGCTATTTTTGCTAGTGAGTTGTCAGTCATGCGGAACACATGTCCCAAGCATCGCCAGCGTCTTTCCTTAATAATTGCTGTTAGTGGCTTCATCTGCATTTCTGCCAACAAGATGTCATTTCTTATGGTGTTTGGCCAAAACATTTTTCTAATTCTTGTTAAATATTTATTCTGGAAAGAATTCAACTCGTGTTCTATGGTTTTGGTGATTTTCCAACAAATATAGAGGACATATAAAATAAAGAGATTTTCGAGAAATGTAGCTCCAAGTTTCAGAATTTACAATTATCTCCCATTAATCCGGTATCACAGCATATATCAGAAACTTTCATTATACTGAAACAGTCCTGTAATTCTTATGTCTTCACTGTCTTCTACCATCTATATATTTAGACAATATATATATATATATATATATTGTGTTTGTGTGTGTGAGTGTGTATTTTCTCTTCTTTATTATTGGGGAGTTTCATTATTTTTGTATTTTTCTTGCTAATTTCAAGTCCTATTTTGCTAGCCAGTGAAGACAGGGTACCTGGTTTTTTTCTCCTTGCATCGAAGGCATATGGTCACTGATAAAAGTTATACCGTCTGCAAAATCAAGCTCTTCTAGTTAGGTCCCATGTACCCTGTCAATGCCCGTTTTGCCTGAGCAATATTTCTTTCATTATGCAGTCAATGGTTATTTTTATAGGAAATGTTAATATGTCCATTCTAGTTACTACTAGGCTGTTTTCGCCATCAGAGATCTAGCACTGCCAGATTGCCTGCTTTTTTTTTTCTTTTATAATGGAGCCTTCCCATTTCCCTCTGCTAGACTTCATAGATCTGTCACGTCCAAAACTCATTCCTAGAATATTGTCCCATTCACTAATCAGGACAACCTTGTTTACTTTTACTAATTACTATGAGGGGCGTTCAGAAAGTAATGCACCACGTCGTTTATCTGAGGAGCTGTTTATTAAAAAATCATGACATTTATGAAAAATATACATGGATATGTCATGTAAACATCGGTATTATTCAACATAATCCCCATCAACGTGGGCGGCTTTTCGCCAGCGTGAAACAACTACATGTATTCTTAGCCCGTACCAGATTTTCTCTTGGATATGTAGCATTTCCTCGCTGCGTGAATCACTCCTTCGTCATCTTCAAATCTTACCCCTCGGAGTGCATCTTTAAGTGGACCAAACAGATGGAAATCAGAGGGTGCTAAATCGGAACTATAGGGTGGATGCAGTAGTACAGTTCAACCCAATTTGGTGATTGCTTCCATTGTTGCCAGACTTGTGTGGTGGCACGCATTGTCATGAAGGGGACTCAGGTCTGTTGGATTCCTGTGTGACCGAAATCTGCGAAAACGTTGATTGAGTTTCTTCAATGTCTTAATGTAAGCGTGCGAATTGATTGTCTCTTTCTTGGCATAACATCCACAAAAATCACACCTTCAATGTCCAAAAAGACAACGATCATGACCTTTCCAGCTGAAGACGTTGTCTTGAATTTCTTTCTTCATGTTGACTGCGGATGATGCCTCTCCGTTGACTGTCTTTTTGTCTCAGGTTCAAAATGATGTGCCTAGGTCACCTGTTACGAACTTAGCCAAAAAGTTATCTCCCTGGGCAAGGAAACTCTCCAACAATTCAGAAGAAATTGCTTTCCTTTGCTATCGATGTTCATTTGTAGGACTTCGAGGAACCAATCTTCCGCAAACGTTAGAAAATCCGAGAGCTTTTATAACTACATTTGCACTACCATTGCTGACTGACAGCTTTAAGGTCAATTGTTGAGTAATGATACGCCTATCAGTAAGAATAATTCCCTCTGTGCATTTCACATATACAAACGCATTTAGACTTTTGCTCAACAACATGAGATGATTGCTCAGTGTCAAATACAAAGAAGCTATACTCACTTCAAAAGCGAGCAGTAAAGCTTATTAGTGACAAAGATCAAGCACAACTAACCACACAAACATATCAAAATACTGCCTCTTACGACCAGGTTCCTCTTCAACAAAGCCAAGTTGGTACATCAAATTCTTTCACGGCATGCTCCACCTTATCTATGGAACCTATTTAAATTTAGCCCAAAGTGCAGCCAACGCTTGAACAATATAAGTCTTCCAAAACCTAGACTTGGCCTTTACAGGAAAAGCTTTAGTTATTCTGCTGCTCATCTTTGGAATACCCTCCCATCCTGTATAAAAAATATAAACTATACTCCTTCCTATAACTACAAACTTTTCCAATATCTATTTGATGTCGACTACATGCTTCCATGAATCGTAAAACTTAAAAAGTTATTTTAGACTGCTCTTACAGACACAGAACTCATTATTCTGAATAGTAATGAAATTTTTGTTTGGTATGTAGTCATTTATATGTGTATGTAGCCAGTCATTTATATGTGTATGTAATTAGTCATTCTATGCGTATGTAGTTACTTTATTATTAATTATGTTCGTTATATGAGCAGCATATTTGTAGAATGTCTGGAACAGAGTGAAAGTTGTATGATAAAGGGCAGAATATCAGATGGGCCTGCGTATTATTGCCTGTTATTCTTAACTCTATTGAAATAAAGATCAATCAATCAATCAACCAATCAACATTTCTGCCTTGGTGGCTGTGGCAGTACCACCACAGAGCGGCCGATCATGTAACTCCTTATCTCCAATTACTGATTCTTTGATTCTCTGAGCCCAGCAACTGACTGTACTCCTGTCAAATGTAAAACTTCCATACACATCACATAGACGTTTGTGAATCTTCACAACAGTTTTCTTCTCTGCAACGAGAAATTCAATCACAATTCGCTGCTTATACCGCAAGTTGTTTCATTTCATTCATTTGCATGTCCCTTGCGGAACTTTGCCTCCCAAACAGCACTCCTGTAGGCCTCTCGGTTGTGAGCAAGATGGCCTGCTACTGTTGCATCCATTTCCAGATCGTCAACTGCAAGTTGTTAACACGCTCAAATTCAACCATTAGGGAAGTCATACTCTTTGGCCGGTTGCGGTTCAATTTGGTTCACAGAAATGACGCATACATATTTAAAGTGTACAAAATTTAACTCTTATATCTTCATTATTAGCTGAAAAAGACGATGTAGTGCATTACTTTCTGAGCGCCCCTCGTATAAATTTGTATACCGTGTTTGTTTTGTTTTTGTTTTTTCAATCAAGGAATGCTGAGTACTTTTACTGCTGTGTTTTTATTCCGAAGGCTCTTGTGAGTATCATAGTCTTTCAAGTCCTCAGTCCACTAATCATTTATTTTTAATATTTCTATCTTGTCATCCATAAAATCTACAAATCTTGACTCAGTACATTCTCATTTATTTTTAATATTTCTATCTTGTCATCCATAAAATCTACAAATCTTGACTCAGTACATTCTGATGTATTCAGCTTTTCTAGACGTACTTGAATGCTGTGTTTTCAAGTTCTCATCAGCAGCTTTTAACTGGGATAGGCTGCATGTAACTGGGATTTTGTTAGCTTTATATTTTAGTGTTTTTTTTATTTTATAGCGTTAACCACGACAGCTGTGGCTATTTTCTTATTTTATTCTCATTTCCAGAACATGTCTATTTTTCTTCCCTCGGTTATTCCGTAAACCCTGTTTGTGCACGTTTACATTTTTATAACTTGTGCGAGTGGGGGGGAGGGGGGATATTTTATCCTGTTGTTACAGACAACAAACCCTTGGCAAACTTCTACCGTACTCGAGGCAAATCTAACTTCCCTATCAAGACCGCCAACCCAGGTTCTCCCCTCCTAGGTGCACTGTATGCTAATTATAGATAAATCCTGGACATTGAATCAGTACAAGAATACACTGACATGCGGTACAAATCACAAAGTCTGACATTCAAGACACAGCGTTTTATTCCCCCTATACGCCATAACAACACACACAACTGACACTGACATCAGCGTGATATCAAGGCAGGTGTCATTATAAATGGTAATTAAGCATGGTATCATATGATAATGACTTCTCATGTTGCATTATTGAAAACCTGATATACCTGGGGTCCCGATCTCTCTTGGCCCTACACGTAGTCTACACTACGAATCTAATGTGCAGTGGCACTTATTCCACGCAGCTACCTCTGCCACGATGCACCTCGATATTACCGCGTTCCTGCAGCACAAGATCAATCTACATGAAAGATTAATAACGAATCAACGTATTGCCCATCCAATATACTAAGAAATCACACTGAAATCATACACCGAATTTACATATCGATACGTAAATACAGAAACCTACATCCAGCTAACTGCACAACTACATAATCTACACCACATGAGGTGGGCACGGAAAGAATATCACATAATACATCTACACAGGACATCCCCCAGCGATTGCCTCTATCTAACTCAGAATACCAGCCAATGTTTTCATATCTTTCCGAACCAACTACCAGTCACGTGGACGATGACGCTTCGGTAAATGTCGTAAACCCCCCCCCCCCCCCCCCGATCTAAAGTTGACTCGTCCACATTCTCATCACTCTTTCTTGTTTATGTGTTATAAGACAAGCGCATTTAGTACGTCTCTTTTGGTACATCTTTTTTTTTCGCTAACGGAAGATAAAAACATGCGCATAGGACATTATACCAACAGCGTAAACCCCAGCTTGAGTATATCGGTACACCGTGCGAATAGTCAGTTCCATTTGTTTTTACTACATTATAATGTTCTTGTAGGATTTCACATGGTTATAATATTTTGAATCTTACATAAACAGATTGGATTTATGATAACATAGTACAGACTGGATGTCTGAAACAAATCATAATAAGTCGTTTAATCTATTCTCTGTCTAGCTAGCACAGGACTTTGGTAAAATACGGAAATAATTTAGACAAGTGAAGTGAACATTATGTAATCTCTATATTTTGTTCTTGGTTCGTGTAACTACAGACATACTTACTGTGTCAGTTCCCTCACTTTCTTGTTCCAATCCTTTGCTGACTAGTGTGTGCTGTAAACATTTGTAGAGAGAAAGAAAGAGGAACTTAACTATAACTGGGCAGTGACAGCAGGAATGATTTTGTAGGTTCTGTTCACAGTACAGGATGTTAGCGTGTACAGTAAACCTTTGATTTAACGGACTGATTTTATTTCTTTTTTTTTTTTTGTTTTTTTTTTTGGGGGGGGGGAGATAGGGGGGGAGGGGATATATCACTTGATGCCAAAAGTGCCTTAAATACTAAAGGATGGGGTGGCGAATGGGGGATGTTTTAATCATGGTAATCTTGGTAATTTTCTTTTTCTTTTTATGTAAATGGAAGACTTTAATACAGTATACAGCACTGTTCAGTACAATAAAACATAAAACTTATAATAAAGACATGAAATGCAATATTATAATATAAACCTATATGTCACTTAACTCTATTTTCTGTGCCACATTTAAGTTCGCACTCTTTCTTCTAACTTCTCCATCATTTGATAGCCTTTTCAACCGAAAAGTTTGTAAGATTATTTAATAAATGAAGCCACAATTCAGAAATCATAGAAACGGATCCTATACGACCTGACCGCACAATAGCTCGAGACGGACAGATACCAAAACAAAGACAGTCTTCTCCATGCTATACAAAACAACCAAGGATACTACATGTGCATAAAGCATAGCTAATATTAAAGAATGTATTCAATTATTATTTCTCCGGTTCGTTAAATCTAAAACCCGCTATATCAAAGTTGGTTAAGGTGAGTGTTTACTGCACCTGGCGGCACCTAAATATAGAAACGAAAATTTCAGACAGGAGTGGAACAGCTTGATAAAATGGATACTGATAATGTGAGATTGTATCTGAAGGTCGTGAGATAAAGATAGTGGCGTCACCAGGCCGCGTCACTCCGCAGCGTTTAGTAGGAGACTGCCATGCACGTCCGCGCTCCTTTCTCTTGTAGTAAACATAACTGGACACAGTTCAACCGCAAATTGAATAATTTGTTTGAAATATAAAACTGTAGATTTAATTGCATATAGTCTCTATCCATCTCTATCCTCTGTTGTGGGCTATCATTTTGGATCCGACTCTTGTATAGTTCCGACTGGTTATAATTTACTATCTTTCTATGCATCTTCCCTTTGAGGTCTCTTTAACTAATTTTTTCTGTAGTCTCTGTTGAGCTCTATCTAGACTCCTGGTTGATCCTTGTCTCCTTCTAGTCTAATGGAAACCGTCTGATTCTGATCTAATGAAATGTGTCCTTTTCCTTTTTTCAACGAACATTTCCTCCACTTATATGTCCATCAATTCGGGCAGAATGTCAGACGGGCCTAGGTGCCCAATTCTTAACCCTTTGGAAATAAAGATCAATCAATTAATCAATCAATCAATCACTCATTCACTACTATTGTTCGTCATATAAGTCCCTACCTTTTGGTCATCTATTGGTCAGTTGGTCTTTTTGCATCCTGACTTGAATCCTGGATAAGTCCTCCCCTTGATTATCTATTGGTCGGCTGGCCTCGTCACGTGTCCACTTTGATTCCTTAGATAAGCATGCCAAACCTGTCACTAATTCTGTTGCGTCATTTGTGTTAATCCTTATATTCAGTCGACAGGGGGATTATTATCCAGTCCACTATGTCTTTCATGTCGTGGGTATCGGGGATTAATCCGATCTCGTATCTCTGATAAACGCTACGTTACATGGAAGTAAAACTGTTTGAAATTTTGAACCATTAAATAGGTAAATTATTGTTTTGTAACTTTTCTTTTCCGTTTTTTTTTTTCACGAAATGACCTTACAGCATGAAAAAGCACGACGACTGACGGTAATAAATTATTTTCTACTGTCTGTAATCAACTAAAAAAAGCTATTATTTTGATCATTTTCTCGTCTAATGCTTGGGTCCGTCAGGGGTGCATATTGTCACCCTACTTATTTAACTTGTATCTCTCTCTCTCTCTGAACCTTAAGTGCCCAGGGCACATGAGGCTTCCGCAAGGGTTTTCCACAAATGCCTGTCTTTCGCCTTTTTTTCTGCTCTTGCCCAGGTGAGCCCTCTATTGCTCAACATCCTTTCTGTTGTTCTTCTCCATATCTCTTTTGGTCTACCCTTACTTCTGCTCCCCTGTGGTGTCCATCTTAGTGCTATTTTTGGTAGTGAGTTGTCAGTCATTCGGAGCACATGTCCCAACCACTTTTAACTTGTATACTGAAATTATAATGAGGAATGTTAGAGAAGATGTAGACAAAGAATATTACGATGCCATAACAATTGGAGGTTATGATATACCAGAGATTGCATATGCTGATGACACAGTGTTACTGTCCACAACACAAAAAGGAATGGAAAAACTAATTATGTCAGTCCGTAAGAACAGCGAAGAGCACAACCTCTATCTTAATGCAAAGATAACTAAATTGATGACAACTGACAAAACAAACAAGGCAGCTGAAATATGTATCAATAAGGAAAAACTGGAAGAAGTGGAGAGTTTTGAATATCTTGGATCACTACTAACTAATAATGGAGATACAATGAGGGAAATTAAAAGGAGGACATCTATCGCTCTTCAGAAAGTAAAACAAATAAAGAATCTGTGGAGAGGAGCAGATAGAATCACAAAAAAAAGATTTTTAAGGGCATGCATCTTTCCCATCGCAACATATGCCTGTGAGACCTGGACACTTAACGAAACAGCTGAGAAACACATAAATGCCTTTGAATGTAAATGCTACAGAAGAGTTCTTCAGATATCATGGACACAAAAAAGAACAAATATATCTATACTGCAAGAACTTAATATTTAAGAAGGGTGGCTAGTAAAGAGGATTAAAGAGAAAAAACTTAAATATATTGGACACATTAAACGTCATGATAATCTAGAGAAGACCGTCTTGGAAGGGTACATAATGGGAAAAAGAAAGAGAGGAAGACCAAGGCAAAGATGGCTGCAAGACATCGTTGATGATCTGCACATGGATGCATCAGCAGCAGGCCGTCTTGCTCACAACCGAGAGGCCTACAGGAGAGATGTTTGAGAGGCAAAGTTCCGCAAAGGGACATGCAAATGAATGAATGAACCACAAAGGCTGCAGGTTTAGCTACTGCAGTCGACATTGACATGATGCAGAAGCAAAGTGTGCTGAGTTTTTGCTACAAAGTCTTCATTCCCCACGTGGATTAATTTTCTTGTGTTTCGTTTTCGCAACAAGTAAAGGTTGACAAGTTTTGCAGATACCGGCACTCTGTACTGCTTGTGCTCGTAACAGCCACGACATTATCGACTGCAATTGTGGCATATGTGATTGACCTGCTACCAGTATAGAGTAGAGGCCAATCCCTGGCTCTCATGCTACCAGTATAGAGAGGGAGTCAATATCTGGCTCTCCTGCTACCAGTACAGAGAGGGGTCAAATCCCTGGCTCTCTTATTATAGAGAGGGGGTAAATCTCTGGCTCTCTTGCTACCAGTATCGATAGGGGGTCAATCCCTGGGTCTCTTACTACCGCTATCGAGAGTAAATCAATCCCTGGCTCTCTTGCTACCGGTATCGAGAGGGGGCCAATCCCTGGCTCTCTTACTACCGGTATCGAGAGTAAATCAATCCCTGGGTCTCTTACTACCGGTATCGAGAGTAAATCAATCCCTGGCTCTCTTACTACCGGTATCGAGAAGGGGCCAATCCCTGGCTCTCTTCTACCGATATCGGGAGTGGGTCAATCCCTGGCTCTCTTCTACCGATATCGGGAGTGGGTCAATCCCTGGCTCTCTTGCTACCGGTATCGAGAGGGGGCCAATCTCTGGCTCTCTTACTTCCATCATCGAAAGGTATCTCTCCTACGTGATTGGATGCCCGCTGGATGTTGCTTTCCTGTGCGCTGTCTGCCTCGTCTGGGTGTAACTCTCTTCAACTTTGTATGGGCGCTGAAATTCTTGCTTCAGCCACTTGCCTGTAGTTGGACGATGTGTATCCAACTTAGGCTGACGTTATCAATTGCTTGCTTTGCTGTAAAGCTGACGTTATCAATTGCTTGCTTTGCTGTCTACCATGGCTTAGGCTGACGTTATCAATTGCTAGCTTTGCTGTCTACAATAACTTAGGCTGACGTATCAATTGCTAGCTTTGCTGTCTACCATGACTTAGGCTGACGTTATCATTTGCTAGCTTTGCTGTCTACCATGACTTAGGCTGACGTTATCATTTGCTAGCTTTGCTGTCTGCCATGGCTTAGGCTGAGGTTATCACTTGCTTGTTTTGCTGTCTGCCATGGCTTATGCTTAGGTTATCACTTGTTAGCTTTGCTGTCTGCCATGGCTTAGGCTGAGGGTATCACGCGCTAGCTTTACTGTCTGCCATAGCTTAGGCTTCGGTTATCATGTGCTAGCTTTGCTGTCTGCCATGGTAAGCTTATTATGGTTCCAGTAGGTGAAGTCCGTCCTTTGTTTAAGCTGAGGTTTTTTTTTCTTTTAATCTAGAAGTGATGTCATCACCTTTCAGTGTTTTGAATACGCCAGCACTTAAGTGAATATTTATTGTTTTATGAACATTTTTTGTTATATGAACATTTATTGTTTTGAGAACATTTATTGCTATCTTAACATTTATTGTTATATGAACACTTAGTTTTATATGAACGTTTATTGTTATCTGAAAAGTAACTTTTATATGAAAATTTATTGTTGTTTGAACATTTATTGTTATCTGAACATTTATTGTCATCTGAACATTTACTGTTATGTGAATATTTATTGTTACCTGAACATTTATTGTTATATGAAGATTTATTGCTAAATGAACATTTATTGTCATAGGAACATTTATTGTTATCTGAATATTTATTATCTGAACATTTATTGTTATCTGAACATTTACTAAATTAGTGATGTTTTGACAGTGTACCATGGCCTTGTAATAAATGGTTATAGTTGTTGTTATTATTATTATTATTATTATTAAGAATATGATTATGAATACACTGTAGGCGTAATAATAACATTTAATAGGAACAGACGGTTAGCGGGGTAGGGGTATCCCCTATCAAAGGAGAAGTAAGACGCCTCCTTACCTCCGTCAGTCTACGGGACACCCTTGGGCAAGGTGGAGTACCCGTATAGCCCCCCGATCAGGGTGACGTGAAGCCATGGGAGCAGGTGGTGGATGGAATGGGAGAGCAGCTGACAGATAATGTTGGTTATGGTCACCATTCTATGATGGTAGGCAGATGATCTCAATGTAGGGACAATGGCTACGATCACTGACTAGTACAGTCACTGCCCGGAAGGAAAGCAATGGTAAACTACCTTCTGGAAACATACCAAGAAACCCAAGCAGCAATGCAGCAGCAGCAGGCCATCTTGCTCACAACCGAGAGGCCTACAGGAGTGCTGTTTGGGAGGCAAAGTTCCGCAAGGGACATGCAAAGGAATGAATGAATAGGAACAGAAAAAGTAAATAGGAAAATTAGAGCAAGGTAGAAAAACAAACGTCCTTGACACTGTATGACTGGACGCTGACACGTGTAAACAGAATAGAAAAGATGAACAGACGAGACGGATACAACGAAAAGCGAGGACACAATAAAACCTTCCACTGAAAGAGCAAGATAATGACTTAGGTAAATGACAATTGTATAGTCGGTGTTGACGCAGACTGACAGGTATTAGAATGCTAATCTTAGGACGCTAGTGCACACGGTTTTTAAATAAAGGAGTGACCAACTCGTCCAGCTGACCAATTAAATATTTAGAGGCGTGGCCTGTTGGATAATTGAATTACGACATATAAGTCACGGGGCAGTTGGAGAGAAGGAGGATCAGTAAGGAAAAACAGACAGAGAGGGACGATCGACCAATCGTTCGACCAAAGACGGTCAGTAAGTGAAGGCCGATTGAGACAGCAGAGGAAGACTGTCAGAGAGGATCAGAAAACAAGAGGAGAATCAGATAAGAACAGAAGAAGGGGAACACAGATCAGAAAAAGAATAAAAGAACAGTAGAGCGGAGGGGACAGAAACACAGAAGAACAAGAAAGAGAACGAGACGATATAAAATCAGAAGTTAGTGTTAGACTGAAGATGTTTTTCAAGTGGTTAAGAAGATTTGTTATTTCGAAACTTCGAGTACAGAGATTTCAGACGAGAAATTAGCAGACCACGTGTTGCAGATCTATTAGAAAACAGAGTTCAGAATCGTCCCATTATCACATGTAGAATATCTTGAAGTTGAGAACATTGCCGAAATGCTGTATGTAGAATATGATAGAGTTTGATAGATGTGAACAATGTGATGTTGTCAACAATACATCTTGAACTTATTTGTCAGAATGAAATAATGCAGTGAACATTTCATCGGACTTGCTTTGATCTAGTGAATGTGGTAATGCGTGTGAAACCTCCATGTGTTATGATCAAAAGAAAAACTTAATCATCTTCAATCTTCATCAATTATATGATAGTTTACACCTTCACATTGTTAAAGACAGCATCATTTGTGTTTTCAGCAATATTATAGATAGCGTATTCTTTATTATTTTGAAAAGCTATTTTATTTATTACTTTGTTGATTACATTATAGATAGCGTATTCTTTATTATTTTGAAAAGCTATTTTATTTATTACTTTGTTGATTACATTATAGATAGCGTATTCTTTATTATTTTGAAAAGCTATTTTATTTATTACTTTGTTGATTACTTTATTGATTCTATTGATTAATTGATTACATTGGTTATTTTATTTATTACTTAGATTATTTTATTTATTACTTTGATCATTTTATTTATTATTTTTATTACTTGGTCGTAGCGCCCCGTTTTGACAAGCCAGTCAGGCCCTAGTTTTCTGCTCCTAGTTGCGTGGTTTTCTAAGTTAGAGACGTGTAATTCTGATAATGGATCGTTGTGTTCACAGATGCTGACGCGGGTACTTGTAGTCACCTTTAGTTAAGCGGGTGCCTCTCACTGGAGATGCTATGTATTGTTGGATATATGTTGCATGGAGCAAAACCAACCAGCGTTTTTTTTGTCCTATATGGGAATATAGACGATACGCTACCACCATTTGTTACTAGCGCGTATAACAATGCTTACTAGTAGTTAATTATCCATGAGACATTATTTATACCTCGAATGTGAAGTAGTGATAGAAGAATCATATGAGTATATGTATATCTCTTCATTGGTTCCTAACTTGGCACATGCAGAGCACGCATGTGCCCGATGCTACGGTTTGTCCTTATGGTCTTACGTAGACTTTGTATAGTTTAATGTATCCCGTGTTGTGGTAGGTGGCTTATATCCTGCTGAAGGATTTGGGGCGGTTTAACCTCATTACCCTAGTGCACATGTATACATGTCCTTGGATAGACACATGTGACTGCGTGGGTGACGATTTTATGTAAACCCAATTATACACATGTTTGCATGAGATCTACATGGACTGTGTAGTGTGTTGACATTATGGAAACCCGTTTTTTTTATACACCAGAACGCTTGTGGCTAACAGACACCCGTGTGCTTGTGTATTTAGGAGATTTTGTTTAAGAAATAACTTGAAACTGAGTCTACATTGATACTGAATAAATAAATGAGTTAAGTAGACATATGCGTGCGAACATTACAACTGAGTTGACTACGCATGAGGTTATGTATACCTTTGCGATTGTGTAAAGACTTGAGATTATGCAAACTCATGAGACTTGAGTACCTCGAGTGATATTTTTGAGAGATTTGTTCTGCTTGGAGGAGAAGGGACATAATTATGACAGTAGTTAGTCAAGGGCATCTAACCTTTGATGACTGCGAGTTTTTATTTCAGAGTTAGGCCGATGGTGGTTGTTTAGATAAGTGTGATCTTAACACAGCTGTTCACGGGGGCGTAAAGCATTTTTGATTGATAACATTATGAGCAAGTTTGTCAACGTCCAGGTGTGGTCCTGTAAAGAGAATATCAGTGCAGGAAATGTTTCATTGTCTTATTAATGCATATCTACAATGTGGTCAGAACCATCAGAATCAACTACACTCGTATTTTAGCATGTAAACAAGTAAAGAAGGAAATTCTGCTTCAGAATGTAACACAAATATCTTCAAAGAACTGACGAATGTGAACGAAACGGTGATTGTTACAGGTGTAAGGAAATCTAAGAAAACTGAGGGTGTTTTTTGTGTTGACAGTGACATATCATGTTGTGACCAGTGAAAAGGATTTCTAAGACTTCTATGTTGGAGAACAAGAATAACTTTACCATAAACAGCTGTGTATTAGAGAACAAGATTTAACTGTTGCGCACATCTGTGTATTAGAGAAAAAGATTTAACTGTTTGCATATACAGCTGTATAGTAAAGAACAAGACTTAACTGTTTAAGACACATCTGTTTATTAGAGAACACGATTAACTGGTGCAGACACAGCTTTGGAAGCCGAGCTGATCACAATCACCTTCTGTCACGATGAAGAGAAGATTTTTGCTTGGCAGTCTCACAGAAACTGAAGTAAATAAAACATTAACGGCACTGGAGTATTATGAACAAGATACCGAAAAAAAAGTCAGTTTGAAAATTGGACTACATTGTCAAAAATAACACCACTTAATCACCCAATGCATAATTAATATTTCCGTTGTTCAGAATTTCACCAAAATGCTTTAGCAACTGAGCTATTACACCAGTTGAAAGGACACTTCACTCACTTGAGAAAAACTTTCCTATTGCAGTGAGTACTTACAGTGATCCAGAAATGTAAAGACTATTTAAAACAAATGTGTGAGCAGCTTTATTAATTAACGAACACACTCGTAACTTTTCAGTTTACACCTTAGTCATACAAAGGACAAAGAAACAGGAAAAGAAAATACAAATTCACATTAATGATTGTATGACAAACAAGAGCGGACAAAATAATAGACTGTGACTTGGTCTTGAATCTGTGATTTGATCTTGAATCTGTGACTTGGTCTTGAATCTGTGACTTGATCTTGAATCTGTGACTTGATCTTGAATCTGTGACTTGATCTTGAATCTGTGACTTGGTCTTGAATCTGTGACTTGATCTTGAATCTGTGACTTGATCTTGAATCTGTGAATTAATCTTAAATCTGTGACTTAATCTTGAATCTGTGAATTGATATTGAATCTGTGACTTGATCTTGAATCTGTGAATTGATCTTGAATCTGTGAATTGATCTTGAATCTGTGACTTGATCTTGAATATGTGAATTGATATTGAATCTGTGAATTGATCTTGAATCTGTGAATTGATCTTGAATCTGTGACTTGATCTTGAAATTGTGACTTGCAAGAAGCTGCGTCCGAGAATGCGTGTGGTGAAGTACTGTGAATGTTTAAATGAAGACTTGCTAGGCGTGACGCCAATCTGACTGGTTCTAGTAAAGAGCAGGGAGGGAAAGGGGGAAACAAGAGAGACAATGGTTTATGGTTTCTCTTCTGGATCATCATCATTGCTCTCCAGACATGTCCATAGGTCATCAGTTTTCACACCCCCTCCCCAAACATACCCATCAGTGTCCAGCGGCTGATAGTGGTCCTTCTTTGTTGACAATTCAGCTCTAATTTCCCTGGATGTCAACTTGCCTTGGGACATAGATGAAGTTGACTGAGAATCGTTGGTTTCTGCAGTGACTCAAGCCACTGTCTACGTACAGAACCTGCCTCAACCTTCCGGATCATACTCACTGAATCACTTAGTACGCAGACACTGGTGTAGTCTTGTAGCCAGACTAATGCTTCCATTACCGCCAATACCTCCATCATCGTCCTGTTTGCGGTCATATCGAAGGCACAGATTGCTTCCTGAATTATTTTCCCCATGCACTCATTTAAGTTTGTACAATGGATCCGTCTGTGTAAATCACAACATCTGATTCACTTGGGTTTTCACTGATGAGGGCGTTGGCCTCTGCATTCACAGCAAGTGAATCCCTGCTCATCTTGTCATGCTTGAAAATGCAAAAGAATGTGAACATTGTTAGCACCCATTCCTGGCCGTAGTTGATGTTGTTAAGTTCACAGATCTGTATGATGACGTCTTATGCACGACCCATCCATGATTTGCCCTCTTTAACCTTCACCTTTTTCTCTGAGGAGCCCTTGGTGCAATGGATGCTCCTTGCCTGCGCTTACCTTGAGGTAAGGCCCCGTCCTCCATGTCTTGACTCTGTAATTTATGGAAGGGAGAAAGTAATATAATGGTTGTCAAGCCGAGCAAAGAGTGCATGGAATACATGACTGTAGCTGGGGTAGAGAGTTTACCATATAGTGCAGCGAATGTCTTAATATCAGTTACAGGTAAGGAAAGAGTAGATGAGAATTAGTATGCAGGGAATGATTCCGTCCTGAACTAATGTTTAAGCCCTTGTGTTTTGTGAGTTCTTGTTCTGATAAGACAGTTGCCGGCAATGTTCTCTGTGTGTGTATGTGTGTATATATATGTTGTAATGATAAGTGGAGGATGTATGTGACTGAATACGACATTGTGAATGGGGGTAGAGTGTGAAGCTGTAAATAAGAGAGACAATGGTTTATGGTTTCTCTTCTGGATCATCATCATTACTCTCCAGACATGTCCATAGGTCATCAGTTTTCACACCCCCTCCCCAAACATACCCATCAGTGTCCAGTGGCTGATAGTGGTCGTTCTTTGTTGACAATTCAGCCCTCATTTCCCTGCATGTCAACTTGCCTGGGGACATAGATGAAGTTGACTGAGAATCGTTGGTTTCTGCAGTGACTCAAACCACTGTCTGCGTACAGAACCTGCCTCAACCTTCCGGATCATACTCACTGAATCACTTAGTACGCAGACACTGGTGTAGTCTTGTGACTCCAGCCAGACTAATGCTTTCATTACCGGCAATACCTCCATCATCGTCCTGTTTGCAGTCATATCGAAGGCACCGATTGCTTCCTGATTTATTTTGCCCTTGCACTCATTTAAGTTTGTACAATGGATCCGTCTGTGTAAATCACAACATCTGATTCACTGGGGTTTTCACTGATGAGGGCGTTGGCCTCTGCATTCACAGCAAGTGAATCCCTGCTCATCTTGTCATGCTTGAAAATGCAAGAGAATGTGAACATTGTTAGCACCCATTCCTGGCCGTAGTTGATGTTGTTAAGTTCACAGATCTGTATGATGACGTCTTATGCACGACCCATCCATGATTTGCCCTCTTTAACCTATCACCTTTTTCTCTGAGGAGCCCTTGGTGCAATGGATGCTCCTTGCCTGCGCTTACCTTGAGGTAAGGCCCCGTCCTCCATGTCTTGACTCTGTAATTTATGGAAGGGAGAAAGTAATATAATGGTTGTCAAGCCGAGCAAAGAGTGCATGGAATACATGACTGTAGCTGGGGTAGAGAGTTTACCATATAGTGCAGCGAATGTCTTAATATCAGTTACAGGTAAGGAAAGAGTAGATGAGAATTAGTATGCAGGGAATGATTCCGTCCTGAACTAATGTTTAAGCCCTTGTGTTTTGTGAGTTCTTGTTCTGATAAGACAGTTGCCGGCAATGTTCTCTGTGTGTGTATGTGTGTATATATATGTTGTAATGATAAGTGGAGGATGTATGTGACTGAATACGACATTGTGAATGGGGGTAGAGTGTGAAGCTGTAAATATTGTAGGCAGCGATGGTTTATCCAAAATCCAGGGCACTATGCCAACCTTAGTTAGTCCCCTCCAATCTATACAGTGAAAATCCTAAAAATGACTTGATTCTCCTTGGTTCTAATCTTTACTATTATCGCATGAGGTTATTTTACATAGACCACACACAACAGTAACGAAATTGTCAGCCCTTTAACTCTCAGATCTGAGCCAAGCCGATAGTCGTAGGCAGTCATCTTTCTCCATCTCCCCGATTTTTCGTGTCTCGAATCAATTCATTTGCTGTTTTCACACTAAGCTATACAGTCAGGCCATCTAGGTATATCTGTCTTCTTCTCACACTAAACAATACAGTCAGGCCATCTAGTTATGTCTGTCTTCTTTTCACATTAAACCTTACAGCCAAGCCATCTAGTTATGTGTGTATTCTCTTCACACCAATGCATTCAATCAAACCACCTAAGTATGTCTGTCTTCTCCTCACACTAAAGCATACAATCAAACCATCTTAGTATGTCTGTCTTCTCCTCACACTAAAGCATACAATCAAATCATCTTAGTATGTCTGTCTTCTCCTCACACTAAAGCATACAATCAAACCATCTTAGTATGTCTGTCTTCTACTCACACTAAAGCATACAATCAAACCATCTTAGTATGTCTGTCTTCTACTCACACTAAAGCTTACAATCAAGCCATCTTAGTATGTCTGTCTTCTCCTCACACTAAAGCTTACAGTCAAACCATCTTAGTATGTCTGTCTTCTCCTCACACTAAAGCTTACAGTCAAACCATCTTAGTATGTCTGTCTTCTCCTCACACTAAAGCTTACAGTCAAACCATCTAAGTATGTCTGTCTTCTCCTCACACTAAAGCATACAATCAAACCATCTTAGTATGTCTGTCTTCTCCTCACACTAAAGCTTACAGTCAAACCATCTACGTATGTCTGTTCATCCAGAGTTTTCTACCGTAGGACTGTTTTCCCCAGCTTCTGAATCTGTAATGTTCTGTGTGGTGGAAATGTGTAGTCAAACTTACATCGTGTCTATTCACTTTGTGATCGATGAATACGATGAAATATGCGAGAAATATAAAGTGTGTGTTTTTTCTTGGATAATTCCAGAAATATCGTAAGTTCTATTCATCAAATATTAATAACCTATACTCGTTGTTTTGCACACGTGTTGAAGTGATACGGTCTAGTTAATCCTTTGGTGAAAAAAAAACCCCCACAAACAAACCAGTGTAAGACGATGGAGCGACAAACTATTGCTCCTCTGTTGTAAGATGACAGCGTGTGAGGAAGAGGAACAACGTAAGATAACGAGGCCGTGTAGTCTCCATGATGGACTACAGTCCACGGCGGCTAAAAACTACACGCTAAAAACACAGCAGCTAAAAACTACACGCTAAAAACACAGCGGCTAAAAACTACACGCTAAAAACACAGCAGCTAAAAACTACACGCTAAAAACACAGCGGCTAAAAACTACACGCTAAAAACACAGCGGCTAAAAACTACACGGTAAAAACACGGAGGTTAAAAACTACACGCTAAAAACACAGCGGCTAAAAACTACACGGTAAAACAGCGGTTAAAAACTACACGCTAAAATCACAGCGGCTAAAAACTACACGGTAAAAACACAGCGGTTAAAAAATACACACTAAAAACACGGCGGCTAAAAACTACACGGTAAAAACACAGCGGTTAAAAAATACACACTAAAAACACGGAGGTTAAAAACTACACGGTAAAAACACAGCGGTTAAAAAATACACACTAAAAACACGGCGGCTAAAAACTACACACTAAAAACACGGCGGTTAAAAACTACACACTAAAAACACGGCGGTTAAAAACTACACACTAAAAACACGGCGACTAAAAACACAGCGGCTAAAAACTACACACTAAAAACACAGCGGCTAAAAACTACACACTAAAAACACAGCGGCTAAAAACTACATGCTAAAAACACGGCGGCTAAAAACTACACACTAAAAACACAGCAGCTAAAAACTACACACTAAAAACACAGCAGCTAAAAACTACATGCTAAAACACAGCGGCTAAAAACTACACACTAAAAACACAGCGGCTAAAAACTACACACTAAAAACACAGCGGCTAAAAACTACATGCTAAAAACACGGCGGCTAAAAACTACACACTAAAAACACAGCGGCTAAAAACTACACACTAAAAACACAGCGGCTAAAAACTACACACTAAAAACACAGCGGCTAAAAACTACATGCTAAAAACACAGCGGCTAAAAACTACACACTAAAAACACAGCGGCTAAAAACTACACACTAAAAACACAGCGGCTAAAAACTACATGCTAAAAACACGGCGGCTAAAAACTACACACTAAAAACACAGCGGCTAAAAACTACATGCTAAAAACACAGCGGCTAAAAACTACACACTAAAAACACAGCGGCTAAAAACTACATGCTAAAAACACGGCGGCTAAAAACTACACACTAAAAACACAGCGGCTAAAAACTACATGCTAAAAACACGGCGGCTAAAAACTACACGCTTAACAAAAACCAAGGCCCTGGAGGCTAAACTCCGAGGGTACGGCAACCAGGCAGGGGTGACAATAAAGAAATCTAACGGGAGACAATATGTTACCATCTCTTTTCAGAATGCTCTTCAATACGAGAGTATAAAACAAGCCCTGAATGAGAAGTATCACATACAAAATGAAAAACAGGCAGACAAAGATGACGCGAGTGTAGAAAACAATAAAAGCGCAAGCCCTTACCATTCACTTATACCACACAAAAGTGCTGGTACAGGGTACAGCTGAGGCTGTTTATTCCTGGTTGTCTGATGAGTTCAGTCTATTACAAGAGTCAACAACCAGGACGGAAATATCATCTAACTTGCGTCATGCACAAGACAACTCTTCTAGCAGTACTTGACTGTCAGGACAACGTGCTTGACGTACCAGAAGCTTGTCTTGAGAACAATCCTGACACCGAACATGCGGGAGCAGTCATGTCAGAGTCGACACCTGCACATACCGACGACCACGCAGGGCAGCAGGTAATCCCCTTATGCTGGAATCACAAGGTACCAAATCTCCTGGTCCACCTACTACTATCACATGTATCACAAACCACAGTTGTCCAGAGTCACTTCACGATCGAAGTTCTCTGGAAACTTCAACTTCTGGCGAAAGGTCACCAATTCCATTTAGCCAGGATGTAATAAATGCTGTCAAGGAGTTGGTAAAGACCCGTGTCAAAGACATGGCAGCTGAAATAAAACAGCCTCTCAACAGTGACAATGACTGTCTCAGGAGAGAAACCATGACTCTCAGAGAGGAAAACAAAAGCCTGAAATATCTTATCGATTTGATGCGGTCAGAATCTCTCGGCCAAAATAACATTCAAGAAAAAAGGATCCAGAAAGGTTATGCAGATGAAACGACTCAGATCAGGAGACAAAATCACAGACTGAGCCAGCGTTACCCAACACTTCAAACAAACGCCAACAGGAACCTACGCTTACACCCAGACAGCGCAGTAAAGAATCATCAAATGATCTGAAAGAAGCTAACACAATGTACCCAATCGATGTACACATTAGCAACAGGTTCTGCAGGATAGCTCAGCATCAACTAGTCAGCAGGTGCCTAAATCACTAAAATCAGGCGTCGTACACAAGCGTTCCTCATCACCACCAGCACCATCCTAACCTCCAGTACAACTCAAAGAAAACACAAATCATCTGGTGATTGGAGACTCCCTAATGAAAGGAATCTATGCTGACCGGTTGTCCATCTCAGCGGAGGACATAGTCTCAGTGATTCCGGTACCAGGGGCCGATATCATGAAAGTAATAGGAACACTGAGAAGCTTGAACGTCGACCCCAAACATCACGAGGACAGCAGTTCATGTTGGCATCAACGACAGCATGGATGGCTTGATCACCAGAACATACGATCTTCTTGTCCTGATATCGACCATTTAAACAGAAATTTCCAAACACGTCAGTCTTCATATCCTCAATCACACCTGCGTGCTCTGGTGCTGGGCGTCGCTTGGCACACAACAACAGAATTCTCAACACACTGTGCCAACATACCAACTTAAGCTTCATCGACAACAACCCGTTCTTCCCTTCGGAGTCTGGGGCTCCTAAGAAAAAAAAAACTTTATCATAACCAGATTCACGCCACCATGATCGGTACTAGCACACTAGCCACAAATATCAAGTACCCCACTATAACACAGCAGGACAGAGTGCCAGCACCAGACAGCATAAAGCAGGGCAGAGTGACAGCACCAGACAGCATAAAGCAGGACAAAGTGCCAGCACCAGACAGCATAAAGCAGGACAGAGTGCCAGCACCAGACAGCATAAAGCAGAACAGAGTGCCAGCACCAGACAGCATAAAGCAGGGCAGAGTGCCAGCACCAGACAGCATAAAGCAGGACAGAATGCCAGCACCAGACAGCATAAACCAGAGCAGAGTGCCAGCACCAGACAGCATAAAGCAGGACAGAGTGCCAGACCCAGACAGCATAAAGCAGGACAGAGTGCCAGCACCAGACAGTATAAAGCAGGGCAGAGTGACAGCACCAGACAGCATAAAGCAGGACAGAGTGCCAGCACCAGACAGCATAAAGCAGGACAGAGTGCCAGCACCAGACAGCATACAGCAGGACAGAGTGCCAGCACCAGACAGCATAAAGCAGGACAGAGTGCCAGCACCAGACAGCATAAAGCAGGACAGAGTGCCAGCACCAGACAGCATAAAGCAGGACAGAGTGCCGGCACCAGACAGCATAAAGCAGGACAGAGTGCCAGCACCAGACAGCATAAAGCTGCGGAAACAAGTAAACACCAACGCATGGGGGACCACCTCTCCTCTGAGTATACAACCTCCTGTGTCCTGCAAAACCTCACCACCCTCCCCCATACCAACTCCACCTACTTTATCCTCTCCATATCACTCATCCTCTTCCTGCGACTCCATGTTCCCGCCTCTTCCCACCCGGCAGCCACAACCATCCAGGCAAACCACTGCTAACACAACCGAGAACCTACCACACCCACCGCAATGGAATCAAGATTTACATTATCTCACGCAGTTCAGCCCAGCAGCTTTAAGCCAAGCCTTCATGATGTCTTGTCATCTACAAGCAACACATGTCACCGATGTTCAGACAATAGAAACTGTGAAATGTCATGAAATATCTTGTCATTTAATTAATTATAATATTTACCATAATAGTTTCATAGTTGTAGAAACTGGTTCAGATATTTGATGAGTGACTACAAAAGGATTGTCTTAGAATTGGTCATTTAAACATTTACCATCTGCTGGGGAAGATTTCTGAAGCAACTAAGATAGCTAATCTTAACTTCCATGTCTTTGGCTTTTCAGAAAGTCGTCTAAATAAAAACGTAACTGACGAAGACATTAGGACAGACGGTTTAATCTCATACACTCTTGCCGTAGAACAGACCTTGAGACACAAGATATTGGGTGTATATGGTTGGAAATCAAACCTCCAAAGTAGAGCCCAATCTTAATCGGGTTTCTGTATTGTAATCCAAATGCAACAGGACTGTGGTATGATCATTTTACAAATATGATGGATTATGTTTTGCCTTTTAATTTAAAGGACATAATTATTCTTGGTGATTTCAATATTAATTACAGACAAACAGGTGCTACATGGACTGATATTGGTTTATCATACAACTTATCCTAAATTGTCATGAAACCTACTAGAGTAACTGAAACATCAACCACACTAATAGATCACATATGTGTAGCTCATCCAGAAAACATTATAGAATGTAAAGTCCCTCACACATCACTGAGTGGTTACTATCCAGTCTGTTGCGCATGGATACACATGGGTTGAAAATTCCCAAAAATAAACATACCACTATTAAATTTAGAAGTTTTAACAAGTTCCGCTTAGAATCATTTCTGAAAGAGTTACAAGCAGCACCTCTAGATCATGTGTATCAACTAGCTGACCCTATAAGGCCCTGGAATACTGGACAAAAACCTTTCAGGATTTATTTGACAAGCATGTTCCTATTAAGGAGGTGAGATTTAAACATCAAGTGAAGTCTCCCTGGATAACACTTGAGATAATGCAAGTTATGAGGGAAAGAGATCAGGCGCACAAAAATGAGGAATTCACTAGCTACCGATTACTAATAGAGTTCAGTGCTTAATTAGACAAGAAAAGAGAAATTACTTTAGGAACCTAGTTCAGAATAAATCAGACAGTAAGTCTGTCTGGAAAGCAATTAACATTCTAGCAAACAAGAGAAAACAGTCTGACTTGCAGAGTTATAATCAAGTGCGAATTTGTGAAGAGTTCAGCAATCACTTCAGAAAAGAAGTCAATATCTTAAGATCTTCACTACCAACCCCTACTTCTGACTTAAGCGAATTAATAAAATTTATAAGTAACAAATGTGCAAATCTAAAGCAACCCAGTATTCCTTTCAGGTTAGTGAATTTTATAATTATCTTTCATCTTTAAAGAACAACAATGCAGCAGGACTTGATGAAATCAGCAACAAGATATTACGCTACTCAGCCCCAGTAATTACAGATACACTAACATGCACTTACAATCAGTCATTGCACATTGTCATTTTCTTCAGGCTTTTAAAATTGCAAAACTATATCCCTTTTTTAAATCTGGTTCAGGAGAAAAATCCCTCAAATCAGTTTCCATTCTATCGAATTTGTCAAAACCCCTAGAAAAACACATACAAAAAAACAACCTTACAACACATGCAAGAAAATGATTTGATTGTTGACTGTCAGTCAGGTTTTAGGCCGAAACATTCCTGCCACACAGCTCTCACAAAAGTGACAGAATGTTGGTTATCTAATATAAATGATGAAAAATTATGTGGTGCTGCTTTTGTTGACTTTAAAAAAAAATTATTGACATGATTGATCATGAAATATTAGTTAGAAAGCTTGAGACTTATAAATTACACTCTGACTTGACTAAATTTATTACATCTTTTCTTTCCAACAGACAACAGGTAGTTTCCCTCAAAAACTCTAAGTCAAGTTCATCTGTGGTTGATAATGGTGTTCCATAAGAGTCTATTCTTGGTCCTCTCCTGTTTACCATCTACATTAATAATCTTCCACTTCATCTCAAAAAATCATCTTGTGACCTTTTTGCTAATGACTGCACAGTTTACACAATTGACAATGACAGTATTAACCTTGAGTCAACTCTTCAGACTGAAATAAAGTCTAATTAACTGGAGCAACAACAACAGAATGCTCATAAGCACAAGCAAAACGAAACCCATGCTCATTAAAACAAGACATAAATTTACAAATTCACCAACAACAAGATTACAGCTCCATGCTGGAACTTCACAGATAGAGAATGTTAGTGAACATAAAACTCTAGGTCTCATGATTGACCACCACCTCAGCTGGAATCATCATGTAGACAATCTAACCACACTCATTGCACAAAAAGTTTACCAATTTACTAAAATTAAACATTTTCTTGACATAGACACCAGAAAAATATACTACATATCACAGATACAAACACACTTGGACTACTCTCCACAGTCTGGGATGGTTGCTCCATGTCAAACATGAAAAGACTTTACTCACTTCAAAAACGAGCAGTAAGGCTTATAGGTGACAAACATGCAGCACATATTACAAATAAGGAAAACATCTTGATATTCTACCCCTCAAAAAGAGATTTCTTTTCAACAAGACCAAGTTAAGTCATAAAATTCTATTGCACAATGCTCCATACTATCTGTGGTCGTTGTTCAAATCCAACACAAAACACAATTAACCAATTGTATTCACCCAAAACCAAGTCTTGACATATTTAATAAAAGCTTCTCTTCCTCAGCTGCCCACCTTTGCTATGCTCTACCAACTTATTTAAAACTCACAAGTGATATTCGTTCTTATAACTTCAAACTTTGTCAACGTCTGTTTGATATGGACTATATGCCTCCCTAAGCATAGTCTAAAGTAGTTTAAAGTATGGCTTGTTTGTTCTAATTTTTAACAGCTTTTCTATAAATGTTAGTTTTGAATGAATGTAAGAAAGCAAGTTTACTTCATGACGTTGCATAATTCAGAGTGTGGAGTGTATGGACAAGAGATGCATTTATTATTTATTCATGTAATCATTTCATTGTGTCCTCATGATTATTAATGCTCATTAATAAATGCTGAATAACTTTGACTGAGTGAAAGCTGTATGATGAATGGCAGAATGTTAGATGGGCCTGCATGACCAATTCTTCACTCTTTGTAAATAAAGTATGTTCGTTCATTCATTAAATCATTCGTTGTCTTCTTCTAACACTAAAACAAAAACCCAGGCTATCTAGGTATGTCTCTCTTCTTTTCACATTAAACCATGCAGTCAGGCCATCTACGTACGGCTCTCCTCTTTTCACATTAAAATATACAGTCAGGTCATCCAAGTATGTCTCTCTTCTTCTTACACTGAATCAGGCCATCTAAGTATGTCTCTCTTCTTCTTACACTGAATCAGGCCATCTAAGTATATCTGTCTTCTCCTCACACTAAACCATACATGAAGACCATCAAGACATATCTGACTCTTTCACTCTCTCTCTCTCTCTCTCTCTCTCTCTGCATTTTATGATATTATTCTCCAAATTGATGGAGACAAGCAGTATTGGTACTCAAGAAACAATACAATAGAGTAAATACTCTTAGCTGAAAGGGATCTTTGTTAAGAGCTTAGGCAAGAGTCTTGAGATAAGCTTGCGGCATGATAACTGAGTGGTTACAGTTATGACATAAATACCAGGGAAGATTAGGTCTTTTTCAGTAGTAACAGTTTTCGTAGAGGCAGTTTAGGTTAAGATGAAGTGGTTAGCTTTGAGACACTTTGAAGTCTGTTGTTAGAGAAGTTTTTTTTACTTGAATCTGTCTAAGTATGTCTTTTTTTGTTGTTGTTAAAAGTAAATTGTAAGATTTCTTTCCGCTTGGCCTTGAATATTTCACTCCGGGAACTGTCATTGTATTTATCTTGCGAACATGATGGCCTACGTTTCCGTCTTCATAATATCAGCAGCCATTTTGCCCATTAATAAATGTGATATTCAGTTTTTGTCAAGGAAAATATGAGCACTAACACCATATCCCTATTTGCCTCTCAGGTTTGACAGGATTACCTTTACCTTTTTTTTTACCTTTGTTTACTTCCTTGTAGAATGTTCCATGTCGTTGAAGCTGATGACTGCAGGTTTCAGTATATCACAGTTATTACTATGATGTTTGCTGTTTATTTGTTGGAGGCTGTTGTGAGGATATGCACATTCTTGTTATACCCCGGAGCCATGAATTAAAACAGAATTATGTAGTGTGTCATGACTTAGACACTCTATATTGTTTCAGTGGCGCCATACTAGGCCCACTTCTCGATCAGACCTGTTCACCTGCATCACACGCTTTCATCTTGCGTGGTTGTTGATGACAAGCTTTCTATGTTAGATTTGTACTGAGTCAGTGTAACCTGATCTAGTGTTATTACTACATATCTCAGCATGTTAGTCACCTCAACTAATCGATAATTGTTTCCGCAGGTGAGCAGCTGGTCTGCACAGTAGTTGGCAGAAATTGACATTGCACATTGGAAGCGTAGGTGTGTAAATGGACTGGTTTAGTTAGGGATTAGCATAGTTCTGGGTTTGTTGTGGTTCCAGTAGCATAGGTCTGGTTAAGAATAGTTTTTGTGCATTCCTGGCACTTGGGTTGGCTTACTTAATTTTGTCATGTCGGGAGAAAAATACCACTGGAGGGTCTGAGTCCAGAGTAGGAGTAAGTTCAGAGAGGCGAACAATCTTTGGCGTTCGCTTGTCTGGGTGTGGTAGATGTTTGTCAGGTGATCACCTGGAAGACAGAGATGTCAGTCTTGTTGTCAGGGCATGAGATGTCACCTTCACCTTCCTTACCAGCCCGTAGCCGCTAACCTGATTGTTATCACAGACTACGTTGTGGACGGCTTGCCTTGTACGTGAGATGCACTCCTGACGTCCTGTCTTCAGCCACGCAGATACGACAGGTTTGTGATTATTTCTTCGTGTGTTTCTTCATAAGAGGCATGGTGACATTGTTTTAGACTTCATAGAGACAGTGCCTTCTACAGACTGCAGTGAGAACACTTCGTCCAGCAGAATCTGGTATCTAAATTTCTGGAATATTTTGGAGACGGTGTTAGTTTCTTTCCATGTGGGTACGTTACTGGACAATTCTTTATGTTTCATCTCGTCTTCAAGAAGGGGAGCTCCTCAGAACAGCACCTGTGTGAATCACCTTAGTTGTAGTTACTTAGCAGTTATATTAGTTAAAGCTTAGTTTAGTAGCAGCTTTGTTCGGCTGGTAGTTTAATTGTGAGTTATATACTTGACTAGAGTAAGATTATATTCTTATTATAACAATCATGATGTAGCTACTTCAATCACTGTATAATTGTTGATGAGTACTGATTGTAGTATTACTGATTTCAGTAATCTGAATATGGCTATGTAGGGATTAGGACTCTTGATTTTACAGATAATTCATTGAAGTTTTGAATTGATATTTCAGTCAGATATAGATAATTCACTAAAGTTTTGAATTGATATTTCAGTCACTATTAAAGTAATTATAGGTAGTTTATTTTTGGTTGTTAAGGAAATTTTCTTTTTTTTTTGGGGGGGGGGGGGGAAGATAAGGCAAATTGCTTTTGTTTTGAAGGATAGGGTAATTTTTCTTTCTGTTTTCCTTGTAATTACTAGTCTTTATATTTGATCTTGTAGGAAGATCACCCTTATAAGGATCAGAAGGATCACTTGTATAGCTGAGGAGATCTCTCTTACCTACAAACATCACATGATTTATAAAATAAGCAAACTTCAAGTATGTCAGTCAAACTCTGAAGATCCTCTCAGTCTGGGGCAATTTGTTTAGCCAGTCCCAAGGTACTCAAGGATTCCACCATCTCCAAGTTTGCTTATTATCGATTAGTTGAGGTGACTAACATGCTGAGATATGTAGTAATAACACTAGGTCATGTTACACTGACTCAGTACAAATCTAACATAGAAAGCTTGTCATCAACAACCACGCAAGATGAAAGTGTGTGATGCAGGTGAACAGGTCTGATTGAAAAATTGGCCTAGTATGGCGCCACTGAAACAATATAGAGTGTCTAACTCATGACACACTACATAATTCTGTTTTAATTCATGGCTCCGGGGTATAACAAGAATGTGCATGTCCTCACAACAGCCTCCAACAAATAAACAGCAAACATCATAGTAATAACTGTGATATACTGAAACCTGCAGTCATCAACTTCAACGACATGGAACATTCTACATGGAAGTAAATAAAGATACTGCTTAAAGGATAAACTGAATATCACATTTATTAATGGGCAAAACGGCTGCTGATATTATGAAGACGGAAACGTAGGCCGTCATGTTCGCAAGATAAATACAATGACAATTCCCAGAGTGAAATATTCAACGCCACGCGGAAAGAAACCTTACAATTTACTTTCAACCAAAAAAAAAAAAAAACAAAAAACACATACTTAGACAGATTCAAGTCAACAAAACTTCTCTAACAACAGACTTCAAAGTGTCTCAAAGCTAACCACTTCATCTTAACCCATACTGCCTCTACTAAAACTGTTACTACTGAAAAAGTCTGTCCAAGACAAGACATTCTCTTAATTGAAACATCATAAAGCTCTCTTTGCATCAAAACAGGAAAGGCTCGTATTTTTCCCTAACCTAATCTTCCCTGGTATTTATGTCATAACTGTAACCACTCAGTTATCATGCCGCAAGCTTATCTCAAGACTCTTGTCTAAGACCTTAACAAAGATCCCTTTCAAGAAAGAGTATTTACTCTTTTGTATTGTTTCTTGAGTACCAGTACTGCTTGTCTCCATCAGTTTGAAGAATAATTCTATAAACTACAGAGAGAGAGAGAGAGAGAGAGAGAGAGAGAGAGAGAGAGAGAGAGTAGGAGTCAGATATGCCTTGATGGCCTTCATGTATGGTTTAGTGTGAAGAGAAAACATACATACTTATATAGTCTGATTGTATGGTATAGTGTGAGAAGAAGACAGACATACTTAGATGGCCTGATTGTATGGTATAGAGTGAGAAGAAACAGACATACTTAGATGGCCAGATTGTGATATAGTGTGAAAAGAAGACAAACATACTTAGATAGTCTGATTTTATGATTTAGTGTGATAAGAAAAAAGACATACTTAGATGACTTGACTTTACTATTTTGTGTGAGAAAAAGACAGCTAGATGGCATGACTTTATGGTTTAGTTTGAGAAGAAGACAGAAATACTTAGATGACCTGACTATATGGTTTCGTGTGAGAAGAAGATAGACATAGTTAGATGGTCTGACTGTATGGTTTAGTGTGAGAAGAAGACAGACATACCTAGATGGTCTGACTGTGTGGTTTAGTATGAGAAGAAGACAGACATACCTAGATGACCTGACTGTATAGTTTAGTGTGAGTAGAAGACAGACATACCTAGATGGCCTGACTGTATAGTTTACTGTGAGTAGAAAACAGACATACCTAGATGGCCTGACTGTATGGTTTAGTGTGAGTAGAAGACAGACATACCTAGATGGCCTGACTGTATGGTTTACTGTGAGTAGAAGACAGACATACCTAGATGGCCTGACTGTATGGTTTAGTGTGAGTAGAAGACAGACATACCTAGATGGCCTGACTGTATGGTTTACTGTGAGTAGAAAACAGACATACCTAGATGACCTGACTGTATGGTTTACTGTGAGTAGAAGACAGACATACCTAGATGACCTGACTGTATGGTTTACTGTGAGTAGAAGACAGACATACCTAGATGACCTGACTGTATGGCTTAGTGTGAAAACAGCAACTGAATTGATTCGAGACACGAAAGACCGAGGAGATGGAGAGAGATGACCGCCTACGACTATCGGCTTGGCTCAGATCTGAGAGTTAAAGGGCTGGCAATTTCGTTACGATTGTGTGTGGTCTATGTAAAATAACCTCATACGATAATAGTAAAGATTAGAACCAAGGAGAATCAAGTCATTTTTAGGATTTTCACTGTATAGATTGGAGAGGACTAACTAAGGTTGACATAGTGCCCCGGATGTTCGATAATCCATCGCTGCCTACAACGCTTACAGGACAGTCAAACCACTTCACTCTCTACCCCCATTCACAATGTCATACTCAGTCACATGCATCCTACACTTGTCGTTGCAACACACACACACACACACACACACGCACACGCACACACACACACACACACACTGCCGGCAACTGTCTTACCAGAACAAGAACTCACAAAACACAAGGGCTTAAACATTAGTTCAGGACGGAATCATTCCCTGCATACTAAGTTCTCATCTACTATTTCCTTACCTGTAACTGATATTAAGACCTTCGCTGCACTATGTGATAAACCCTCCACCCCAACTACACTCATTTAATCCATGCACTCTTTGCTCGGCTTGACAACCATTATATTACTTTCTCCCTGCCATAAATTACAGGGTCAAGATATGGAGGGCGGGACCTTATCTCAAGGTAAGCGCAGGCAAGGAGCACCCATTGCACCAAGGGCTTTTAGTTTTAGAAAGTTTAGTTTTTTAGTCTGAATTCACATTCTAAAGTCTCCGTCTACTAAGTGTTTCATTAGAAATATGGAAATATCTGTAATCTATGCCTTGTCAAGTCAAAATTGAGGTCATTTTAAATGTAAAAATGTCTGTCTAATTTGATTTTGTCAGATGTTATAGACAAAGGGAGACTGAGTACTTAACTGATGTCTGCATCTGATATAGTTTCAGGGTGGCATGAGAAAACAACATCCTGGTTTTATTACTAACAGATAGCGCATTCTTTCAATGTAAACAGAAAACAATCAAGCATTAACGAAGAACAAGAAAAGAAAAGAATGGCCACACTTGACCGGAGATCGGATGGCATCAAAGGATAAATGGAAACAATTCCACGTGTAATAATCTCATGTGCGTCGAGACACATTCCATGCAGGATATAATATAAGTAGAAAATAATTAAAGATAAACCTGTCATGCCTTAGAGGCACATAATGTACATGAACAATAATTAAGTATGCAGTGGTAAAGGCACTGTACTAAAAGAGAACGGACTTCCGCACACACAAATATAATAGTATATAATAGGCCACCGTTAAGAAATAGCAGAAACAAGTACTATAGCTTGACTGCGTTACATCTAGAAAAGAAAAGCGTTATAGTATTCACATACACAAAACTATCACAGATTAGATCACGTAGAGAAGGTACTACTGCCAAATTAGCTAATTTTTTTACGCTGTTTCACGTGATTGCTTCTGTCGTGTATTCATGCGCTCTATAAATGAATTGTTTGTTAGATTAGTACTGGGCGTTACTACATTTTTTCTTTTCTAGAAATCGAAGCTTTCGGGCAAACCTTTTAGCAAACATTCATGGACCAGATTCCAGAAACCGATTTCTCGTGTTATTCAAATAATTGCTGAGTATGCCCAAGATAAAACAAGCTATCAAGTGGAACATAACAGGCCGAAGAAAAAGGGGCAGACCGCGTGAAACTCTGAAGAGAACATTATTAAGAGAGGCCAAGTTAACAGGCATAAAATCCTTTGTTGAGGTTGAAAGACTCGCCGAAGACAGGAAATATTGGCGAACTACTTTGCGAGCCCTATGTGACGTCTAACGGCACGGGAAGGATATAAGATATAAGATAAGATGCCCAAGATGCGCTGCTATATTTGTTCTATTGAAAAATATACTCCATGTTTATACTTAAAATAATCAAAGGAAAACACATTTAAGTTAAACTTGACGTTGAGTAAAATTGTATCTATTTAGGTTAATAATGGTTGCATACATTGGCATACAATAAATTACTCAATATAGTTAATTTTTGTTTAACTTTAAAAAAAGGGAAGGGGAGAGAGAGAGAGAGAAGCACATAATAAAAACTTCTCTGGAATATTTTATCAAAGCACTTCAGTATAAAATACAGCTGCCTTCTAAGAACTGTTCTTTTAAAGAAAATATACACATACAGTTAAATATACGTATTCTAGTAAACACAAAATAACAAATTATTGAATACTTCTTACGTTGTGTTAAAGAACGCACTCTTTTAGTCTGGGAGCTGGTGGCTATATTTCTGTGTGGTGTTAGCTTAGTTAAGCATGATTAAACTTTCTGTTTTTATTATCCTGCATGTGTTTGTTGTTTTATTCTTCTATCATTCCACCGTGACAAATTGCAGACTCTTTCCTTCTCGGAGGATTTGTGGCAGTACACGCTAATTTCTCCAACTCTTAAGATTAGGAAACCGACGTCAAGAGAAATAATAACTACACATACAGGGTAAAGTTTGTTTACATGAGTATGAATAAAGAAGTAAAAAAGTTTAAAGTAGAGTTAAAGGAAAGTTTCTCGGGCACAACAGCAAACATGAATGTCTCGAAAAATTGGTCATGACTGGAAAGGTAAAAGGCAAAATGTAAAACGGTACGACAAATTAGATTTGACTGTCAACTTGTAAAAAAGAGCTGCATTATTTGAAAGTGGTGTATCTGCTGCCTAAAAATATGATTTCTTGTTACTGTCTCCTCTTGTAATAAAGAATGTGTGGAGAGGAGCAGACAGAACCACAAAAATAAGATTTTTAAGGACATGCATCTTTCCCGTCGCAACATATGCCTGTGAGACCTGGACACTTAACAAAGCAGCTGAGAAACATATAAATGCCTTTGAATGTAAATGCTACAGAAGAGTTCTCCAAATATCGTGGACACAAAAAAGAACAAATATATCTATACTACAAGAGCTTAATATTGAAGAAGGCTGGCTAGTAAAGGGGATTAAAGAGAGAGAACTTAAATATTTTGGACACATTAAACGTCATGATAATTTAGAGAAGACAGTATTGGAAGGATACATAATGGGAAAAAGAGAGGAAAAAGAGAGGAAGACCAAAACGAAGATGGCTGCAAGACATCGTTGACGATCTGCAAATGGATGCAGCAGCGGCAGGCCATCTTGCTCACAACCGAGAGGCCTACAGGAGTGCTGTTTGGGAGGCAAAGTTCCGCAAGGGACATGCAAATGACTGAATGTCTCCTCTTGTTCCTACTTTACAGATACTTCAATGTTGATCCAAGTTTGTAAAATCGGTTGCTTAACTATTCGCACTGCAACACAACAAAAACACCAGCCTCTCCACAATACTACAGAAGAACACCAAGTAATAACTATACTACACAAACCTGCAGTCATAAATGTCCACGACATATAACATTCCACAAGGAAGTAAACAAAGCTACTGCTTAAAAGATATACTAGATAAAATGGTAGATGATATTATGATGATGGAAACGTAGCCCGTCATGTTCATAAGATAAATACAATGAGAATCCCTGGGGAAAACAATTCTTCTAATAACAAATTTCAAAGTGTCTTAAAACTAACCACTTCATCTTAACCTAAACTGCCTCTGCTAAAACTGTTACTACTGGAAAATTCTGCCCAAGACAAGACAGTCTCCTAATTGAAACATCATAAGAATCTCTTTGCATCAAAACAGGTAAGGCTCGTTTTTTTTTTCCTAACCTAATCTTCCCTGAAACAAGGATATATACTGTCTCTATTATTTTTGGAACTACAAAAGACTTCATAATGAAAAAAATGCTGCACAGGTAACACAGGTATTGACTGGGTACATGGGACCCAGCTAGAAGATCTTGATTTTGCTGATGACATAACTCTTATCAGTAACAATGTGAATTCCATGCAAGAAAAAACAGATAGTCTGTCTTCACTGGCTAGCAAAATAGGGCTTGAAATTAACAAGGATAAAACAAAAATAATGAAAATTCCCATTATTCAAACTGGAAAAAAATATACATAGAAGGGACAGATATTGAAGAAGTCAATCAATTTGGTTACCTTGTCAGCTACATAGACCAGGATGGTGACACCAGAAAGGAAATTAGAATTAGAATTGCAAAAGCAGCATCGGTCTTAAAGAATCTTGAGAACATGTGGAATTCAAACGTTATAAGCACAAAAACGAAGTTAAGACTATTCAATTCAGTTATAATATCCACCCTCATTTATACATGCGAAAACTGGAAAACAACTAAAAAATAGAAAATAAATTAGACTCTTTTGAAAACAAATGGTTAAGGAAAATTCTCCACATCAAGTGGAACGAATTCAAGAATAATACAGAGATAAGACAGATGACTGAACAATAACCAATCTAATGGGTGATCAGGAAAAGGAGATAGACATATGTTGATCACGTGATGAGAGGAAGCAGTCAGAATCCCAAAACAAGATGTTAAGTGAAACACAATAGACCAAATAAAAAGAGGCAGACCTCGTGAAACTCTAAAGAGGACATTGTTAAGAGAGGGCTAATTAATAGGCATAAAAAAACCTTGATGAGATTGAAATGCTCGCTGAATACAGAAAAAATTAGCGAACTACCTAGCGAGCCCTATGTGACATTTAACAGCAAAGGAAGAATATAAATATAAGATATAAGATAAGAGGTGTTGTAATGTAATGCTGTGAGGAGAATATGAATTATGTATAACATGTGAGAAGGGAGTGGAGCTTAGTGGAGAGAGATTATAATTGTTGAAGAGGAGAATGTTAGGTGTAGCTGAATAGCGAGTTTAACCCGTGTGGTTCCAGCGTCCCATAATCCTGAATGTAGCGGTTCCCAAGCGCAAGGCGGCTTGTGTCATCTGTGTGACATTGCTTGATGGCTGTTACCAGAAAATCAAATTTGCCTCTGTGGTTGGTTCCATTGAAATGATTTGGGACTGGTTTCGAAGCATGCTGGGCGATATCGTACAGATGTTTTTGCATGCGGTCTCTTAATCCGAGGCCAGTCTCACCAATATACGTTATCCTGCATCTTTTGCTTATGATGACATATATCACATTACGGGACTCGCATGTGAATCTCTCATGAAGAGTGAGGATAGTTTTGGGAAAGGTCATTGTTTTCGTTTCCAAGACTACAGGATAGGTAACGCAGCGGGGGCGGTTACATTTTCTGGTACCAACTGTGTAAGGCTCCGCTTCAAGTGGGTGTGAACGAGGATGTCCTTAAAGTTTGGCTCACGTTTGTATGCCAACAGGGGTGGATCAGAGAAAATGTCGCGAGTGTCGGGGTCGAACTGAATTATTGGCAGACGACGACAAAGAATTTTCTTAACCATCTGACCATGCGGGAGGAAAGCCAATATTAACTTAACTCTGTCAGATGGAGTAACAGGCTTTTTTTCTGGATACTTCTTTGTGGTTCACTAGTTGGATATGGTTGAAGGCTTCACGAAAGACCCTTTCTGGGTAGTGGCGATGACATAAAAATTCTAATAATTTGTTGGACTGGTCTATAAAGTCCAAATTATCCTGACAAATGGGGCGAATACAGAAGAGTTGGGAATATGGGATGGAGTTCTTACAGGCTTCAGGATGGGAAGAGGTTAAAGTAACTAGGTGTTACTCTAGGTGGGATTGTAAAATAAAGAAGTGACAAGCATGTTTGTACAAAAAGAAATTTTAATGTCTAAAAAGTTGACAGACTTGTCAGAAATTTCATAAATCTATTTTATGTTTTTGTTATTATTACATGAGTTGACTTTAACTTTTTTTTAGGTCTTCCTGTGGCATAGTGGTGACTCCAGTGCCACTGTCGATGTACCTTTTATAGAATTCTGGAAGTCTGCCAGTGTAGGTTTCCCATAATTTGACTTCCAGAAAACCCACAAATAGACATGCATAACTGGGATCCAATTTCGTTCCCATGGCAACACCACTGATGTGCTCAAAATATTCGCCGTTGAATTCGAAAGAATTTAGGTTTAGTACTAGCTGTGTAAGTCGTATTACGTTGCTAGTTTTAGTGATGGGGTGAGGGTCTTTGTTGAGAAAATAGCGGAGTGTAAGAGCACATCCTCATGGGAGATAGAGGTATATAGGGTGCAGACATCAAGGAGAAAGATATGATAGGCGTGGTATTGAAAGTGTGTGATCGTATCAAAATTTGTTAAGGCGTGGTTTGAATATGTCAAAAAAAGAAGGTAGTTTGTGTACTAGCGGTTGGAAAATGCTGTCCAAAAAGTCAGAAATGTGCTCAGTGGGTCATGAGCATGTTGACACAATAGGACATCCAGGATGACCGGCTTTGTGGATGTTAGGGTGAAGATAGAAGGTGGGGTTGCCTAAACAGCTGTCCTTGATGTGAAGAGAAACAACTTAGGATGGGAGCCCACCTTCTGTAATCAGGTCTATAATGGCTGCTTCCACTTTACCATTATTTGAAAGGATTGCATCGTTTTTACATGATGTAAATGGATTCCTTCGCGGATGACATATTACTACTTTCTTATAAGATGTTGTCCCATGGTTTTATTAAATGTTAACTGATTTAATATATTAGTATTGCCCCATGGTACTATCGTACTACGCTGTTTTTGAGTTTTGGGAGAAAATTTAACAATGATCAACCCCGGTTTCCTGACTCTTTTTTTTATTTTTTTATTTTTTCCAACATATAAAGGTCTATACTCTCATCACACTTGTACCAATACAAACTTAGTTTCTCAACTGAGTCAGTATTGTGGTACATATCAAGTGTATTAAGAGTATACAATGACACATTAACAGACAACATCAATTCAAATTGATGAAACAGTATACAATATACGAGAGAAAGTCACTAATTAACTCGCAAATGCCTGTTACAAACAAACAAAAAAACTAAATGTGACAGTAATTTAAAACGTTTTAATTTTTGAACCTACATTATTCCCCTATTTCTCAACGTAATCGCCACCAACATTGATACATTTGTCCCATCGTGTAATCAGTGATGCAATACCTATGGCGTAAAAATCGGGAGTCCGATTTCTGAACCATTTTTTTACTTCCTTTTCCACCTCTTCGTCACTCGAGAATCTTCTCCCGCCAAGGTGGTTTTTCGATGGCCCAAACAGGTGAAAATCACTTGGAGCTAAGTCAGAACTATAGGGTGGATGTTCAAGAACTTCCCAACCAAACTGGCTAATTTTCTCTTGGGTTAACTGAGCCATATTTGGTCTAGCATTGTCATGAAGGAGAAGCACACCTCTATCCGGCAGACCAGGACGTTTTCTTAGAATTTCATACCGTAGCATCGGCAGAACTTCACAGTACAATACAGAATTCACACTGTCACCATACTTCTGGAACTTGGTTAACAACACTCCTTGATAATCCCAAAACACTGTCAGCATAATCTTCCCCGCAGAAGACGTAATCTTGATTTTTTTTTCTTTTTGCGCATGGCGATGATGGGTGTTTCCATTGCATTGAGGCACGTTTTGATTCGGGCTGGTAGTGGTGCACCCAAGATTCATCTCCAGTAGTAATACTTTGTAGAATGTCTTCACCTGCGTAATGACAGAGATGCTGCAATGACAAACCAAATCGGCTCATTTTGTGTTCATCATTCAGATCTCTGCATACCAAACGTGAGCAAACTTTCCGAAAATTCAATTTAAAAAAAGGTAAAGGTAAAGGTAATCCTGTCGTGCCTTAGAGGCACATAGGGATATGGTGTTAGTGCCCATATTTTCTTTGACCTGTTAGCACACTAGAGGGTGATATGGTCAGTATTACGCCTGGCCGCCTTTCCTTCCCCAACTCCAGAGGAAGTCGGGTACCCATTTCTACAGCGAGTGACTGGGGTGCCCCGGCCGGATTCGAACCCCCGACCTTCGCCATGAGAGACCACTGCACTAACCACTTTGCCAGAAAATTCAATTGGTCATGCATTATTCAGTAGGCTAAGCCATGTGAACATCCGACTGCACTTGCTACACTGTCTATCATTACTCGTCTATCAAATCTGATAATCACATTCACACGCTGCACAGTCGCTTCTGTTGTAATCTGAAAGGGACGGTCAAGTCGGACTTTGTCAACAATTTCATTGTGTTCCTGAGAAAATTCTTTTACCCAGTTATAGAATGCTTTACGTGATAAACACTTTTCAGCATAAACTATATTCATTTCCTTATGAATGTCCTCAACTGAATGTCCTTTAGCACACAAAAATCGCACTACACTTCTCTGCTCTTCTTTGGTACACACTAACAGCTGGGTAGCCATTTTGTTATTGCTTTGTACATGCGCACGTAACTCCCACAGCCTCCTGCATACAACTATAAAGTTGGATGATGGTACTCATTCATTCATTCATTTGCATATCCCTTGCGGAACTTTGCCTCCCAAACAGCACTCCTGTAGGCCTCTCGGTTGTGAGCAAGATGGCCTGCTGCTGCTGCGTCCATTTGCAGATCGTCAACGATTTCTTGCAGCCATCTTCGTTTTGGTCTTCCTCTTTTTCTTTTTCCCATTATGTATCCTTCCAATATGATCTTCTCTAAATTATCATGATTTTAATGTGTCAAAAATATTTCATTTTTCTCTCTTTAATCCTCTTTACTAGCCAGCCTTCTTCAATATTAAGCTCTTGTAGTATAGATATATTTGTTCTTTTTCACTGCCCGGAAGGAAAGCAATGGTAAACTATCTTCTGGAAATATACCAAGAAACCCAAACAGCAATCATGGAAAGTCAGATGATGGTACTCATTCATTCATTCATTTGCATGTCCCTTGCGGAACTCTGCCTCCCAAACAGCACTCCTGTAGGCCTCTCGGTTGTGAGCAAGATGGCCTGCTGCTGTTGCATCCATTTCCAGATCGTCAACGATGTCTTGCAGCCATCTTCGTCTTGGTCTTCCTCTTTTTCTTTTTCCCATTATGTATCCTTCCAATACGGAACTATCTACGGATATATTTAAGTACTACCTGGTAACTGCCGCTGATAAAATATTTCAATTTGCGAGTTACTTAGTTACTTCCCCTCGTATTTACACATGTGTATCTTACATCTTACATCCTTCCTGTGCAGTTAAACGTCACATAGGGTCCGCATAGGTGTTTGCCAAGTTTTCCTGTTCTCTGCGAGTCTTTCAACCTCGTCAAGGGATGTTATGCTCACTAAACTGGCTTCTCTTAACAATGTCCTCTTTAGAGTTTCACGTGGATGACACCTTATTCTTCGACCTGTTGTGCTCCACTTGATAGCTTGTTTTGGTATTCTCTGAATATTTCTTCTCATCATATGCCTACATTTGTCCGTCTTCTTTTTCTGTTCACCCATGAGACAGGTTTTTGTTTGCTCATCTTTCTTATCTCTGTGTTGTTCTTACATTCGTTCCACTTTATACCGAGCATTTTCCTTAGGCATTTGTTTTCAAAAGAGTCTAATTTCTTGTCTATTTCTTTATCGGATTCCCAGTTTTCGCATGCATAAATGAGGGCGGATATTACATTAGAATTGAATAATCTTAACTTGTTTTTTTTTTTTGAGCTTATAACTTTTGAATGCCATATGTTCTCAAGATTTTTTAAGGATAATGCTGCTTTTGCAATTCTAATTCTAACTTTCTTCCTGGTGTCACCATCCTGGTCTATGTAGCTGCCAGGGTATGAAAATTGGTTTACTTCATCAACAGCTGTTTCTTCTACGTATATTTTTCCTTGGTGATTAATGAGAAGGTGCATTATTTTTGTCTTTGTTAATTTCAAAACCTATTTTATTGCCAAGGAGACAAGGAATCTGTTTTTTTTCCTGCACCTATTTGACATTGTCACTGATAAGAGTTATGTCATCTGCAAAACCAAGTTCTTCTATTTGGATCCCATGTACCCAATCAATGCCGGTTTTACCTGTACAGCATCTTTTCATTATAAAGTCTATCTTACATCCTTCCCGTGCCGTTAAATGTCACATAGGGCCCGCATGATAGTTTGCTAAAGTGTCCTGTCTTCGGCCAGTTTTTCAATCTCATCAAGGGATGTTATGTCCACTGAATTAGCTTCTCTTAACTATGTGCTGTTTAGAGTTTCACGTGGTCAACCTCTTTTTCTTCGGCATGTTGTGTTCCATTTGATAGCTTGTTTGGGGATTCTCTGATTGTTTCTTATCATCACATAACCGACATATGTCCATCTTCTTTTTCTAATCAGCCATGAGACAGGTTGTTTGCTCATTTGTCTTATCTCTGCACTGTTCTTGAATTCATTCCACTTTATACCGAGTATTTTCCTTAGGCATTTGTTTTCGAAAGAGTTTAATTTCTTAGATTAGACTCTTTCCAAAATGTTCCAGTATGTTTTTGACCATATTTTTGACACAACTGATAGTAAGGTTACAAACCCCCCCCCCACCCCAGTTATATGATTACGTATTTATAATGACACACACACACATATATATATATATATATATATATATATAAATTGATGTATGTGTGTGTGCATGTATGCTCCAGCATAAGTATGGAACGCTTGAGGAATTTCAATGAAACTTGATATGCATATGACTTACAATCTGGAAAAAATACTGTGGGGGTAGGACGCCCCTAGCTCCCCTAAGGATGTGAGTGGGAAGGGGTGACATACTATGCAGTTAAGTCAACTAGGAAAAAAGTGGAAATAGAGCAGCGCTGGTCTAAGATCAGCATTTTTAGCCTCCCATGGCAAGTCCAAATATATGACACACAATCTGGAAAAAAATAATGTGTATCGTAAGATACTCTTAGAACCATTACGGGCGGGGGTGGGAAGGGGGACATGTAAAAATAATTGAAAACAGCCGATATTAGTGTCAAATCCATATTTTTGTGATCGCTGATATAATTACTGGCACTCCCGATGCCGTTTAAGTCCAATTTCAGCCCTTGTCGGTATATGGTGTGAGAATAGGTGAAAAATAAAAAGTCCAAAATGACCGAGATAAATGTCGAATTCACAGTTTTCAGGGTAGCTAATCTAATTGGTGACAGTCCCGATGCCATTTAAACTAAAGTTTAGTCGATTAGAATGAATAGAACTGTGTAGAACCTTCTAGAAGATTGTGGAAATGATTAGAACTCTGTAGAACCTTCTAGAAGGTTGGGGAAATGGATGTAGAACATTATATTTCAAAACTATCACAATTCGAACTGGCTGCGACGGTCATTCTTGTTGCTAAAAATGAAGAAGTCCATGAAATAAAAAAAAATACTTGCCATGTTACCAGGCGTAGTCACTGAATACAGGTCTATCGATACCGTAGTAGATGCCGATGAGGTCATCAATTTACCACCAGAGTTCCTAAACTCACTTGATCCGGCTGGATTGCCACCACATCGTCTTTTACTTAAAGTGGGATCTCCAATTATTTTGTTACGGAACCTCGACCCGCCAAAACTTTGCAATGCCAAGTATTGTGTTTTATTACATTACAGGGCTGTGTAAGGGAGGTGCTGGGCAATGTAACTGAAGCGACTATCTTAACAGGACAAGGAGAGGATGAAACAGTTTTTATCCCACGGATACCACTCATTCCGATGGATCTCCCTTTTTAACTTTAAGAGATTGCACTTTCCAGTGAGACCTGCACTCTCGATCACGATCAACAAGTCAAAGGGGTAGCCTGTTAAGTATTGCGGAGCGGATTTGAGATCGCCATGTTTCTTTCAATGATAACTTTAGGTTGCTTACTCAAGGGTGGGTTCATCCAAGAGTTAATTTGTTCTAGCTTCTGCAGGCGAAACAACTAATGTTGTTTATAATCAAGTTTTGAGTTAAATTATAATTATAGTAAATTTGTAAAAGACTTTATGCTTTGTATACTGTAGTTATACTTTTAAATACCTGTAGACACAATTATTTCGATTTTCCACTATAGATAGAATTCAGTCCTTTTCCTGTCGAATTGGGATAAATAAATACCCAGGCAACGCCGGATAAACAGCTAGTGTGTGTGTATGTGTGTATATATATATATATATATTATATATATATATATATAACCCAGTTCATTAATTATGAAACACAGCACTTTGCCATTGTCAGAAATCGTCAAAATCAATATTCAATATTGCATTATTGTGTATCATCAAATCTGTAACAATAGTAACTATAATAAAAATGTGGAAGTTATAATAGTCATTCATTCATTCATTCATTTGCATGTCGCTTTCGGAACTTTGCCTCCTTAATGGCACTCTTGTTGGCCTATAGGTTGTGAGCAAGATGGCCTGCTGCTGATGCATCCATTTGCAGATCATCAACAATGTCATGCAGCCATCTTCGCATTGGTCTTCCTCTCTTTCTTTTTGCCATTATGTACCCTTCCAAGACGGTCTTCTCTAGATTATCATGACATTTAATGTGTCCAAAATATTGAGGTTTTCTCTGTTTAATCCTCTTTATTTGCCAGCCTCCTTCAATATTAAGTTATTGTAGTATGGATATGTTTGTTCTTTTTTTTTGTGCCCATGATATTTGGAGAACTCTTCTCTAGCATTTACATTCAAAGACATTTACGTCTTTCTCAGCTGTTTTGTTAAGTGTCCAGATCTCACAGGCGTATGTTGCGATGGGAAAGATGTATGCCCTTAAAAATCTTATTTTTGTGGTTCTGTCTGTTCCTCTCCACAGATTCTTTATTTGTTTTACTTTCTGAAAAGCGATAGATGTCCTCCTTTTAATTTCCCTCATTGTATCTCCATTAGCAGTTAGCAGTGATCCAAGATCTTCAAAACTCCACTTCTTCCAGTTTTTCCTCATCGATACATATATTAACTGCATTTTTTGTTTTGTCAGTTGTCATCAATTTAGTTTTCTTCGCATTAAGATAGAGGTTGTGCTCTTCGCTGTTCTTACGGATTGACATAATTAGTTTTTCCATTCCTTTTTGTGTTGTGGACAGTAATACTGTGTCATCGCATATGTAATCTCTGGTATTTCATAACCTCCAATTGTTATGGCATCACAATACTCTGTGTCTACATCTTCTCTAACATTCCTCATTATATTTTCAGTATACAAGTTAAATAAATAAAGCGACAAAATGCACACCTGACGGACCCCTTATTTTATGTGAAACCAAGTTGTTGTTTCACCATTTATTCTTAATGTTTCTTGTTGGTCCAGATACAGCAGTGATGTTAATTGTATCAAATGTGTTAGAAATCCCATTTTTTCCATTATTTCCAACGTTTCTGGTGTTGTACACATTCAAATGGCTTTGAGTAGTCTATAAAGGATAAATATAATAATCATAACATTAATAATAATAATAATAATAATACTATAATCATCACTGACTAGACTATGCTATATACTTCCCCCATTTTTAGTCATATTGTTAACATTATGACTCTAAAAGATAGCAAAGCGCCTTTTTAAGTACTAAACTAACCAAACATTTTTCCATCTGAAGAACAAAATACAAAAAGTAAAGAATCACTTTGCAGTCACCTCCCTTTGTTTTAGTCAGAGTGTAAACCGTAAATAATATCAGCTACTTCGTCTATATACATGGGAGTCAAATTCTTTCAATATCATCCTTCATAATCATTATAGTAAAAAAAAACATCTATAACAATATTTACATCTTGTTCATAAACTTGCCCATTAAACACTAACTTCTTTAGTTGATACATCTTCTGCATGATAGCGATTTCCTATACAAACTCAAGAAAGAAAAAAAGCATACATTCTTTCAAATGACAAACAATAATGACAGAACTTTTGAGACTCAACCTCAAAACAAAACACTTCATTGACCTTGTGATGAATTTACATTAGCTAACCTTCTGATACTCCTCTTCAGTGGTAACAATGGGATATAACACGCACGTTCCATAACATGTGAAAAATGTGATATACCTGGTGGCCATTTAACTAACTTCATCAACATACGAATACTCCCAACATACTCTCAACGATTTTCTTCCACTAACCGAAATTATTCCACCCCCTAGTCCTCAATTATTCATCATAATTCTTGGGTCTCCACCTCACTATGTCAATCGTTGTTAGTGTTGTTGAGGATACCCTCTCAATGTTAATCTCAATACAACCCATTCGGTTTCAGTAAAAAAATATTGCAAAACTTCACTCTGATGTACCTAGTATAAATCAACAGTATTTCTCAGTTTCTCAAGTCTGAAGACATGTAAATCATCATAAAAAAATACCTATTTAATAGCTGGTATAATACTGACATTCATAGGCAATAAAATTTTAGTAATACCAAAAACAAAAAGATTACATCAGTTCGAAGTATATTAGTCTCGTATCTCATAAACATAAAAAAATTCAGTTACATTATCATCGATAAAGAAATACCATATATATATATATATATATATATATATATATAATATGAAATATATGTATATATATTGTATATCTATACAATATGAAACCTTTGAATCGAAGAGTATTTTTTTTTATTTCATGATCTGCTTTACATCACTAAATAATGTTCCTACTTTGTGGAATATGACTCACTCTCTCTCTCTCTCTCTCTCTCTCTCTCTCTCTCTGTCTAAACCTTAAGTGCCCAGGGCACATTGGGCTTCCGCAAGGGTTTTCCACAAATGCCTGTCCTTTGTCTTTTTTTCTGCTCATGCCCTTGTGAGCCCTCTATTGCTCAACGTCCTCTCTGTTGTTCTTCATGTCTAGGAATATGAATATAGGGACCAATTATTGAACCTTTTAATTAAGTCCTTCACCTTGCCCGTCCCGTCTGTTCTCGTTTTTTTTCTGTCACTTTTCTGATTACCTACTCTAGTACTAGGTTGAACAGTAACGGAGATAATGTATCATCTCGCTTTATTCAGTCCTTATATAGAAGGGGTCTGACTTTCTTCCTTTATATATTGTGTACAACCTCCATGCATATTCTGATGAAACTGATTAATTTATTAGGTATCTCAAATTATGTCATAATTTTCCTTAACCTGCTTCTGTCTGTGCTGTCGTGGGGTTTCTTGAAGTCACTGAAGGTATTATTCTTCTTTTCCATATTCCCAGTACTTTTCTGCTCTTTGCCATAGATAAAATAGTTAGTCTAAGGTTGGTCTATTCTTCCTGGAAATATGGTTAAGACAGTTGCATTTGTATGAACTAGAAAATGCCATCGCCTCAGCTGTGTCACCTGCCCTGTAGCCTGGGAAACGAAGTCGACTACTTTTCTGTCTTCACACAGCATATAGGAGATACACTTAACCAGAGATGCCGCCTTTAAAATCAGAGACTACCAGTGTTTCAGATCAGACATACAGGACAGAAGAAAAGCTTGTTAAGGATAAAATCAGTGCTTGCCAAGTGGGAGTGTACATGGAAGGAGCCGAACACCAGATGATCCATCTAAAAACCAGTAATACAGACTTCCACCTCTTTAACTATTACTGTCCTAATGAACGCCCACTTGCTCTGGAAACAATCCCACACAAAGAGAGACTGATGGTCTGTGGAGATTTTAACAGCCATTCCCAGAACTGGGGCTATGATCGTATAGACAAGAGAGGAGAGAAAATTGACAGCTGGCAGGATGATAATGGACCTCTCCTGATCAACCAGCCAACGGATCCTCCATCATTTTACACAAGGGCTTGGCATACAATCTAAACACCAGATTCCACTCTCCAGACCTGAAGTGATATACACGAAAAGTTGCAGAAACAGCTTGGAGCTAGCGACATCAACCAGTCTTCCTGCTAAAAGAAAATGAACTAATTAACACTGGTATAATTCTCGTCCCAGATGGAACTATAAAAAAACAAAATGGACAATGTACAAACGTCGTACAAGCATCCTGTTGGGACAGGTAAGCAGGTAGCAGATCACTTTGCTTGCCTGTTTGCACAAGACTGTGAGAGAGTATCGTTCGACAAGTTCAGTGCTCTGATGTGCACAGGAACGAAATATCCAGGTTATTGGCACAAAATGTGCGACCATTTTGTAATAGCTATTTAGAATAGAATATAGCAGGAGATCCCTTTAGCGCTGGAGGACATTAGCAGACGCCGGGAACTTGTTCTAGGTGGTTGCCTTGAGGTTTCCCTGCTGAATGCGTGTTCTTGGAATGGTTCGTGCCACTGTCACATTGTCACATCGTCTCCTCGTCATCCAATGTACCATTAAAAATCATTATAACTTTTAAGATCGTTTCTGTGCTGCTATTTTGCCACTGGGAGGAAGTGCGAGCTTTGGTAAAATTCGTCCGCAGAGGAATATGTAGACAACAAAGAGAGAACCACGCAAAACTCCATCACCATCATCAAGGTCATTATAATTTGATAGCTGCTTCTAGTCACCTCAGTGGAGCCCGTCATATGGGCACATGCAGTTGCACCAACAAGTGAATTAAGAATACAGCTTCATCATGTACAGCGATAAACGGCTACATATTGGTGCCTTGTGACTTGCACTGTCTCACGGTTGGAGTGGTGGGGCAAGTGTTTGGCCACCTGTTCAGATATTTTGGTCACTGGATTATATTGAATGGAGTTGTGGCACATGCGATTGTCGTATAGTCGCAAGTTTCGGTGATGTCAACCATTGTTTCCTGAGTTTACCTGTGCCACGAGAAGGGGGCCAAACCTGGGCTCTCCACTTTCCTGTTCCTGGAGGGGGCCATCCCTAGGCTCTCTGGTTTACTGTTCCTGGAGGGGGCCATCCCTAGGCTCTCTGGTTTACTGTTCCTGGAGGGGGCCATCCCTAGGCTCTCTGGTTTACTGTTCCTGGAGGGGGCCATCCCTAGGCTCTCTGGTTTACTGTTCCTGGAGTGGGCCATCACTAGTTCTTCTGATCGATGCTTCCTAGATTGCAGTATCCTGATCCTGTCCTGATGTTCATAAAGATAGAGGAGGCCCAATAGCCTGGCTCTTCCCTGCAAGTGAATGCCTATTTCCTGTTGCTGTCCTGTTCGCTTCCTGTACTGCCTGATTGGAACCGTCTGTATCTTGAAATGTGGATGTGAGGCTACTGTTTCAACCATTTACCTGCTTCAGTGATGGTTGTCCAGCAGAGGTCGGCGTAATTTTAGTTGTTTTTTTTTTTACCATAGCAAGTTATCATACCCCCAACCTCCGAAGTCTGTTTCTTATCTAACTTGAGTGGGACTATCTACAGGAGATGTTATTCATTCAGTGTCCTGACATTATTACAAATTATGGAACAGTTATTTAGGAAGGGATATCATCATTTCACTGATTGACTTGGACATTGAACATTTTTTGGTTTAATGAAGTATTACTATTTGTGTGTTGATTAGAAAAGTTGCTATTTGATTATTTCAATAAATTGATTGGATTGTGGACCCGATGCTGACGAAATGTCCAGAACTTGTCGCTCTATGTGTTCTGTGTTGTCTACTATCAGTCTGTATGTTCTCTGTTGTCTGCTATCAGTCTATGTGTTCTCTGTTGTCTGCTGTCAGGCTATGTGTTCTCTGTTGTCTGCTGTCAGTCTATGTGTCCTCAGTTGTCTGAAGTCAGTCTATGTGTTCTCTGTTATCTGCTGTCAGTCTATGTGTTCTTTGTTGTCTGCTGTCAGGCTATATGTTCTCTGTTGTCTGCTTTCAGTCTATGTGTTATTTGTTATCTGCTGTCAGTCTATGTGTTCTTTGTTGTCTGCTGTCAGCGTGGATATTGTGCGACTGTTAATTTCATATTTTGTTTTTAAAACGGTCTGTACCTACTACATAAGTTCTAGAAATTAGTTGTTCTATTTTAATGAAATGATGTGTCCGTTAATTTTCTGGCAAATCAGATTCTGTGCATTTATGTGTTTATTTTGTTTTAGCTTTTCGTTTACTAGCATATCTTTTCTTAGATCATTCTCTTTCCTGTTTCTTGAATTTCGCTACATCATGATAATATATGTCCCGCTACTGTAACTTTGTGAACAACAATTCTTGGAACTTTCTTGTATGGGGTGACAATCTCTTTGATCTGTAATATCATCCTAGCTGTTGCATGTTTCTTGAGTTATGCTGGCTGCAATAATGTATTTTATATTAAAGCACTATTAAAAGACAAATAACCAGTCATTAGATGTTGATGTGAATTCTCGTTCCTGTGTTTCTTCAAAACAGATGTACGTAACTGGTGACATAAGTAGAGTAAAACAACTCAATTATTATGAAGAAATCTAAAGAAAGCTAAACAGAACATAAAAAATCACAAGCGAATATGATCGAGGACCACAGGAGTAAATTCAGGAGGATCGCGGGGCGGTCTTGATGATAGAAGCGAACGAAGAAGAAGAAGACAAGCATATATAATACACTTCGTAACACGTAGTTCGTACAACAGGAAACCCAGGTATTGGCTTAGGACATGCCGGATTTTTGTGGACATAATATCTCTTGAAACCAGCTTTCTCGATACTCTGTATTGCCTGTAGTTTCGGCAGCAAGTAAGAATAAGATGATTCAATCACGTGGTACTCAATCATCAGCTGACGTACTGCAGTCAGTTGACCTGATTCAATCATTTCAGGTAAGGCTAGCCACTCTGAACCTTCTATGTCAATTTTGAGGACATCGATCACAGCATTCTGATGATTCAGCATTTGTCGTATGCCAGAAAAAGTGCTGAGTTTACCAAGCTTTGGGTCTGTGGTGATTTTGTTAGAAAGTCCAACTTTGTAGAAATGGACGAGTTGTGATCTGTGGAGTGAAACAAGAATGCAAGGAGGAAAACAACTGAATCGTTGCTGTAGGATAATATTTTTTTAAAGAAAATTGTTAGGAACAAATGTTTGTTTAAGTCAGCCATTTATGACTAGTAAACAGAAGGGACTGCCAGTTATGAAATAGCTGAACATACTTATATAAAAGCGTAATAGAAGATACTCAATGCTATAATGTATAAAATCGGGAAAAAGTAGGAGCAGCTTTATTACTTAACGATTACAAAGTTGTGACGTTTCGGCGTGAGCCTTAATCATACAAAAACATACAGGACGAAGAAATAGGGAGAGGAGATAAAGTTTAGATTTACATGAATACTGTTTAAAAATTTTTTTTTTTGTAAAGGAGTACTTAGCTGTAAATTGCAAGGTGTGGCTTGTCCGGCGGTGTGTGTCAGGAATGGATCTGGTAGGACGTGGAAATTGTTTAAATAGAGACCTGTGACATGTGGTCGGTGGGTTGTAACTGGGGGTGGTGGATGGGGAACTGGGGAGGGGAGAGAGAGTGACGCACTACTGGCCTAGCTAGGAGAAATTGAAACAGGTGATTGGGGAAGAGGGGTTGCAGAGAAGAGGGGTTGCAGAGAAAATAGCGGGGTTGCAGAGTGATGCTGTGAGGAAGTTTGAAAAGTAAGAAGGGGTGGATTTAGTGGAGATATACTATAATGATTGAAGAAGATGATGTTACGTGTAACTAAACAGCGAGTTTAACCCATGTGGTTCCAGCGTCCCATAATTTTTAATGCAGCGGTTCTCAAGTGCCAGGCGGCTTGTGTCATCTGCGTGACAATGTGACATTACAGTACCTCTCCACTAAATCCGAAACGTCACAACTTTGTAATCGTTAAGTAATAAAGCTGCTCCTACTTTTTTCCGATTTTATACATTCTAGTATCACAGCTTTACTGCCGTGTTTAGTGTATAGTTGTATACTTATACACCAATTATTGTGTTACTCAATGCTATAGGTAACTTGATGCATATTCCCGCGAGCACAGGAACAAAGCTTACACTGCTAATAAAAAAACACAAGTTCTGTCAAGTACACTAACAAGTCTAACATTTGTTAACATAGTCTAATCGTCTGTGATTGTTGTGTACATAATAATTTAAACAAAAGAGCTGAAGCTGTATGAAAGTATGTATTTGTATCAGAGCTTAATATGAAAGTATAAAGTCTCGCGAGCTGTCTACTAAACTCTACAGTGGGCGATTAGATTTTCCAGACAATCAGGTAAGACTTTAAGAATTAGTCTCATTCATTCATTCATTTGCATGTCCCTTGCGGAACTTTGCCTCCCAAACAGCACTCCTGTAGGCCTCTCGGTTGTGAGCAAGATGGCCTGCTGCTGTTGCATCCATTTCCAGATCGTCAACGATGTCTTGCAGCCATCTTCGTCTTGGTCTTCCTCTTTTTCTTTTTCCCATTATGTATCCTTCCAATACGGTTTCTCTAAATTATCATGACGTTTAATGTGTCCAAAATATTTCAGTTTTCTCTCTTTAATCCTCTTCACTAGCCAGCCTTCTTCAATATTAAGCTCTTATAGTATAGATATATTTGTTCTTTTTTGTGTCCACGATATTTGGAGAACTCTTCTGTAGCATTTACATTCAAAGGCATTTATGTGTTTCTCAGCTGTTTTGTTAAGTGTCCAGGTCTCACAGGCATATGTTGCGATGGGAAAGATGCATGCCCTTACAAATCTTATTTTTGTGGTTCTGTCTGCTCCTCTCCACAGATTCTTTATTTGTTTTACTTTCTGAAGAGCGATAGATGTCCTCCTTTTAATTTCCCTCATTGTATCTCCATTATTAGTTAGTAGTGATCCAAGATATTCAAAACTTGAAATTGTTTTTTTTTCACAAAATGTCTTCTTTTTCTTTGAGTTGTAGGAGGAGAGAGGCAGTGGATGTTTTTAAGAACGAAGTGATTTAGTGCGTGATACCCACAGCCAGTGCGTAACTGGCTCCATCGGCAGGCGCACACTTCAGTGGATGTTGGAACGGAAGGCGGAGCACGTATGGGAATGCTGGGAGTGCGAGGATGCCAGTCTCTGATTACATGTCTCCACTACTTTGCCTCATACTTATGCATGCGTGACAACTCTACATCCACAGTTTTATTAAAGGTACAAATAGAACAAATCTCTCTCTCTCTCTCTCTCTCTCTGCTCTGCTCTGCTCTATGCCAGTTGATCGTCGTTGACTTCCACGGCTATCTATCCTTTTCTCTCTCTGTAAGATGTGTGTTGGACCGTGCTCCGTGCGACGGTTTTCAGCCTGTCAAGTATATTATTTCTTTGTCTTCCTCTGTCCCTCTTGTTTTCCCCTTATCGCCGGGTGTTCCAGTTTGCCTCTTATCAAAATGTGTCCTAGAAATCTGGACTGTCCTGTTCTGAATGTTGCCATACTTTCTCTCTTTTTCCTCAACCTCATTTTGAACCTCTTAATTTGTTTCCTTGACTCTACTTTCAGCACACAATACTCTGAACTAATTGTGAAGAACGATACATTCTTTAAGAATTACTTTACTAACCTGTTATACTGATTATGCGCTAATGTCATGGTGGGATCAAAGGAAAACACGTGACAGCCGTAAACTTTTGACACGTCGTCGTCAAATGAGAAGTCGTAGTTGATACCAAAGGAATAGACGATACAAGGAGGTCGAGGTCTCACATTAGGGTCATCACAAACTTCCCATCCACCGTCTCCAATCTTGCCCATTCGAAGTTTTCTTCTACACACGGTCTACAAGAAAGAAAAAAAAACAAACAAAGACCTAGGACACTTTCTACACAGTCCCTACAAAAAGTGAAATAGTCCGGCTCATAAAGTTTGTTTACACACTATATTTAAGACAAACTGATGAATATCAGAGATCGTTTGTTTCCACACTATATTCAAGACAATCTGATGAATGTCGGAGGTCGTTTGATTACACACTATATTCAAGACAATTTGATGAATATCAGAGATCGTTTGATTACACACTATGTTCAAGACAATCTGATGAATGCCAGAGATCGCCTGAACGCAGCCTACCAGAAAATATGAAGAAAAGATAATCTGCATGAGGGAGTTTAAAGTGAGTTATCATGTCATGGCCTGCAGTCTGACTTTTGCATGGAACGTTGCTATGTATATTTTTGGCTATATTTTATTAGAAAATATGATATGCTCTAGGTATAGTCTGCTTATAGTCTCTTAGAAAATTAGATATTATCTGCATACAGTTTAGTAGAAAATCTTATAGACATTAGAGTATTGACTGGGTACAGAACGCTAGAAACTTTGATAGAAGATAGATAAGGTTTGCATACAGTCTACTAAAATATTTCATGTAAATTTGATATCATCTACATACTGATTACTAGACAATGTGCGGAAGTTAGAGTTCGTTTATTTGTGTGTGTATATATATATACATATATATATATATATATACATATATATATACATATATACATATATATATATATATTGGCTGCTAGAAACTTTAATGGAAGTTCCAGAGTGTGAAGCAGTAGAAAATTTAATGGAAATTTTAGATTGTGCACTAACTTTTGGAATTCTGAGATTGAAAACTTTTTTTGTAAATTTGACACTGCCGATATATTAATAAGTACAAAATCTGATGCAATTTTCAGATCGTAGTCTAGAAAAGCAATAGTAGAGGAACTTGACAGAAGGAAAAAAATATAATGCTTTACATATATCTTGTGGAAAATGCTGGATGGACAGATGGAGCAAATAACACCAGAAAAGGTAATAATCAGCACTCGGAGCAGGGAGTTGTGGAAGAGCATGATAGACAACTCCAGATAGATAGATAGATTAGATAGATAGATAGATAGATAGATAGATTAGATAGATAGATAGATAGATAGATAGATAGATAGATAGATAGATAGATAGATAGATAGATAGATAGATAGATAGATAGATAGATAGATAGATAAGATAGATAGATAGATAGATAGATAGATAGATAGATAGATAGATAGATAGATAGATAGATGATAGATAGATAGATAGATAGATAGATAGATAGATAGATAGATAGATAGATAGATAGATAGATAGATAGATAGATAGATAGATAGATAGATAGATAGATAGATAGATAGATAGATAGATAGATAGATAGATAGATAGATAGATAGATAGATAGATAGATAGATGCTGTACTTTCTTATTTATACCATGTATGATTAATTCCACACTATGAACAAATATAAAATAAACGTAGACAAACATTTAATGTTTTGTTCACCTAGGAAAGATTTCATGTTCAACACTTACATATTCATTCATTCATTTGCATGTCCCTTGCGGAACTTTGCCTATCTAACAACACTCCTGTAGGCCTTTCGGTCATAAGCAAGATGGCCTGCCGCTGCTGCATCCATTTGCAAGATCGTCAATGATGTCTTGCAGCCATCTTCGTTTTTGTCTTCCTCTCTCTCTCTTTCTCTCTCTCTCTCTCTCTCTCTCTCTCTCTCTCTCTCTCTCTCTCTCTCTCTTTGCCATTATGTATCCTTGAAATACGGTCTTCTCTAAATTATCATGACGTTTAATATTTCAAGAATAAGTTTTCTCTCTTTAATTCTCTTTACTAGCCATCCTTCTTCAATATTAAGTTCTTGTAGTGTGGATATATTGTTTTTTTTTGTGTCCATGATATTTGAAGAACTCTTCTGCAGCATTTACATTCAAAGGCATTTATGTGTTTCTCAGCTGTTTTGTTAAGTGTCCAGGTCTCACATATGTTCCGGTGGGAAAGACGCATGTCCTTAAAAATCTTATTTTTGTGGTTCTGTCTGCTCCTCTCCACGGATTCTTTATTACATATATACACTTACATATAGTTTTTAAATAAATAAGACTAAAATATTTATCCTAAGTTAACATTTCTCTTTCCTTACTACAGTCACACATTCCTTTCCCTTCATAGAAATTATACTGTTTTCTTCAAACCGTCGTGTCGCTTCATACAAATTATACTGTTTTCTTCAGGTCGTCGTGTCGCTTCATAGAAATTATACTGTTTTCTTCAAACCGTCGTGTCGCTTCATAGAAATTATACTGTTTTCTTGAAACCGTCGTGTCGCTTCATAGAAATTATACTGTTTTATTCAAACCGTCGTGTCGCTTCATAGAAATTATACTGTTTTATTCAAACCGTTGTGTCGCTTCATAGAAATTATACTGTTTTATTCAAACCGTCCTGTCGATTCATAGAAATTATATTGTTTTCTTCAAACCGTCGTGTCGCTTCATAGAAATTATACTGTTTTCTTCAAGCTGTCGTGTCGCGTCATAGAAAGTATACTGTTTTATTCAAACCGTCCTGTCGATTCATAGAAATTATACTGTTTTCTTCAAGCTGTCGTGTCGCGTCATAGAAAGTATACTGTTTTATTCAAACCGTCGTGTCGCTTCATAGAAATTATACTGTTTTCTTCAAGCTGTCGTGTCGCGTCATAGAAAGTATACTGTTTTATTCAAACCGTCGTGTCGGTTCATAGAAATTATATTGTTTTCTTCAAGCCATCGTATCGCTTCATAGAGATTATACTGTTTTCTTCAAAATGTCGTGTCGCTTCATAGAAATTATACTGTTTTCTTCAAAATGTCGTGTCGTTTCATAGAAATTATACTGTTTTCTTCAAGCCGTCGTGTCGCTTCAGGGAAATTATACTGTTTTCTTCCAACCGTATAAGCTCAAGTTCTGCCCCATCTGCATGGGGAGGGGGTGAGAGATTGTAGGGGTTCGATGGGTGTGACATATAAAGCAGTCTAAAACGACCGATACTAGCGTCGATTCCATAGTTTTCGTTGTCGCTGTGTGACACTGCCGAGGCCGTTTACTTCGAGGTTACCCTCTATGGGCATGTTGGGCGGGGGTGGGAGGGGGGGGGGGTTGGTAAGATGTGAAAAATGAGGTGGTATATCCAACTGTTTTACTACGGAACCCCGACCTGCCAAAACTTTGCGACGGCACAAGGCTGTGTGTAAGGAAGATGCTGGGCAATGTAGTTCAAGTGACTATCTTAACAGGATAGGGAGAGGGTGAAGCAGTTTTTATCCCACGGATACCACTCATTCCGACGGATCTCCCTTTTAGCTTTAATTTCCAGTGAGAGACTTGCGTTCTCTATCACGATCAACAAGTCACAGCGGCAGTCTACACATTAGAGAGTAAAGTCTTTTACAAATTTACCGTAATATTAATTTAACTCAAAACTTGATTATAAACAACATTTTTAGTTTCATCTCCCTGACCAAGAATAAATAAATTCTTGGGTGAACCCACCTTTGAGCAAGCAAAATAAAGTTGTCCGTGGGAGAAACATGCCATCTGAAATGGGCCCCTGCTACTCGTGTTTGTTCATGGGCCACTTCGAACACAAGGTTCTGAGAGCCTTTAGAGGCCAATTTCCCGCCTTCTATAGACGCTACATAGATAACGGCATTGGGGTCACATCAATGCCAGAGGAAGATCTTGACAACTTTATCAGTTTTGTTAAGGAGTACAATCCTGTCATTTCTTTTACTCCCATATCTCTGCTACTTACGCTAACTTTCTTGGCATTGCCGTCACTATCGGCCCTTCCGGGCTTACTACTTCTATCCGTTATAAACCTACAGACTCTCACAGCTATCTCTTGTACTCTTCTTCCCATCCCAGATCGTGTAAGGAGTCTGTTCCTTTTTCCTAGCTTCTTAGGTTGCGACGTTTGTGTAATGAGGATTTGGATTTCCAGGATCAAGGCCATAAAATGCTAGATTTCTTCCATCAACGCGGCTATCTCTCGCCGTCTTGGAACCGCATCAGCCATATATCGCGACAACAAGCCCTCAATCCTAAACCGCACATTAGCTCGGACAGAGTCAAACTGGTACTCACGCACCACCCTCATATCTTGGCAGTTAAAAATATACTGTTTCGCCATCTCCATATCCTCCAGATCGAGCCTGATACACGTGAACTTTTTGGAGAACCCCCACTGGTAGCCTACAGACGGGACAAGAACCTCAGGGACCTTTTAATTCATTGTCACCTTAAGACAGAAGACACTTTTTATGGTACCAGGTGTTGCTGACGCTGTAGATGCAACACTTGTCCGTTTGTTGTAGAGGCTAGCCAGATCTCATTCCCTAAGTCCATGTTATCAGTTCAGGAGAGTTTCACCTGTACTTCACGCAATGTCATTTATGCTATTATGTGCAAACGTTGCGGTATGAGACTGGTTTACGCTTAGGAGATCGATTTCGCCAGCATATTAATGATATTTCTAAGAGGACCTGGACATCTGTGGCTAAACATTTTGCCTTAGCAACCACAGGGGGATACATAACATTTCTGTTAGTGCGATCCGCTCTTGTTCTGCTGATGTACGATTTCGGAGGGTCCTAGAACAGCGGCTTATTTTCCAGGCTGGCTGTCTCTACCCAGCTGGAATTAACAATGTCTTCAGCTTTCTGTAACTTCTTTAGTTTTCCACCCCCCCCCTTTTTTTTTACTCTGCTTTCTTTTTCCTGGCTACCTCCCCCTACCGCCACCCTCTTTTCTTATCTGGCAACATATTGGTGTTTATAGAGTCTTGTCCTATTCACAAGTTTCACATTTTCTCCCTGCAGGTGTTTATGTTCTTCATTCATTATCTCTCCGCTTCCCATTTTCCCTCCCCTCCCCGGACAATTCCTCCAGCAGCTATCATGTTTCTATTACCTTTTCCCCCACCCCTTTCTATCACTTGTTTTCCTCCTCTCTCTCCACCTCTTCTTTACTATTGGCTCTATCAGCGTATCCTTTGTGTGGCCCGCGTGGTCCCTATGCATTTTCTAAGACACACACTTCTGTTTCCTACTTCTGGAGGAGGCCATATTAAGATACGTTCTTCGTTTAGTTATTTGTTTTTGTCTCGTTGTGCATGTAATCCTCAAAAAAATGCTCATGCCGAAATATCGGATGTTGTACGTTTTTCATTTATACATTCTCATACTTTCTATTCGTTTTTTTCTCACTTTACTCACTCCCTCTGCCACTTTGTAAAACTACAACATACACCTCTATCTAACTTTATTATTTAAACCAGTTTTACTGCAGTCGCCATCCCTTTTGATCTGAAATCCACTCGGCATTATTAATAATTAATAAATTCTCGAGCAACGCCGGGTAATCAGCTGGCATAATATAATATAATATAATATAATATAATATAATATAATATAATATGTTGAGATTGATATCAAGCTCATGAACGGCTGCTCAATATAAACTGGATGGACTGTTTTGGTGTGTTCTTATGTTTATGAAACGATGCTATGAGGGCTCTCACATTTTGATAATGTTTTATTTGTGCGATGTTAATTCAATAGATTGCCATGCTATTTGCCTTCCATGTTATATATATATATATATATATATATATATATATATATATATATATAATATATATATTTTATATATATATAATATTGTATATTTGTCCTTATGTCCTTATTGTTGCCAGGATGTTCTTTGGTATCATATTGTATTCTCATGATGAGTGTATCAGTGTTTCGTCATAATAAACTTGTTTTGTCCAGTGATAATGTTCCCGATCGGAGGACAAAACAATTTTGAGGTGGGCCAAACAAATTAAGGAAACCGTTGATTGCCTTAATAACAAGTCTACTGGTCGTCCAAGAACTCAACAGACACCTGAACGAATTCAAGAAGTCCGCAAGGCATTGTTGAGTAGCCCTCGGCGATCAGCTGTTAGGAACTCTTTGGCACCTGGCCTACTCTTAATGTTAATAGTGATCTTTATGTGCAGATGCTAACTCAATACTTCAGTCCAGAATTGACCAATAGAAATATGAGACTAATATGGTTTCAATAAGATGGAGTAACTTCCCACACAGCCCGTCAGTCCATGGCCATGCTGCTTACAAGCATTTCCCAATCAAGTTATTTCCAGATTTGAGGATATTCATTGGCCGGCAAAGTCGCCGGATTTATCGGCCGCAGACTTCTTTTTGTGCGGGTATCTCAAGGACACGGTGTATGCTAGTCGACCTCAGTCAGTTGCAGACCTAAAAGATCAAATCCGACACTGCATTCAAAATCTCCCTTTGAACATGTTAAATGGTGTTATGCAGGAATTTTCCAAATGCCTGGCTGAATGTATCAAATGTAATGGCGGTCATATGACCGGTGTAATTTTCAAAACTTAAATATGATTGTCAGTAATAATAAAAATACCCACTTTTCTGAGTTTCGTTTCACATTTTTTTTTTACCAAAAACATATATAGCGCTTATTTATTTTCCATTTTAAAAATCCAGTCATGCTTTATGCTGGACCCTGTACAACTTAAAAGTTATTTTAGATTGCTTTTGGTAACCGTGTAACATGGCTAAACCATTCGACTTGCTGTTTCTGGAAATAGTGTAATACTGGTTTTACCCCACTGCATAATGTACAAATACTTGAAACACGCAGTTGATATTAGGTGCATTTGTAGATAAGCTTAATATACGATTAAACAGTAAACACCAAGTTTCATGAAATTAACTGCAAACAACTTTTTTATAGCACACTGAAGTGGTAGGGGCGGCAGAAATTGAGAAAATGGGTAAAATTTCTCATCGAGCAGTCATTCGCTACCTCTACATCAAGGGCTTATCATGGAAGGAGATCCATGAGGATATGGTAGAGTCTCTAGGGGAGACTGCCCCTTCTTATAGCACAGTGAAGAAATTGGCAGCTGATTTCAAACATCGAAAGGAGAGTCTGAAAGATGATCCCCGTCCAGGAAGACCAAGAACAGTAACCACCGATGAAACCACCGACAGAATCCGTGACATGATAATGGAGGATCGACGATTAACTGAACGGTACATTGCTACTGAGTTGGGCATCTCCCAGGAACGTGTTCGTGTCATTATTCCAAATGATCTTCAAATGACAAAGGTATCATCTGCTCGATGAGTCCAGAAACTTCTTGGAGCTGATCATAAACGACATCGTCTCAACGAGTCAAGAGACAATCTTGGCCATTTTTCAACAGATACTGAAATGTTTCTTCAGCAATAAGTGACTATGGATGAGACTTGGGTTCACCATTTTCAACCAGAAACCAAATAACGGTCAAAGCAGTGGAAACATCATGGATCCCCACCTCCAAAGAAAGCAAAGTGATGGCTTCGATCTTTTGGGATACAGAAGGTGTGCTACTGGTAGACTATCTTCAAAAGGACCGAACGGTTACCGGGACCTAATACGCTAATCTTGTGAAGCAACTGCTGGTCAAATTGAGGGAAAAGCGTCGAGGGAAATTGACGAGAGGAGTCATCTTACAGCAAGACAAAGCTTCAGTTCACAAGTCGGCGGTGGCAATGGCTGCCATTCATGAATGCGGCTTCCAGCGTCTTGAACATCCTCCTTATTCCCCAGATTTGGCCCCTTCGGACTATTACCTGTCTACCAAACTAAAAAAGGAGCTCAGTGGGCTCAAATTTGCTTCAGATGATGACGTCATTCATGCTGGTCACTTTCTATTGGCAGAAGATGCTCACTTTTACAAAGAAGGGATCCGTATGCTCCAGGATCGCTGGACTAAGTGCATAAACTTGCAAGAGGACTGTGTTGAGAAATAACCCCAAAAAGTTGTCCACAAATAAACTGTTGTACCTTATGCCGATAACTTATCAATCACCCTTCTTATATAATAGTTGAACTGTTAGCGAAGTCAGGATCCGGGACCGGGGTGGTTTCTTCAAAACTAGGGTACTGTCGTACAGTACGTCTGTGGTGGTGTGGTACAGTACGTCTGTGGTAGTGTGGTACAGTACGTCTGTGGTAGTGTGGTACAGTACGTCTGTGGTAGTGTGGTACAGTACGTCTGTGGTAGTGTGGTACAGTACGTCTGTGGTACTGTGTTACCGTACCACATTCATATGTCCCTCATTCCCCCCTGCACCCCCTCTTTCTTCTAGAAGCAACACGTGATGACACTGGCGCTAACCAACTTAATTATACGCAGGGACTGCCAAAATAGTAAGTCTGCGTTAGTGACACTTGAGACAATCTTTTATTACTTTTAATTTTCAGAATATTGTTTTCTCCCAGTTCTATCATAACGGGGTTGAGGTGGGGGGTGGGGGAGAGGGGGGTAGGGGTGTCTTTTATTATGTTCTTAGAGTAACAAATCGATTTCTCCAACGAACAGAACACAATGCAAAATACTGACTGCCCATACGATATGTGGATAACCACACGCTACAAATTGTTGGACTTTTAAAAGTTTTTGAACAAAAACCATCAAGAAATGTCTATATTTCTATACATGAATGAAGTTACTGTTCTCTAGGTGGAATCCCCGTTTCCATGCCATTAAGGTATACTGGGGATACGGTGGTAGGCCCGTATTTCCTCGATCTTTGGCACATGAAATTCTGATGTGGTCAGTATCACGCCTGGCCGCGTGTACCTTCCCAGATGTCTGTGGTACCTATTTTTGGAACTGCTTCTCTAAAACGCGGAAAAGCTGTTTTGCATAGAATATCGTTGGCTGAAAGCTTCTGGTCAAGTTTAATGTCTGTTACGATTGTCTTGTCTTGTCTTGTCGTGTCTTATCTTGTCTTGTCTTGTCGTGTCGTATCTTGTCTTATCGTGCCGTGTCTTATCTTGTCTTGTCGTGTTTTATCTTGTCTTGTCTTGTCTTGTCGTGTCGTGTCTTATCTTGTCTTGTCGTGTCTTATCTTGTCTTGTCGTGTCTTATCTTGTCTTATCTTGTCTTGTCTTGTCGTGTCTTATCGTGTCATGTCTTGTCGTGTCTTATCTTGCCTTGTCTTGTCGTGTCTTATCTTGTCTTGTCTTGTCATGTCTTGTCTTGTCGTGTCTTATCTTGTGCTGTCTCGCTGTAACTGCGAGCTGGTGCTCTTTGCAGCCGATGCTATGAAGATGTTGAGGCACACCATCGTTTCGGCTTGGGAGCGAGTTATGGTAGTTCAAATTTCACTCCCGGAGTGCGGCTAAAAAGCAGCGTGTGTGTGTGTGAAATACTTCTTTAGCAGGCTCCACCATCATGGCCATCCCTGTGTGGACGATACACGCTTGGATCGAGGGGTGTGCTACCTTGACCGAAGCGTCATCGTCCACGTGACTTGGTGGTTGGTTTCGGGGAGGGTGAGGAATATATAATGAAACATTGGCCTGCATCAGATTAGATCAGGGGGAACATGGCCAGCAATGTGTCGTCTTCGTTGTGCTTATATTATTGTGCGTGTTTAATATATTCTGCCAAGCCTCACGTGGTGTAGATTATGTATTTGTGAATTACGCTGTGTTGTAGGGTTCTTGTATGTATGTATCGATATGGAAATCCTGTGTATGATTTCAGTGTAATTTAGCAGCAATAGGATGGGCAAAATATTTGTTTCGTTTTTATGTTTTTCATGTAGATTGATGGTATGCTGCAGAAGCACAGTTATATGGATAAGTGGCATGGAAATTAGATTCGTAGTGTAGGCTACGTGGAGGGAGATAAGTGCCATGGAAATTATATTCGTAGTGTAGGCTACGTGGAGGGAGATAAGTGCCATGGAAATTATATTCGTAGTGTAGGCTACGTGGAGGGAGATAAGTACTATGGAAATTAGATTCATAGTGTAGGCTACGTGGAGGGAGATAAGTACTATGGAAATTAGATTCATAGTGTAGGCTACGTGGAGGGAGGTAAGCGCCATGGAAATTAGATTCGTAGTGTAGGCTACGTGGAGGGAGATAAGTGCCATGGAAATTAGATTCGTAGTGTAGGCTACGTGGAGGGAGATAAGTGCCATGGAAATTAGATTCGTAGTGTAGGCTACGTGGAGGGAGATAAGTGCCATGGAAATTAGATTCGTAGCGTAGTGTAGGCTATGTGAAGGGAGATAAGTGCCATGGAAATTAGATTCGTAGTGTAGGCTACGTGGAGGGAGATAAGTGCCATGGAAATTATATTCGTAGCGTAGTGTAGGCTATGTGAAGGGAGATAACTGACATGGAAATTAGATTCGAAGTGTTGGCTACATGGAAGGTCAAGAGAGCTCGGGACCCCAAGTCCATTAGGTTCTCAGTATGCAATATGAGAAGGCATTATCTTATGATGCCAAGCTTAATAACTTTTCTTTGCATTGGCATTGTTCGTCAAATTGCTTTTCTATTTTCGATGATTGCTGGAAGTATTTTGCATTGACATTTTTTATCCAATTGTTTTTCTATCATTGAAGATTGCTTGACGTATTTTGCATTGCACTGATCTTGTTCATCCAATTGTTCGTCCATTATGAGGACCCATGTCTTGATGTCATGTTGATGTCAATATCAGTTGTACATGCTGTTGTGGTGAATAGTGAGATTAAAAATGATGTGTCTTGTAATTTCATACTTGGTGATTGTACTGCACGTCACTGTATTGTTGTATTAATTAAATGCTCATGATTTATGCATAATTAGCATACAATATACCAAGGAGGGGAGAACCAGGGCTGGCGGTCATGGTGGGGGAGCTAGGCGGGCCTCGAGTAAAGTAGTACATTGCAAGGGAAATGTTGGTCTGTAACCATCCTGAGAAAATATTCCTCCCAATAATTATAACGTGTAAACTTGCACCAAACAAGTTTTACATCTGTCCCGCTAACCAGAGTGGGCTTGTTACTGAGGAAACAACGGAAAGGTGGGACAGGGTCTTGGTCAGCTATGGTTCGCTTACCCTGACGCTAGTACGTCAGTCATGGGTCGCTGATTGCCTTATTAGGCAGCGTCTTCCCTCCCCCCCCCCCCCCCCGACTGTTACAATTAAAGGGGAAAAAGTAACTTCAAATCAAAATACGTTTCCATGATTTTCCAATATCTTTGTCTAAAAACTTTCTGACTTAAAACTACAGTCTACAAACTGAATATCTAACAGCTATTCTAGATCTTTTTTCATTGTCTGCTATCAAGATTGTGTCGTCAGCGTATCCGGTTATAACGTAGGTAACTTGTATTTGTACTTGTACGAACTTTCTGTAGCTGCGAGATGTTGTTCTTTGCAGCTGTTGCTGTAGAGATGTTGAGGCACACCATCGTATCGGCGTGGGAGCGAGTTATGGCGGCTACTTTTTCAGTCCCGGAGTACAGCTAAAAAGCAGGGGGGTGTGCAATGCTTCTTTAGAAGACTCCACCACCGTGGGGACTATGCAATCCCTGCCCCGTTAGCCAGGCTATGCCTGTTACTGGGGGTACCATGGAGAGGTGGGACAGGGTCTTGGTCGTCTATGGGTCGCTAACCCTGACGCTGGCATATCAGCTATGGGTCGCTGATTACCTTGCTTGGCATCTTCACCCCTAATGTAGATAAAAACAATCATATACATAGAAAATAAAAACACACTCACGTCCATATTGTCTAGATAACTGTGCATGACCATCTGAAGATCGGAAGCGGACATGTTGGATAAATCCACGTCCTTTAGGTTGTGACTGATTCCTTTTTGCCGGAGGTTAGCAAGATCTGAAATTGTTTGTTTTAAAAGTCGTCAGAATTTTTTTTTATGAGTTTATTTTCTAGTGTTAAATTTAGTTACAATTTACATTTGTAGAAGAGTTCAATGCTCCGTCGTTTACTTCTGGTACAGTTTGGTTTTAGTCAGTATTCAGTCATTTCTGATTTCAGTATATGCAGTCTGTGCAAGTAAGTAAACATATTCTTTCTGAAAGTTTTCAAAATAATCATAGATTTAACTATGTTTTTTTTTTTACACTTAACTCTTTCATATGCTGAAGGTGTTGGAAATACGGGTCTAACATCGTACCTGCATTAATGATATGGAAACGGGATATTTTTATTGATTTTTTTTACTATTATAGATAGAGTAACCTCCGCTCCACTTTACACTGGATATATTCGTTTTAACTTTCTTGATATATTTTGGTACATAAAACTTTTTATTTGTAGCAAGAAATGTACAACTAATAGGGAAAAGCACACAATTAAACGAGAATTTTCTAATGTATGAAATATTAGTACATATTTAATCTTTTAGTAAATAGTATACAAAACAGAAAGCATAGCTAATCTAATAAATGTGTTTCCATTGGCTATAGTGTACTCCTAAAGAAAACACTTGGCATCAAGTGGAACGAATTCAGGAAAAATACAGAGATAAGACAGATGAGCGAACAACAGCCAGTCTCATGGATGATCAGAAAAAGGAGATGGACATATGTTGGTCACGGATAAAAGGGATGGCGACTACAGCAGAACTGATTCAAATAATAAAGATAGATAGAGGTGTATGGTGCAGTTTTACAGGGTGACAGAGCGAGTGAGTAAAGTGAGAGAAGTAAGAAAAAAACGAATAGAAAGTATGAGAGTGAGATGAGAATGTATAAATGAAAAACATACAATATGCGATATTTCGGCGTGAGCCTTTTTCAAGGATTACATACACAAACAAGACAAAAACATATAACTAAACGAAAAAGTTATCTTAATGTGACATCCATCCAAAAGTAGGAAACACAGAAATGTGTGTCCCGTAGACCAGGCAAGGAGACCACGCGGAGCCACACAAAGGACGATGATAAGATTCTCACGTGATGAGAAGAAAGGATCAGAGAATCCCAAAATAGCTATCAGGTGGGACACAACAGCCCAAAGACAAAGAGGCCGACCACTGGAAACTCTAAAGAGGACATTGTTAAGAGAGGTCAAATTACTAGGCATAAAATCCCTTGATGAGGTTTAAAAGCTCGCCGAAAACAGGAAAAATTGGCGAACTATCCCGTGAGTCCTTTATGACGTTTAACGACACGGGAAAGATATAAGATATAAGTGTACTCCAAACTTTTTTTTCAACATGCAGCTATAATCGTAGTGTGCATCCCACACGTTCTACACGAAGTTCTCACAGACGAGCCCAACATTTCTCGGAAAGATGAGCAGATCTGGTATATAAATGTGTAATGATCACAACATCGGAGAAATAGGCCAGATATATAAGTGTGAAATGGTCACACCATCAGATAGGTCAAGTACATAAGTGTGAAATGATGACATTCATTCATTCATTCATTCATTCATTTGCATGTCCCTTGCGGAACTTTGCCTCCCAAACAGCACTCCTGTAGGCCTCTCGGTTGTGAGCAAGATGGCCTGCTGCTGTTGCATCCATTTCCAGATCGTCAACGATGTCTTGCAGCCATCTTCGTCTTGGTCTTCCTCTTTTTCTTTTTCCCATTATGTATCCTTCCAATACGGTCTTCTCTAAATTATCATGACGTTTAATGTGTCCAAAATATTTCAGTTTTCTCTCTTTAATCCTCTTCACTAGCCAGCCTTCTTCAATATTAAGCTCTTGTAGTATAGATATATTTGTTCTTTTTTGTGTCCACGATATTTGGAGAACTCTTCTGTAGCATTTACATTCAAAGGCATTTATGTGTTTCTCAGCTGTTTTGTTAAGTGTCCAGGTCTCACAGGCATATGTTGCTATTGGAAAGATGCATGCCCTTAAAAATCTTTTTTTTTTTTGTTCTGTCTGCTCCTATCCAAAGATTCTTTATTTGTTTTACTTTCTGAAGAGCGATAGATGTCCTCCTTTTAATTTCCCTCATTGTATCTCCATTATTAGTTAGTAGCGATCCAAGATATTCAAAACTCTCCACTTCTTCCAGTTTTTCCTCATTGATACATATTTCAGTTGCCTTGTTTGTTTTGTCAGTTGTCATCAATTTAGTTTTCTTTGCATTAAGATAGAGGTTCTGCTCTTCGTTGTTCTTGAGGACTGACATAATTAGTTTTTCCATTCCTTTTTGTATTGTGGGCAGCAATGCTGTGACATCAGCATATCTAATCTCTGGTATTTCATAACCTCCAACTGTTATGGCATCGTAATATTCTTTGTCTACATCTTCTCTATGATGACAACATAGGAGAAATAAGCCATATATATATATATATATATATATATGTGAAATGGTCACACCATCAGATAGATCAAGTATATAAGTGTGAAATGGTCATAACATAGAAGAAATAGGCAAGGTATATAAGTGTGAAATAATCACAACATAGGAGAAATAGGCCAGGTATATAAGTGTGAAATGATCACAACATAGGAGAAATAAGCCAGGTATTTAAGTGTGAAATGATCAAAACATAGGAGAATAAGTCAGGTATATAAGTGTGAAATAATCACAACATAAGAGAAATAAGTCAGGTATATAAGTGTGAGTTAGCTTGTTTATAGCTTGAGGACATCAACAGCAGACTTACTAGAGCAAACCAGACTTTTGCAATGCTGCAGACTATATGGAAATCAAAAAACTAAGTATAAATATGAAAATCAGGATATTTAAAAGTAATGTTCTAAGTGTACTACTCTATGGAAGTGAATGCTGGAAAATCACCAAAACCATACAAAACAAGTTGAATTCTTTCCAGACTAAATGTTTACGAATAATTAGAAAAATATTTTGGCCAAACACCATAAGAAATAACATCTTGTTGGCAGAGGTGCAGATGAAGCCACTGACAACAATTATTGAGGAAAGACGCTGGCGATGGTTGGGACATGTGCTCAGAATGGCTGACAACTTACTACCAAAAATACCACTAAGATGGACACCACAGGGGAACAGAAGTAAGGGTAGACCAAAAGAGACATGGAGAAGAACAACAGAAAGGATGTTGAGCAATAGAGGGATCACCTGGGCAAGAGCAGAAAAAAAGGCGAAGGACAGGCATTTGTGGAAAACCCTTGCGGAAGCCCCATGTGCCCTGGGCACTTAAGGTTCAGAGAGAGAGAGATATAAGTGTGAAATGATGACAACATAGGAGAAATAAGCAAGGTATATAAGTGTGAAATAATCACAACATCGGAGAAATCAGGATGAGGCAGATCAGAGAGACAAGAACAGCTATCTAAGCTGACATTCGTTACCTGTTAACGTGCATTGTTATCCAACCACCACTTCCCCCACCCCCACCCCCCGTGACTGTCAGATATGATATAAGATAATACAACATTCATTCATTCATTCATTCATTTGCATATCCCTTGCGGAACTTTGCCTCCTAACGGCGCTCCTGTAGGCCTCTCGGTTGTAAGATGGCTTGCTCCTGATGCATTCATTTGCAGATCATCAACGATGTCTTGCATCCATCTTCGCCTTGGTCTTCCTCTTTTCACTTTCTCATTATGTACCCTTCCAAGACGGTCTTCTCTAGACCATCATGACGTAAAGACCTTAGTCTTGAGCATGATAGACGATAATCTGTTTCCGCGTGGAAAGTTAGTGATTTATTAAGTTTCTAGATTGAGGGTGTATGACTTAGTATATTTCAAGATCGATGGTTACTGGCTCAGATTATGTTTCTAGACTGAGTAAATCTGATTGTGGTCTTAGACTGAGGGTTAGTGACTCCGATTATGTTTTCAGGATGAAAGTTTTGTGGTTCTGGTTATGTTTCACGATGGAGGATTGAAGCTCTGATTATGTTCTTAGACTGAGGGTTAGTGTCTGTGATTATATTTCCAGGTCTAGTGATTAGTGACTCTAATTATGTTTTCAGTTTTCTTTTGTAGACTGTTTTACTTAGCTAAGATTTACAGCCTGATACGTTTTGCTGTGGGCCGATCTTGAGAAGAAACACAATGAGTTACCGTGGGCCGATCTTGAGAACAAACACAGTGATTTACCGTGGGCCGATATTGAGAACAAACACAGTGATTTACTGTGGGCCGATCTTGAGAACAAACACAGTGATTTACTGTGGGCCGATCTTGAGAACAAACACAGTGATTTACTGTGGGCCGATCTTGAGAACAAACGCTGCAGCCTGCCTCACCCGAACTGTACGCATGAGAAAATCCTTTCCTTAAAAAAAAAAGAACTTTTATTTAGCAAAATTTTGGAAAAAGCTTAGACTTGTCGAGAATCTAGAGATACAGCATACACGTGACAGACAGGAATGTCTCAGGTCTTGACTTCGATATGACACACACTGGAGTAATCAAGACAGAAAGGATAGATGTTAGATCTACTAACACAAGAAACTGAAGATTAGGATAGATGTTAGATCTACTAACACAAGAAACTGAAGACTAGGATAGATGTTAGATCTACTAACACAAGAAACTGAAGACTAGGATAGATGTTAGATCTACTAACACAAGAAACTGAAGACTAGGATACATGTTAGATCTACTAACACAAGAAACTGAAGACTAGGATACATGTTAGATCTACTAACACAAGAAACTGAAGACTAGGATACATGTTAGATCTACTAACACAAGAAACTGAAGACTAGGATAGATGTTAGATCTACTAACACAAGAAACTGAAGATTAGTATAGATGTTAGATCTACTAACACAAGAAACTGAAGATTAGTATAGATGTTAGATCTACTAACACAAGAAACTGAAGATTAGTATAGATGTTAGATCTACTAACACATACAAAAAACTGAAGACTAGGATAGATTTTTTAAGTATGAAAGTGAAGAATCATACAGCCCTTTAACCTAGTTTACTGCCACACATTCTCGCACATATTCATCTAATATCACCCAATCCCCTGCATATTCTTCTACTACCACACAATCTCGCACACATTCATCTACTGCCACACAATCTCGCACACATTCATCTACTGCCAAACAATCTCGCACACATTCACTCACTACCATAAAAGAACTCACATATTCACTCGCTGCAACACATACTAACATACATTAAATCATCAGAACACAGATTGTACAACAAATGCTTTGTATCTATAACAATTCTGCACCAATTTCAGATCTGAGTGGGTATTTTTTTTCTAATGTGTTGTCAAGTTACACAACGGCAAGTGAGCCATTTTGTCATTTACAATCGTTCTAGAAATGATAGGTAAAGTGATTTAGCACAATGCTCTGTGGTTAGACTTGGAAAAACAGTACACAAAGCACTTTAGACGTGAGTGAAAATTAAATGACAAGAGAAATTCCCAAATAAAAATGAGGTTGTGGCATTACGTTGGTTGATTCTTTGAGCTTTATTTTCTCTCTGTACGGGTAGCACTACAAACATCAGTATCAAAATGGCGTCTATGAACGAGAAAGACCAGCTTGTTTTGTGGCATCACGAAAGAAATTCACCAGTTAAGTTCAACGAAGGTTCAGAAATGAGTATGGATGAGATCCAGCAGATGTTGAAAGCATCAAAGGTTGGTATGAAGTATTTAAAGAGACTGGCAGTGTTTGACCTTAACAAAAATATGGCAGGGCTAGAGCAAGTGAAGAAACTGTTGACGCTGTGTGTAACGCTTTTTAACAGAGTCCTCATAAATCAGCTGGTCGTGGCTGCAAGTGAACTTCGCCTATCTCGGGCAGCAGTGTTTAGACGTTTTCAAAAACGCTCACGTTGAAATGCAAGAAGTTAAGTTTTAAATAACTTCTGAGAAGATGTAAAATTTGCAAAAGGACAAAAAAAGAAGGAAAAATAAAACATGTCTGTATGTAGGAAAGTTTTTTTTTTAAATAACAAATGTTTGACATCAGGGAAATACTTTCTGCTCACCCTGTGCTTTTCTCCTACTCATCTTTCGTGCGCTGTGTTACATTCAGGTCCGGAACATTATCCTGCACATTTTTTATTTTTCCCTGGACCAAGCACAGGTGAATCTTTTGGTCAGTTGCAATCTTAGCTTAATCGCACACAGATTATTCCTTTAGCTGCTTTACTATGATGAGTATAAAGTTTCACTCGTAAATGTGACGTGTAATTCTTCCTTGGACTAATTGTGTAATTCTAAGTGTAATTCTTCCTTGAATTAATTCTCCCACTCATAAATGTGACCTGTAATTCTTTCTTGGACTAATTCTTCCACTCATAAATGAGACGTGTAATTCTTTCTTGGACTAATTCTTCCACTCATAAATGAGACGTGTAATTCTTCCTTAGACTAATTCTTCTACTCATAAATGAGACGTGTAATTCTTCCTTGAACTAAATCTTCCACTCATAAATGAGACGTGTAGATTCTTCCTTGGACTAATTCTTCCACTCATAAATGAGACGTGTCATTCTTCCTCAGACTAATTCTTCCACTCATAAATGAGACGTGCAGATTCTTCCTTGGACTAATTCTTCCACTCATAAATGAGATGTATCTTTCTTTGTTGGACTAATTCTTCCACCATAAATGAGACGTGTCATTCTACATTCAACTAACTCTTCCACCCATAAATGAGACGTGTAATTCTTCCTCGAACTAATTCTTCCATTCATAAATGAGACGTGCCACTTTTCCTTGTACTAATTCTTCCACTCATAAATGAGACGTGTAATTCTTCATTGAACTAATTCTTCCACTCATAAATGAGACGTGTCATTCTTTCTTGGACTAATTCTTCCACTCATAAACGAGACGTGTAATTTTTCTTTGTACGAATTCTTCCATTTATAAATGAGATGTATTTCTTCCTTGGACTAATTCTTCCACTCATGAATGAGACGTATAATTCTTCCTTGGACTAATTCTTCCATTCATAAATGAGACGTGTAATTCTTCCTTGAACTAACTCTTCCACTCATAAATGAAACGTGTAATTCTTTCTTGGACTAATTCTTCCACTCATTAGCGAGACGTGTAATTTTTCCTTGCACTAATTCTCCCACTCATAAATGAGACGTGTAATTTTTCCTGGGACTAATTCTTCCACTCATAAATGAGACGTGTAATTCTTCATTGACGTAATTCTTCCTTGACGTAATTCTTCCATTCATAAATGAGACGTGTAGTTCTTCCTTGGACTAATTCTTCCACTCATAAATGAAACGTATAATTCCTCCTTGGACTAATTCTTCCACTCATAAATGAAACGTGTCATTCTTTTTGGGACTAGTTCTTCCACTCATAAATGAGACGTGTAATTCTTCCTTGAACTAATTCTTCCACTCATAAATGAGACGTGTAATTCTTTCTTGGACTAATTCTTCCACTCATAAATGAGACGTGTAATTCTTCCTTGGACTAATTCTTCCACTCATAAATGAGACATGTAATTTTTCATTGAACTAATTCTTCCACTCATAAATGAGACGTGTCATTCTTCCTTGACTAATTCTCGGTAATCGTATCATCCTCCGTGACAAACTGGGTGGGTTTTTTTGTGTTTTGTTTTCCTCCTAGTTTTGGTTCATCTCATGAATTTAACTTCGTCCTTAAATCTCCTGATAGACTGTTCCATTTCATTCATTTTACTCTATAAGTAAAACTATGCTCCACATTTCTCTTACTTATTTTACTGTATAAGTTTGTCTGATCACTATGCTACACATTTCTCTCACTTATTTTACTGTATAAGTTTGTCTGATCACTATGCTACACATTTCTCTCACTTATTTTACTGTATAAGTTTGTCTGATCACTATGCTACACATTTCTCTCACTTATTTTACTGTATAAGTTTGTCTGATCACTATGCTACATATTTCTCTCACTAACACTTCGTATTCCCAATGTTCCGGTAATCTCCCTTTGAAGACTGGTTCATTGTCCTCCATGTCAGTTCTGCTACGAATTGTACTTTTAATTCTCCTTCAAACTAGAATCACTCACGTTCCCTTCTACCAATGTGACTGCTCTTCTTCTGTCATGGTTTGATGCCTTTGGTTATCGTCCCTTGATGATCTGAACTTCTTTTATCTTGCGCATGCGCTCTGTGCACTTTTCTTGTCATTTGATTTTTTTTTTTTATATTTAAAGCTACATGACTCAGAATCGCTCTTCAGAAAGTAAAACAACTAAAGAAGCTGTGGAGAGGAACAGGCAGAAGTACAAAATTAAGACTTTTAATGGCATGCATCTTTCCTATCGCAACATATGCCCGTGTGACCTGGACACTTAACAAAATAGCTGAGAAACACATAAATGCCTTTGAATATAGATGCTACAGAAGAGTCCTTCAATTATCATGGACACAGAAAAGAACAAATATATCCATACTACAAAAACTTAATATTGAAGAAGGCTGGCTAGTAAATAGGGTTAAAGAGAGAAAACTTCAATATTTTGGACACATTATATGTCATGAAAATTTAGAGAAAACCGTCTTATAAGGGTACATAATGGGAAAAAGAAAGGGAGGAAGAACAAGGCGAAGATGGCTGCAAAACATCGTTGATAATCTTGAAATGGATGCATCAGCAGCAGGGCATCTTGCTTACAACCGAGAGGCCCACAGGACCGCTGTTAAGGAGGCAAAGTTCCACAAGGGACATGCAAATGACTGACTGACTGAGGACTCAGAAAGTCGAAGATAAAATAAACTGGTTTCCACTCGTTGTCATGTTTTGATAACATATTCTTATAGCAAACTGGGTCTTCATTTCTTCACTTTTCTTCGGTGTTGTTTCGTGACGAGACGGGCTGTCTCATTTCTTTATCTCTTTCAATGTGTTTTGTAACTTTTGTGAACGCCTTATGTTCTCGCTGTAACACATTTTCAACTGTGTCGCTTTCTCCTATGAATTTCTTTCGAGATTGTAGGATTCTGTGAATAGATAATATGAGATGTCTCCCATATAACAGAAGAAATGGAAGGTAGCCAGTACGTCTGGTTATATTCATGTTGAGAGCTCCTACTGGTTATGTTCATGTTGAGAGCTCCTACTGGTTATGTTCATGCTGAGAGCTCCTGCTGCCGAGTTCAGATATATGTCCCACTCATTTTGCTCATTTGACACTAATTTTGCCAGTATATCATTCAGAGTTTGATGTTGCCTTTCTCTGATGCCATTTTCTTGTGGATGGTACGGGGTTATTCGAATTTAATATTTAGATCTTTAATGACTTTTTTAAATGGTTCACCAATAAACTCGCCTCCATTGTCTGTCAGTATAACCACTGGCACAGAGCGTCTTGGCACAAAATCGTCGACTAATAATTTGACCATGGTGAGACTGCTCTTGTAAGGTGCCGCATAACATTCTGTCTAGGCTGAGTATTTATCTGTGAAGTGGACACTGTACCTGTTTCCCGATTTGGTAATCGGATATGGGCTTGAGCAGTCCATACTGGCTTCCAGTATACAACCGTGGGGTGTATCCATGATTTGTAATGGTATTTTGCTTGCTTTCAAGTTCCTTGTTTTGCATATCATGCAACCGTTAACACGTTTTGCATCTTTATACATACCTCTCCAATGGTATTTAGTGTGGATTTTCTGGACTACCTTTTCAGTAATGTCCATTCTGGTCGTGATAGTGGAGTATAATAATATCCTTCAGATGTGCAAGTACATATAATGTGGGAAGTGTCTCTTCGTCGTCCATTATTTTGTATACTTTATCATTCTCCAACAAGAATGATGTAATCAATAAGTCTGATTAGTCAGCCTTTTTTCATGCTGCTTTTTATTTCCATGATTTCTCTGTCTTTTGCTTGTTCCTTCTGCATATCGATGTTTTGGAAATGATAATGATTGCGGTTTCTGATCATACGAGGATGTCTCTAATGCGCCTGTGTCAGATGGTGACTGCGTTATGTCATCATAATGTAGATTGGATGAATCAATCACATTTACTGTTTACATGTTGTCACACGCTTTGGGCTCACGTTCCAGTGATTTTCTCCTACAAGTTGTGCCGACTTCTCTCTGGACAGAAAATCTGTTAGATTTAATTCTCCAGGTACATATTCAAACCCCGGATCTGTTGCAAAAATTTAGTGTGACCAGCTCTGCACTTTTCTATCCCTGTGGTCAGAATTTAACATGTTCTCTAGCCCTGTGCCGTCTGTGCCAATTATGAGTTTGGACTTTGACACATAATTATGTAGTTTTTGTAGAACATACACGGTATGTCGCAAAACACACTTTCTCATTTATGTTCCAATTGCTTTGTGCCTTGCTGGGAGAGTGTGATAGAAAATAAACAGGTCGCAGCTTTGGTTGTGTTTTCTCTTCTAGTTGTATACAGTTATCGACTGTTTGTACCAGCACTGATCTCACTACGGTGTCCCTTGCATTTGTGTACACAATCATTGATTTTGTTACGTCGGGAAAAAAACAAGAATTGTAAGGTTACACAACTCCCTTTTAAACCTTTGAAAGTCTCTTTGACATGACCAAGTCCACTAAAACCTCTCACATTTTCGTGTCAACTCAATAAACGGTTCGATAATGTCAGAAATTTGTGGTACAAGCCCCCGATAGCAGGAGACCATGCCTTTGCAGTTGTTTTGTGTTCGTTGGAGGTTGGAGTTGTTTTATAGCCTGCACCTTTGTTTTGTTTGGTGTGACACCTCTCTATATTTCATATCCTAGGTATTCTGTTTCTGATTTTGCAAAAGAACGCTTTGTTATGTTGAGATGACTTTGTGGTGTTGTAATCTGTCGAAGAATTCTTGTATCTGGTTGACCTGATCCTCAATGGTTGTACTAGTAAAAACCAAAGTATCATCAATATATGCCATTGCAACTTTTGACACACCTTGTAAGACTTGATCCGTTAATGCCGCAGATGTTGCTGAGGCATTACAAATTCCAAAAGGCATTTTCTGAAAAACATCTTTTCCGAAATCGCCAGAGAAACTTGGTTTTCTTGGGAGTCTCCATCCACTGGGACACACTAGTAACCTGCTTTTGCTTCTAAGGTAGTTAACCACCTTGCTTCACCCAGTTGCGTCAAAATATCTTCTCCATTTGGCATCTCGTAGGCGACAAGTTTGATGACTGCACTGAGACCTCTGAAATCACAGCACAAGCGATATGTTCCATCTTCTTCTTCCACTATTACAATTGTTGAATTCCACTGGGTTATACCTCTGAAATCACAGCACAAGCGATATGTTCCATCTTCTTCTTCCACTATTACAATTGTTGAATTCCACTGGGTTATACCTCTGAAATCACAGCACAAGCGATATGTTCCATCCTCTTCTTCCACTATTACAAGTGGTGAATTCCATTGGGTTATACCTCTGAAATCACAGCACAAGCGATATGTTCCATCCTCTTCTTCCACTACTACAACTGGTGAATTCCACTGGGTTATACCTCTGAAATCACAGCACAAGCGATATGTTCCATCCTCTTCTTCCACTACTACAACTGGTGAATTCCACTGGGTTAGAGATGCTGACCGAATCACTCCATCCTGTAACGTATCGTGAATAGCTTTTTCCACTCTGTATCTGAGAGGGGTTTGTAGAGTTTCCTACAAACTGGGGTGGGGGGGGGGGGGTGTTGCCAGTGTCTGTACGAATTTTTAATTTGTTAGTTCTGCCGGGTCTAGGTCCCACAAGGCAAATAGGTCACTGTTTCTTCTAGTTAGTTCTTAATGGGGGTTCTATTTTTCTCGTCAAATTGAAGTCGTTTCAGTAACTCTGTGAGCTTTTGAGTTTCCTCTCTCGTCCCATTTTAGATTCTTTAAATGCAGCTTGTTGACGGCACGTGTCACTTGTCCAGGTCCTGACTTTGCCACGACACATCCTTTTCTAATCCTTACGTGTTTATTGGTTAAATCCAACACGGTGACAGGAACCAGTCCCTTTCCCCCCTGGTTAGACTATCTCATCTAGAGACCTGGTTCTTCAGTCAGAGACCCTCTGGTGACATTAGTGATTCTGGTTTATTCCTTGTCCGGATATGTGTAAGCTCCTTTCTTTATAAATGCTATGAGGTTTATGGATCCTGATGTTATTATTACTTGACATGCTGTTCCTATAACTTCTCATACTTGCTGTTCCTTGTACGAATCAAATGAGTGATCACGCAATCCACGTTTTCTGGATCTGAAATCAACGTTTGCTCCCGCACTCTGCATGAAGTCTTGGGCCTGAATTAGGGATCTGCTCATTCCTGTGAAGACGCAGAATAGGTGAGACAAGGTTAAATATCCTGTCTTGAGTGATAACGTTGATACATCAGTTAGCTTTAGTTCCTACCCACTGACCGTATGCAACTTTATATGTGTTTTTTGTATGTCATTATCGTCCTTCTTTAATGTTTTCCACACATTGTATCGACAAAGTCTTACTTCTAATCCGATGTCTATCAGCGTGTGAATCTTCCTCTCTGCAATCTGTACCTTCTTCTTCTTCTTCTTCTGACGCATTGTCTGTCTATATCTGCAGTCCTGTCTCTTGGATAAATTTCACTGTTTTTTGTAATTCATATATGGAACCGTAGAGCTTATCCTCTTTAGTGGTTTCACTGGGCCAGTAATTACTTCTCAGTGTCTCGTAGTTGATGCAGTTTTAGAGGATATGTTCCACAGTTTGGTGGCACTTGGACACATGTACAAAGAGTAGTAGTACCAACTTTAAACTTTGTATACATATGACTTCGGAGTCGGCTGTTCGGAGACGGAATAAGGTGACTTGTACCTTTCTGTTTAGCATGTGATAGACATCATGTGGTGGTGTTCGTGGCTTCCTGTAGGTTTTTATCATGCTTTACCTTGCAGTCAGTAAACTGAAACCAAGGAAATCACCAGGACCAGATGGAGTGTCCAATGAAATGATCAAGAACCTGGGAATGGCAGCAATGGGAAAGCTGTTGGATATTTTCAATATGTGCTGGAGCACAGGTATGTTACCTCAAATCTGGAAGGAGGCAAGCATTGCACCACTGCTAAAGTCAGGGAAAAACAGTGATACTGCCTGTGATTGGTGCATCCATGACCTCCACTTTTCTGCCTTGTTCCTGTTCTTTCTGTGGGTCAATGCGCACTGTACGCTCTTTCCCTGGATGGATATCAATGTTCCAGCCTTGTGCAAACATGCGAGCAAAGTGATCTGCTACTTGCTTACCTGTAAGAGTTTTCCCATCCTCTATTAGTGTAATCTTTGTACTTCTACCAGTGCTCTTATCATTTAACTGTTTGATTAGTTTCCACAGTTTTCTTCCATCCTTTTCAAAGTTTAGAGACTGTTTTCTCTCTCCAACTTTCCCGTCTGGCTTGGAGCTTGGCTCTCTGAAATTTGGCCTTAGCATGTTGGTAATTGTTATGGGTTCTTGGCATGGTCTATTTTCTGCTTGCTCTCGAGCTGTTTCCATGTCATCATGGAGTTTCCCCAGCTCACTAGACCAGTATGGTTTATAGTCCCTACGAACTTTCTGGGAATTGCTTCACGGGCTGCCTGAAGGATACAAGCATTGAATTCCTTCACTATGCTGTTAATATCCTTACCTTCTATGGACAGCTCTCCCACCAGGATACATGTACGATGTCTGTACGTTGTCCAGTTTACATTTTTATTGTTCTATCTGAGGAGAAGGCTACTGATGTTAGTGAGTTCATTTTCTATTGTCAGGAAGACTGGTCGATGGTCGCTACCTCCAAGTTGTTTTCCAACTTTGTGTGTAATGTTCCACTTCAGGTCTGGAGAGTGGAATGCCAGATCTGGTGCTGGGATTGTATGCCAAGCCTTGAATAAAATGTTGGGGGATTCATTGGCTGGTTAATCACAAGAAGTCCATTATCATCCTGCCAGCTCTCAACTTCCTCTTCTCTCTTGTCTATGTGGTCAAGCCCCAGCTCTGGGAATGAATGTCTGTTAAAATCACCACAGATCATCATTCTCTATTTATGTGGGATTGTTTCTAGAGCAAGTGGGCGGTCATTAAGACAGTAGTAGTTAAGGAGGTGGAAATCTGTATTACTGGTTTCTAGGTGGATCATCTGGTATTCGGCTCCTTCCATGTACACTCCCACCTGACATGCGCTAATGTTATTCTTAACAAGTGTGAGTACTCCTCCTTTTCTTCTGTCCTGTCGGTCTGATCTAAAACACTGGTAGCCTCTGATTTTAAAGGCGGCATCTTTTGTTAGGTGTGTCTCCTGTATGCAGCATATACTTACCTGCTCTGCAAAGGGTATATTCTCTGCTTCCACCTTTTTGCTATAGCCATCTCTAACACTGCTGGCACTCTCAGCATTCTATTGGCATTAGTTTAAGTTCTTGCTTTTTTTTGGCAGTTTTCTGCTGTTATATCTTTTGACTAGTGTCTCTACTCTCACGTCTACTGGCTCAACGAACTGAGAGGACCTCCAGTAGCATTGGTGGATTTTCGAGGCAGGGGCCCCGGCACTGCACCTGCCTCGAGGTGCACCTGCACCTTCACAGGGCGAGCACCGTGTTTAGAAACTGCAGATAGAGACATTTTATTAGTGTGGTGCCCTGATTTTTGCGATACTCCTTTTTACTGAGTACCTCCGGCTTCAGCACCTTTCCCTGCTAGGGCAGACTGTGGTCTTACTCGGACTGCCATGAAGACGGTGATGTAGGCTGGCCTGGCCAAAACTTTGTTTTCCAGCCTCTGGTGGCTGTACTTAAGCCCCTTCTCCAAGTCAGATCCAGCGTTCAATGTTGGCTGGCCAGACGACTTTGAAATAGCTCCACAGAGACATTCCGACTTTTGGATGAAGAATCCGATGAGTGCCTCAACGATATCCATTCCCCGCCACCTATAGTGTGCTGGCTCTGTTTTGTTTACATCATTCTGATAGCCATTGTTGTAAAGACCCATAAGCTTGTCACGTCCTGGATTCATTGGTTTCATACCAGATTTCCCTCATCCCTGCCGGCGATCTCCATGTCCTCATCCATCCACCAACCTGACATTACATTTTATAAAAATAAAAACTACAATTAGTGTTGATTTCTACAGGTTTATGGGCTGCAGAAGCAGGTGAGAGTTTTTAAGCAAACAGATCTATGTTCCCTGTCTCATAAAGACTATGTTAAGAGAAGTGTGTTTTTTTCCAGGGGAAAATTGAAAGCAGAACCGTACATGCTGAACCTTGGTCTTGTTTTTTTTTATGTGCTCTTATTTGATGGCCCTGCTGATGCAAGGAATGCATGAGCTCCCAACATTCATTCCCCTGGTATTTCCATCTGTACATTATACCCTTCTGAATATTTTGCAGGATAACCAGTACAGCGATACCCACGCCTTGTTCTTTGGAATCTGTTATTTCCCTCTAAATATGGAGACCCATCGTTGTCTAGCATCGTTCTACAAAACCTGACCTTGTGTTTTGGTTTTATACGTTTATAACACATTACCAGGCTGTTCTGTCTGTCCGGACGAGTAGCTCCATACTGACCTTGGGTAGGTCTCTTGGATCTCATGGTGGTTTCACAATGCGTTCGGTCCTTGGGTTCATCCCTATGGGTGTCTCTTGGGTCTTATGCTTGCGTTGTGTCAACTTCATTTGATTCTTTTTTTTTTGTTGTTGTTTTCTGTTTCACAGGCTTGTCCTGTTCTCATGTTTAATCGAAGCTTTAATGTCTCTTCATCTCTTGCAATCTGTGTTGCTTTCTCGGTTGATTGAGGATAGTCTCTTATGGAGATGCCTCTAAATGCCTCAGGTATCCAGCTAACTGATTTTGTATTACTTGTAATTGTATGTTCTGACCTTCAAATGCATCCCTTGCAAGTTTTAACATTCTTTCTACTAGCATCTGTATCGATTCATCCTTTTCTTGTCTTATTGTATTTAAACAGGACAGAGCATGTCTGTCTTTGGCTTCTCCAAATCTCTTTTTAAGTTCAGCCTTCAGACTATCAAATGACTCGTTAGGTTGGTTTTCTAATCGTCTCTTTATGTATTCTGACATAGCGCTCTTTGAAGAATGGAACAAAACTAACTTTCTATCACTGCTTGCCTGTTTATTTATCATGCAATATTTTTCTATTTTTTTCATCCATCCGTCTAGCATTTTTTTGTCTCCTTTGAACGGGTTCACTTGTTTACTCAAACATTGAAGAGCTGAAACCATGGTAACTTCTAGCATCGTGCTGGACAATGTCGTCATGGCGTTCCCCACTTCTATGTGGTCTGCTTGCAGATTCTTGCCTTTGATTTCTTGTGTGTTGTTTTCCGCCATTTTTAAAAAATATTTTAGCAATCGATGCTGCAGTCTTGTTTTGGTTATTACTGTATAATACTATTGAATATATATTTAACAGAAGTTATTCAGTTTTCGCGTAATGTAATGTACTTTCCTAATTGTTTAAGGATGGATTCCTTCAGGTCTCTACAGCCTTGGTTCATGGCACCACTTGTAGGGAGGTTCTTAACAGGACAGACACCTGTAGTTGTCGCAGAAAAATAGATTCTACATATCAGTGTCTGATCAATTTATTCTCTCACCGGTCACCGAACACTCTGTCACTTGCTTACTTCAATTATCACTTTATTTAATGTATATGATGCAGGCCTGTGAGTTTTTTTAGCCCAATACTAACGATTAGCAACAGCCTGTACAACTGACACACATTACTAGTGGCCATCTATCTATCTATCTATCTATCTATCTATCTATCTATCTATCTATCTATCTATCTATCTATCTATCTATCTATCTATCTGACATTATACTTCCCGTCAGTCGCTCGCAGTCACTCGACACCTTCATTTATTTCACTAACAGTTGATGAACTTTCCGACCTGGGCTTGTCTTTAATTTCGGTGTCCCTGGACCTGACCCAATGGAGCCACTTTCTCTTCCAGGCTGCAAATTTTACGGGCAGCTGCAGGGGCATTCAAGCCCTTCTTTCAATAATTCCTCAGAAGGACTCGAACGACAGCCTTGCTGTCTGTCATATTTCTTACTGATCACATATCTCGCTATTCACTGGCTAAAACGGGCATTCAACTTTTTCAGATTGTCACAACACATGACATCAGCATGACGTAACAAATGACAGTACAGCGTTAAAGACTGGAACGTTTATCGAAATAAGGGTATCGAAAACGTGATGAATTTTTTATCCACTATAATCTCTTTCACTCTCTCTCTCTTTCTCTCTCTCTCTCTCTCTCTCTCTCTGAACTTTAAGTGCCCAGGGCACATGGGGCTCCCTCATGGGTTTTCCACAAATGCCTGCCCTTTGCCTTTTTTTCGGCTCTTGCCTATGTGAGCCCTCGATTGCTCAACATCAACTCTGTTGTTCTTCTCCGTGTCTCTTTTGATCTGCCCTTACTTCTGTTCCCCTGTGGTGCCCATCTTAGTGCTATTTTTGGTAGTGAGTTGTCAGTCATTCGGAGCACATGTCCCAACCATCGCCAGCGTCTTTCCTCAATAATTGCTGTCAATGGCTTCATCTGCATTTCTGCCAACAAGATGTTATTACTTATGGTTTTGTCCAAAATGTTTTTTTAATTCTTCGTAAACATTTAGTCTGGAAAGAATTCAACTTGTTTTCTATGGTTTTGGTGATTTTCCAGCATTCACTTCCATAGTGTAGTACACTTAGAACATTACTCTTAAATATGATTTTCATCTTCTTGCTTAGTTTTTTAAAAATGTCCATATAGTCTGCAGCATTTTATAATAAAGCACATTCTGGATCATAATATAGCATATTCTTATTGACAGTTACATATGCATGTCTGACTCCTACCTTACTGATAAATGATGGAACAGAACATAATATTAACAACAACAAAAAACATGAAATGACTTTTTCTCTAACCCGGATGATAAGCCGCCTCCTTCCCGTCATGCTGGCTCATACTCACAACATCTTGAATTGAAATAATAAAAAAAAAAAGAAGAAAATGAACTTTAAAAAAAAACCTACAAAATTATAATGTCTCCATTTTCCATAACTGAACGAAGAAAACACAGAATAACAAAAAAATGATGTACAGATTTTTCACAAATAAATGTACACAGGAAGTAAATAAAAAAGTACGACTGTCAGAGGACAAAACAAATTAATCTTCAAAGCGGCGACGCCACTGACAGATCGTGAGTCTAGGAGCTGCTTTTTCCCCCAGATATGTACGAAATCTCCGCTGTACTACTGTAATACTGCTGGTTTTCGCCAGTTTAAACACGCAAAATGAGGTTTCTCCTCTTGATCCCAGAATCTTCCACACAGAGCTCTGTAGTGTATTCAGAATAATGTGTGATGCGTCATTTCTAAACTTTGAAACTATCTCTGCATAATTGTCTTCCACGATTAACATACTTCCCACATGTAACCTCATCTGTCTTCGTATTATTAAAATACTTCCCCCCATGTAGCATCATCTGTTTTCCTACAATCACCATAATTATCTCATGTAGCTTCATCTGTCTTCCCATACTTCCCACATGTAGCCTCATCTGTCTTCCTACAATTACCATAATTACCTCATGTAGCTTCATCTGTCTTCCCACAATTAACATACTTCCCACATGTAGCCTCATCTGTCTTCCTACAATTACCGTAATTACCTCATGTAGCTTCATCTGTCTTCCCACAATTAACATACTTCCCACATACTTCCCACATGTAGCCTCATCTGTCTTCCTATACTGACCTCTTAATATGTGGTATATTTTTGCAATCTTGAAATCTCTCTCGCCTGCTCGAACAACAGCTGACCTGGACACTAGCCCACCTCCCCATTGGTACCCCCAGTAACAGGCATAGCCTAGCTAACGGGGCAGGGATGGCCATTATCACCATGGTGGTGGAGTCTGTTAAAGAAGCACTGCACAAAGCCTGCTTTTCAGCTGTTACCTGGGACTGAAAAAGTAGCTGGTATAACCTACCCCCACGATGTTGTGTCTCAACATCTTCACAGCATCGACTGCAAAGAACACCAGCTCTCAATAACATTACAAAAAGAAAGAAAGAAAGAAAGAAAAAAAGAAAGAAAGAAAGAAAAAAAGAAAGAAAGAAAGAAAAAGAAAGAAAAAAAGAAGAAAGAAAGAAAGAAAGAAAAGAAAGAAAAAAAGAAAGAAAGAAAGAACGAAAGAAAGGAACTAAGAATTATTACTAGAATGTTGCAGTTGTGCGACTGCCACGAAAATTTATAACAAAGGTCAGAAAACGGCAATCCATATTTGTGGGCCATGTTTGGAGTGGTGGCGGGGTAGAGCACCTAATATCAACAGGGAAGAACGAAGATTGAAGCGAAAAGGTAGACAGAGAGGAAAGATGTTTGATAGTCTGGCATCTTGACACGGGAAATGCTCACTGACAGGCCCGCTGAGATGAGCAAGGGATCGAGGGTCATGGAAGGACATGGTATCCTTCGCCAGTCGGCAGAGACCGTGAAAGAGGGAGACTGTCATGAAGATTGTCTTGTAAAACTAAATCAGTTTTTTTTTATTTTTGCTTTTGTTTTCGGTTAATGAAGTCAACATGAAAGTATCTCACTTACCTTTGATACTGAAGGCAATCTCATACCCATACAAAACCTTTAGACTAACAAGCCTTAAAATCAGTATTATGATCACAATGACCACCAGACAAAATAAAACTGTTAGCCTTTTCTGACCTAGGGTCTTCATTGTTGTTGTGTGCCTGGGACAGGAATATTCAGATCTGAAAAAAAAGTAACAAATAACAGAAAACAACAAAAAGAAATGGAAAATGTAATAGCACATTAGAAAAACCGTTCAGATTGTCATAATGACTGAGGAGAAAAGTATGAAATGCGTTGGTGAGTGATTGATACATTTGACAGAAGAGAAAAATATATCAATGAAGAGAAGAAAAGTATATTATTAAATTAAAAAAGAAAGAAAGAAGTGTATATTAATAGAACAAGGCCGCGATCTAAGCGCCGTAACCTTTATGTTGTTAGAATTATGTAACATGAATTAGGGACTGAAAGTTCTGTAGCATAGTTTAAAATGGTGAATATCAGTGACAGCAAGACATAACAAATATCTTGTTTACCTAAAATGCTGTTGGTATGATTGTCGTGATCTTGTTACACGCAGTATACTCTAGCAACGCAGCAAATGAAGGCTCTGCTGGAGACAACACAGCTGGGAAACTTTAAACTCACGTACACAATTTTATGTACGCTGGAATATAGAATATTCACACAAGGTACAGCTGCAGGGAGAATCGAAATAATATGGGCCGTTAATCTACAGAAACAATGAGACTGCACGAAAATGAAACTCTTAAACAACAGCTACTAATAAATTTGCACAGATATAAAAATTAAAACAACGGCTAGTAATAAAATTGTACAGATAACCACCAAAACAACACGTACAGGTATACTTGTACAGACATAAACAATTAAATGAAATCTAGTAATACAACTGTACACATATAATCACTAAAACATCATCAAGTAATATAGTTGTGCGTATATAAACACTTGCACACAACGCCTGCTACTAAAAGTGTACATATATAAAAATTAAAACAACACTTGACCTAGTAAAACAATTGTTCAGATATAAATACATAAACAATACATTCTAATAAATGTGTACAGATATAAACATTAAAACGTCACTTGAAGTAGTAATAAGCCTGTACAGATATAAACACGTAAACAACACCTACTAATCAAATTGTACAGATATAAACATGTAAACAACACCTAATAATAAAATTGTACAGATATAAAAACTTAACACCAACTAATAATATTGCACAGATATAATTACCCAAAAAAAACACCCACTAATAACATTTTACAGATATAAACATGTAAACAACACCTACTAATAAAGTTGTACAGATATAAAAACTTAAACAACACCTACTAATGAAATTGTTAAGATATAAATACTTTAGAAACATCTACTAATAAATTGTTACAGATGTAGATACTTAAACAACTCCTACTAATTAAATTGTACAGATATAAATATTTAAACAACACATAGTAATAACATTTAAAGGATATAAATACTTAAACAACAAATACTAATAAATTTTACAGATATAAATACTTACATAATATCTACTAATAAAATTGTACAGATATAAACATTTAAACCACCCCTAATAACAAAATTTCTAAGTGTACTACTCTATGGAAGTGAATGCTGGAAAATCACCAAAACCATAGAAAACAAGTTGAATTCTTTCCAGACTAAATGTTTACGTAGAATTAAAAAAATATTTTGGCCAAACACCATAAGAAATAACATTTTATTGGCAGAAATGCAGATGAAACCACTGACAACAATTATTGAGGAAAGACGCTGGCGATGGTTGGGACATGTGCTCCGAATGACTGACAACTCACTACCAAAAATAGCACTAAGATGGACACCACAGGGGAGCAGAAGTAAGGGTAGACCAAAAGAGACATGGAGAAGAACAACAGAAAGGATGTTGAGCAATAGAGGGCTCACCTGGGCAAGAGCAGAAAAAAAGGCGAAAGACAGGCATTTGTGGAAAACCCTTGCGGAAGCCCCATGTGCCCTGGGCACTTAAGGTTCAGAGAGAGAGAGAATAACAAAATTGTACAGATATAAACACGTCAACAACACCTAATAATAAAATTGTACAGATGCCCATATAAAAACTGAAAGATCACCTATTAATAAAATTATACAGTTAATTTCATAAAAGCTTAAATCACACCTACTAATAAAATTCTACACATGTGTATATAAAAACCTAAACAACGCCTACTAATAAAATTCTACAGATACTTATATAACAACGTAAAACACACTTACTAATAAAAATGTACACCTTCTTATATAAATCTTAAACAACACCTACTCACAAAATTGTCATCATCATCATCATCATGTGCCGTGCCGACTGGCGTTGGCTATTATGCTTCTCCAGAGTATCCGATCCTTCATGCAGGCCATCAGTTCAGTTGGTGATCTCCTCTCACACCATCCCGTCAGACTGTCCAGTATCATTTCTCTTGGTCTTCCTCTTAATCTTCTTTCTTCTATTTTTCCTGTTGTTATAATATTTTCAATGCCCCCTCTTCTCATTGCATGTCCTATAAAGTACATTGTCTCTCTCTTATCTTTTTGACAAGGTTTTTTTGTCTCTCCAGCTCTTCTCATACATTCTTCATTAGTTATTTTTGCTGTCCAGGGGATTCGCAACATTCTTCTAATAAACCACATTTCTGCTGCTTCCAATGATTTTTGTGCAGACTTGCCTATTGTCCATGATTCACTTCCATATAGCAAGATAGGTTCAACTAAAATTGTGCAAATATTTATATAAAAGTGTAAAAAACACCTACTAATAAAATTGTACAGATACTCATATAAAAACTTAAACAACACCTACTAATAAACAATTTTACAGATTCTGATATAAAAAACATAAAAATACATACTAATAAAATTGTACAGATACTTCTATAAAATCTTAAACAACATCTACTAATAAAATTGTACAGATGACTTTACATAAAAACTTCCACAACACCTACTTACAAAATTGTACAGATACTTAAAAAAACACTTAAATAGCAATTACTAATAAAATTATACAGATATAAATACTTACGCAACACCCACTAATAAAAGTTTACAACTATAAATACTTAAACAACACCTATTAATACAATTGTAAAGATATAAACATTTAAACAACACCTACTAATAAAATTGTACAAATATAAACACTTAAATAACGCATTTATGTGTTTCTCAGCTGTTTTGTTAAGTGTCCACGTCTCACAGGCATATGTTGCTATGGGAAAGATGCATGCCCTTAAAAATCTTATTTTGTAGCTCTGTCTGCTCCTCTCCACAGATTCTTTTGTTGTTTCACTTTCTGAAGAGCGATAGATGTCCTCCTTTTAATTTCCCTCATTGTATATCCATTATTAGTTAGCAGTGATCCAAGATATTCAAAATTCTCCACTTCTTCCAGTTTTTCCTCATTGATACATATATCAGCTGCCTTGTTTGTTTTGTAAGTTGTCATCAGTTTAGTTTTCTTCGCATTAAGATAGAGGTTCTGCTCTTCACTATTCTTATGGACTGAAATAATAATTTTTCCATTCCTTTTTGTGTTGTGGACAGTAATACTGTGTCATCAGCATATCTAATCTCTGGTATTTCATAAACTCCAATTGTTATGGCGTCGTAATATCCTTTGTCTACAACTTCTCTTACATTCCTCATTCTATTATCATTATACAAGTTAAATAATTAAGGTGACAATACGCACCCCTGACGGACCCCTTGTTTTATGTCAAACCAAGTTGTTGTTTCGTCATTTATTCTTGACAGCTACCTGTTGGTCTAGATACATCAGTGATGTTAATTGCATCAAATGTGTTGTAAATCCCATTTTTTCCATTATTTCCTAAAGTTTCTGGTCTTGTACACAATGAAATGCCTTTGAGTATTCTATAAAGGATAAATATAGATTCACTAAATAATATAAATTTAGAACTCTCTGCATCTGATATTGAATGTATGATCTCTTGATCCTCTTTCTTGCCTGAAACAAGCTTGGACCATATTCACTTCTTCTTCTATTTTCTTTCGAAGTCTACCCATTATGATTTTTAATAGAATTTTACTGGCATGACTAATCACTGCAACAGTTCTGTAGTTTGTGCATAATTCCAGGTTATCCTTTTTTGGCAGTGGTATGAATATAGTTCTTTTCCATTCTTTTGGCCAAATACCTGAATGCCATATCTTTTTACATAGTGCATGATAGATTGTTGCACACTCCTTTCCTCCTTGTTTTAATAAGTTCAGCTGTTATCTCATCACATCCTGGTGATTTACCATTTTTCAGATTCTTTATTGCCCATAAAACTTCTTCTATTGTCGGTTCGGGTTCTTTCTCCTCCAATAATAATTCACACTGTTGATTTCTGCTTTCACAATCGGTTGTTTCATACATTCCTCTGCAATATTCCTTCCATCTTCTTTGAATTTCCTCTGTCTCCGTCAAGGTTTTCCCAATCTTGTCACAAATTGCATTTAGCTTAGGTGTGACATTTCTCGTCAGTGTCTTGATTTCTTTAAACATTTCACTATCTCTTCCACACTTCTGATGTCCGTCTATTGTCTCACAACAATCTTGTTTATACTGTTTTTGTCCTTTCTTATGTTTTTCTCTTCGTACTTCTTTTGTTAAAGATTTATATTCCTCTTTGTTGTTGTTTGTCACTTTCCATTGCATCTTCATTTCTCTACGTTGTTTTATCAATTCTATTATGCCTGCTGTAATCCATCCATTCTTTTGTGTTTTCTTTATTGGAACCATGTCTTTAGCTGTTGTTAATAAGATATTTCTTGCCTGCATAGCCAATTCATCTGGTGTCATCTCCTGTACAGCCATCAGGATTTCGAAACGGTTCTTCACTTCTATACCATCTCTCTCTCTCTGAACCTTAAGTGCCCAGGGCACATGGGGCTTCCGCAAGGGTTTTCCACAAATGCCTGTCCTTCGCCTTTTTTTCTGCTCTTGCCCAGGTGAGCCCTCTATTGCTCAACATCCTTTCTGTTTCTATACCATATTGTTCTGGTAAACACCTACTAATTTAAATTTTACAGATTCTCCTATAAAAATGTAAACAACACCTACTAATAAAATTGTACGGATACTTATATAAACACGTAAAAAACACCTACTAATAACATTGTACGGATACTTATATAAACACGCAAACAACACCTACTAATAACATTGTACGGATACTTATATAAACACGCAAACAACACCTACTAATAACATTGTACGGATACTTATATAAACACGCAAACAACACCTACTAATAACATTGTACAGATACTTATATAAACACGCAAACAACACCTACTAATAACATTGTACGGATACTTATATAAACACGCAAACAACACCTACTAATAACATTGTACAGATACTTATATAAACACGCAAACAACACCTACTAATAACATTGTACGGATACTTATATAAACACGCAAACAACACCTACTAATAACATTGTACAGATACTTATATAAAAGGGTGTCTGAGTTGCAATGTGATTAGTGCACTGGTCTCTCATGATGAAATTCGGGGGTTTGAATCTGGCCTAGGCGCCCCAGTCACCCAGCTGTAGAAATGGGTTATCGACTTCTTCTGGAGTTGGGGAAGAAAGGCAGCCAGGTGTGATACTGACCTTATTACTTCTAGTGTGCTGACAGGTTAAGGAAAATATGGGCACTAACATCATATTCCTATGTGCCTCTAAGCCATGACAGGGTTACCTTTACCTTTACCCTACTTATATAAAAACGTCAACAACAACTACTAATAAAATTTTACAGATATAAACCACTTAAAACAACACCTACTAATAAAATTTTACAGATATAAACCACTTAAAACAACACCTACTAATAAAATTTTACAGATATAAACCACTTAAAACAACAACTACTAATAAAATTTTACAGATATAAACCACTTAAAACAACACCTACTAATAAAATTTTACAGATATAAACCACTTAAAACAACACCTACTAATAAAATTTTACAGATATAAACCACTTAAAACAACACCTACTAATAACATTTTACAGATATAAACCACTTAAAACAACACCTACCATTACAACTTTTATATACTGATAACAATATGCTATGATGTAAACCTACATGAAAGTTACTATTAAAATGTACAGGAGAAATTAATAAAAAATGTACATATTTACACAAGAGAATGTGGTAAAAGCAACAGCAGTAAACACTAGCAGTTATTAATGAAAGTGTAGAAAGAAAAAAATACTTAGACAAAATTTGCTGATAAAAATGTAAAGGGATAAGCTATCATTCATAGACCTCTTCTTTTTAATCTCCCTCATTTTATCTCCATTGTTAGTAATGATTCAATATATTCAATTCTCTTCGCCTCTTCCAGTTTCTCCTCATTGCTATATATTTCAGTTGCCTTATTTGTTTTGTTAGCTCTCATCAGTTTAGTTTTCTTTGCAGTAAGATGGTTTTGCTCTTCGCTAATCTTGCGGACTGACATAATTGGTTTCTCCATTCCTTTTTGTGTTGTGGACACTAATACAGTGTCATCAGCATATCTAATCTCTGGTATTTCATAACCCCCAGTTTTTATGGCATCGTAATATTCTTTGTATATATATAAATGCAGTATAAAATTAAACGGAACTACTCTAAATCAGGTGCAGAAATTCAAATACCTTGGAGCAGTAATAACTTCAGATGGGAAATGCACAACAGAAATTAGGAACAGAATAGGCCAAGCAAAGACTGCATTTCAGAGAATGAGAAACATATTATCCAACACTTCCTTATCAATGAATGTTAGAAAACGAGTCCTAAAATGCTATATTGAACCTATCTTGTTATATGGAAGTGAATTATGGGCAATAGGCAAGTCTGCACAAAAATCATTGGAAGCAGCAGAAATGTGGTTTATTAGAAGAAAGTTGCGAATCCCCTGGACAGCAAAATTAACTAATGAAGAATTTAAGGGAAGAGCTGGAGAGACAAAAAACCTTGTCAAAAAGATAAGAGAGAGAGAGACAATGTACTTTCATAGGACATGCAATGAGAAGAGAGGGCATTGAAAATATTATAACAACAGGAAAAATAGAAGGAATAAAATCAAGAGGAAGACCAAGAGAAATGATACTGGACAGTCTGACGGGATGGTGTGAGAGGAGATCACCAAATGAGCTGATGGCCTGCATGAAGGATCGTGTACTCTGGAGAAGCATATAGCCAACGCCAGTCAGCACAGCACCTGATGATGATGATGATGATGATGATGATAATGATGATGATGATGATGATTCTTTGTCTACGTCTTCTCTGATATTTCTCATTATTTCTTTTTATTATATATTTAGGGATAAGCACTGGACAGTGACAACATACAACAGTTACATCTAGACAGCAGCTACTGATAAAAGTTAAGTACTACATACCTAGGCAACAACTACTACTAAAATATAAATGGAAGGATAAGCACAAGTACAAAATTTATGAATAAAAACACACAGCAACAAATACTTATATATCACTTACTGATTAAAAAAAACATATGCATGAATAAGCACTTAGACAACAGACACCAATATAAATGTACAAGAAGAGGCAATAGTTTCTGATAAAAATGTACTTGAATAAACATCTACACAAAAGTTACTGATAAAAATGTGCAGTAATAAAAACTTAAGACACCAGGTATTGATAAAAATTCCAGAGAAACAATTACATAACAGTTATAGATAAAAACGTTATGCATTCCAACGTAGACATTAAAAGATATAGGTTTAAAGGTACTATTTGCGAACCAGCGTCATTGCACATGATCAAATCATAAGCGCTCTGCTGCCTGGTAGTTGACCAGACACTGGCCCACTAGTGTGGCCATCAGCACCAACTCCGTAGCTAGCGGTGTCATTCCTTTTCCTTCCCCGAGTTTTAACCCTGGTATCCTGGTTTTTTTTTCTTTCTTGGGGCTGGGTGACCCCCAGAGAGTTTTTTTTTTGCTAGCCTCTGTCTGACCGCCACCACGTGGTGAGTGGGATTCTAAACCTGGTCGCCTGGTCGGCTAGCGAGTGACTTATACACTGCCATAACGCGGCTCCTCACTTGACAACACTGGACAGACACAACTACCAATATCAGGCGATAGCAGCTTGCAGAGATAATAGTTGAACCAACAGGAAAAAATGTACACATAAAAACATTTTATATTTGTTGATAAAAACATAAAAACATGCATTATAATGTGTGTGTGTATATATATACACAAAAAGAAACAGAAATCACAAGGGACTTTTTTTTAAATCAACATGATTCTCGTTATGAAACAAATCTGAAATCTTTGTAACAATATCAACATTTGGTTATTTTAAGCTGCGTCAAATTCCAAAATTCAGTCTCCGCTGTCATTGCTTTCAGGACAGCCCCATATAAGTTCCATCACACTCGGCAGCATCCATCCTAGAGGTTGTTTGCTAATAGCTCCCGTCAAGTGTTGCTAGTCTGTTTCCTGCTAGCACCCTTAGTTTTTCCCAGCTCCAGCAATCTCTTCACAGCTACATTGATCTGTTCTTGCTCTTCGTTTCCCGCAGTCTGTTCAGTACAGCTTTAGTAATGTCACCCTTGTCCATTCTCAGCCTTGTCTTTTGTCTTCTCATCAAATTAAACTCGTTATTTAATCGGCCGGTTATTATTATACTAAAAGTTAACTACTTATTACTTTCTGCTATTGGACAAGTTATATTACGTACAGGGATAACCTAAACACTTCAGAACTAAAACGAATGCGTTTCTGCACACTGACCTACACAAAGTGTGATTTTGATCTGTGAATAACATGTGCTATCCTTTCCTGCACACGTTTTCTCGACCTGTATAAAACATCCTGTAGTAAACATGTTGTATCATGTTTAGAATATCGTTCTAAACAAAGTATACCATTATAGTAGTAATCAAATAGAAGTATTATACTACACATGTTCTACGTGATAAACGTGTTATATTAAACATGTTCTACGTGATAAACAGGGAGCTACAGGCTCTTCTGGACATCGTGGTTAGCTTCGTTATATGTTTGTCTTGTTTGTGTATGTAAACTTCGAAAAAGGTTCACACCGAAATATTGGATGTTGTAAGTTTTTCATTTATACATTCTCATCTTACTTTCATACTTTCTATTCTTTTTTTTCTCACTTACTCACTCCCTCTGCCGCGTTATGAAACTGCACCATACATCTCTATGTATAAACCAGGAAAAAAGTAGGAGCAGCTTTATTACTTAACAATTACAAAGTTGTGACGTTTCGGCGTGAGCCTTAATCATACAAACACATACAGGACGAAGAAATAGAGAGAGAGGAGATAAATTAGAGATTCACGTGAATGCTATTTAAAAAAATAATATTGAATAATAGCTGTAACTGTAAGATGTAGCGTGTTCGACGCTGTGTGTCAGAAATGAGCATTGCAGGGCGTAGAGACTGTTTAAATGGAGACCTGTGATGTGTGGTCGGTGGGTTGTAACTGGGGGTGGTGGGTGGGGAAACCGTGGAGGGGAGAGAGAGAGTAGTACAATGTTAAAGAGGAGAATGTTAGGTGTAGCTGAATAAAGAGTTTAACCCGTGTGGTTCCAACGCCCCATACTAGGCGGCTTGTGTCATCTGTGACATTGCTTGATGGCTGTTACCAGAAAATCAGATTTGCCTCTGTGGTTGGGGCCATTGAAATGATTTGGAACTGGTTTCGAAGCACTCTGGGTGATATCGTACAGATATTTCTGCATGCGGTCCCCTAATCTGATGCCAGTCTCACCAATATATGTTATCCTGATCTTTTGCATGCGATGACATATGTCACAATACGGGACTCGCATGTGAATCCCTCATGAAGAGAGAGGGTAGTTTTGGGAAAGGTGATTGTTTTCGTTTCCAAGACTACAAGATAGGTAACGCAGCGGGGATGTTTACATTTTCTGGCACCAACATATGTAAGGCTCCGCTTCAAGTGGCTGTGGACGAGGATGTCCTTAAGGTTTGGCTCACGTTTGTATGCCAACAGGGGTGGATCAGAGAAAATGTCGCGAGTGTCGGGGTCAAACTGAATGATTGTCAAATGACGATAAAGAATTTTCTTTACCATCTGACCATGGGGGTGGAAAGGCAGTACCAACTTAACTCTGTCAGATGGTGTCTTCTTCTTCTTCTTCGTTCGCTTCTACCACCAAGACCGCACTGTGATCCTACTGAATTTACACCTTTGGTCCTCGTTAAGTCCCATGGTCTCTTGTGTGGTCCCGGAAAGGACCACACGAGATCCCTGAGTGGACCACAAGAGGTTCAGAGTATCGCAGGGCTTGAGCCTGTATTCTTGGTGGGTCTCAGAAGCGGAATTGCGAGACACTGTGGTTTTCGTTGCACCAGTTTAGTCTAGAGATGGACTTTCTCACCGGAAGACCTCGACTTGTTTAGAATGTCAGTATATCCCCGCTGGGTGAGAGGTGATAACCCACCCAGGCCAGAGTTGGACTTTCTCACCGGAAAACCTCGACGTGTTTTGAGTTATCCGTGTATCACCGCCGGGTGAGAGGTGATTGCCCATCCAGTCCAGCATTGGACTTTCTCACCGGAAAACCTCAGCGTGATTAGGATAAGCAAACATCCCCGCCGGGTGAGAGGTGGTTGCCTATCTAGACTGCCCTGGTCCAGTGTCTCCGACTTCAGCATTTTGTGGTCGTGGCCGCTACCCTTCCTAGTTGTGACCAGGATGGAGCTTTTGTCCAGGAGGACGAATCCTCGCCACTAGTGACTTCCACCCCTGGGTTGAGCCGGTTTATGCATATTATCCCAGTATGGGCGTGTTTGGGACGTGACCGACCCCTAGAGCAGAGGTACTGTGACATGCGTAGCCTTCAAGTTTCAACCCTGGTGTGAGCCGGCTTAGGCATATTTCACCAGTATGGGTGTATATTGGGCGTGACCAACCTCTAGAGCGGAGGTGGCGTAACATGCCTAGCCATCAAGTTTCACCCATGGTGTATGCCGGTTTAGGCATATTTCACCAGTGTAGGTGTATTTTGGACGTGGCTGGCCTCTAGAGCAGAGGCGCCTGGTATGTGTAGCTCTCGTAGCGATACTACTGGAATACCGATTAAACCTCACTTTATCCTTTCCTTCACCTTTCCACATCGGCGCCGCACAGCAACCCTTACTTCTTTTCCGCAGTTTCTTCCGTCAGATGGAGTAACAGGCTTTTTTCCTGAATGCTTCTTTGTGATTCACTAGTTGGATACGGTTGAAGGCTTCACGAAGGACCTTTTCTAGGTAATGGCGATGACGGAAAAATTCTAATAACTTGCTGGACTGATCTATAAAGTCCAAGTTATCCTGACATATGCGGCGAAGACGGAGGAGTTGGGAATATTGGATGGAGTTCTTACAGGCTTCAGGATGGGAGGAGGTGTAAAGCAAATAGGTGTGGCTGTCGGTGGGCTTGTAAAATACAGAGGTGACAAGCCTGTTTGTGCCAATAGAAATTTTAATGTCTAAAACATTGACTGACTTGTAAGAAATTTCATAAGTGAATTTTATGTTATTATTAAGTGAATTAATATGTGTGAATAAATAAGAAAAAAATAAGTGAATAAAATTTTTTAGGTCTTCCTGTGGCATACTGGTGACTCCAATGCCATCATCGATGTACCTTTTATAGAATTCTGGAAATCTGCCAGTGTAGGTTTCCCATAATTTGACTTTCAGAAAGCACATAAATAGATATGTATAACTCTGACCCAGTTTCATTCCCATGGCAACACCACTGATTTGCTCAAAGTATTCATCATTGAATTCGAAAGAATTTAGATTTAGGTCTAGCTGTGTAAATCTGATTATGGTGTCAATGTTAGGTGTGGGGTGAGGATCTTTGTCGAGAAAATAACGGAGTGCTAAGAGTCCATCCTCATGGTGGAATAGAGGTATATAGAGAGCAGACATCAAGGAGAAAGATATGATAGGCGTGGTATTGAAAGTGTGTGATCGTATCAAAATTTGTTCAGGCGTGGTTTGAATGTGTCAAAAAAAGAAGGTAGTTTGCGTACTAGCGGTTGGAAAATACTGTCCAAAAAGTCAGAAATGTGCTCAGTGGGTCATGAGCATGTTGATACAATAGGACATCCAGGATGACTGGGTTTGTGGATGTTAGGAAGAAGATAGAAGGTGGGGTTGCCTAAACAGCTGTCCTTGATGTGAAGAGAAACAGCTTGGGGTGGGAAGTCACCTTCTGTAATCAGGTCTTTAATGGCTGCTTCCACTTTACCATTATTTGAACAGGTAGCATCGTTTTTAAATGGAACATAGAAATTTATGTTGCTGAGTTGGGACATTCCTTCCGAAATATATAAATCTTTTTTTCCAAACTACGAGATTCCATGTCTTATCTGCCGGTTTTATTACAATGTCATCTCGACGTCGGAGTTTGGACAATGCCTTGGACTCTCCCTTGTTTAGGTTGAAATGTCTAAGTGTTGGTGGTCGGAGGTTCTAACTTTCACGCCACGTCGTATCAATGTACAAATCTAAAGTTTGGTAAGCCCCGGGGGAAGGTGTCCACCGATATTTATGGTGGTCGTAACGGGCGAATGGGTAATTGGGGGTTTTGTGTGAGTTGGTTCGATTCTCTGTTAGCAAAGTATTATTTAAGTCGTTGTCGACAGTGGAACTGTTTACCATCATGGAGTAAGAATAATGATCACATTTAGGGCGGACAAGAATAAATTTAAGACCTTTGCCGAGGATTTGTATCTCATTATCAGAAAGAGGCAAGTCGGTGAATATAGACTATATTAGGAGGAAGAGGAGGAGGAGGAGGAGGTGATGAGGGAGTATCATCTACGGGTGTGAGAACTTGAATATGCTGTGTAATTTTGGAAGGTTGGTTAGAAGGTGTTAAAGACGTCTGATGGTCAAGTGAGATAGAAGCCTGTTAGTTAGATCTAGCAGAAGTCTGATGGTCAAGTGAGATAGAAGCCTGTTAGTTAGATCTAGCAGAAGTCTGATGGTCAAGTGAGATAGAAGCCTGTTAGTTAGATCTAGCAGAAGTCTGATGGTCAAGTGAGATAGAAGCCTGTTAGTTAGATCTAGCAGAAGTCTGATGGTCAAGTGAGATAGAAGCCTGTTAGTTAGATCTAGCAGAAGTCTGATGGTCAAGTGAGATAGAAGCCTGTTAGTTAGATCTAGCAGAAGTCTGGTGGTCAAGTGAGATAGATGCCTGTTGCTTAGTTGTAGCAGAAGTCTGGTGGTCAAGTGAGATAGAAGCCTGTTGGTTAGATGTAGCAGAAGTCTGATGGTCAAGTGAGATAGAAGCCTGTTGGTTAGATGTAGCAGAAGTCTGATGGTCAAGTGAGATAGAAGCCTGTTGGTTAGATGTAGCAGAAGTCTGATGGTCAAGTGAGATAGAAACCTGTTGTTAGATGTAGCAGAAGTCTGATGGTCAAGTGAGATAGAAACCTGTTGGTTAGATGTAGCAGAAGTCTGATGGTCAAGTGAGATAGAAGCCTGTTGGTTAGATGTAGCAGAAGTCTGATGGTCAAGTGAGATAGAAACCTGTTGGTTAGATGTAGCAGAAGTCTGATGGTCAAGTGAGATAGAAGCCTGTTGGTTAGATGTAGCAGAAGTCTGATGGTCAAGTGAGATAGAAACCTGTTGGTTAGATGTAGCAGAAGTCTGATGGTCAAGTGAGATAGAAGCCTGTTGGTTAGATGTAGCAGAAGTCTGATGGTCAAGTGAGATAGAAACCTGTTGGTTAGATGTAGCAGAAGTCTGATGGTCAAGTGAGATAGAACCTGTTGTTAGATGTAGCAGAAGTCTGATGGTCAAGTGAGATAGAAACCTGTTGGTTAGATGTAGCAGAAGTCTGATGGTCAAGTGAGATAGAAACCTGTTGGTTAGATGTAGCAGAAGTCTGATGGTCAAGTGAGATAGAAACCTGTTGGTTAGATGTAGCAGAAGTCTGATGGTCAAGTGAGATAGAAACCTGTTGGTTAGATGTAGCAGAAGTCTGATGGTCAAGTGAGATAGAAGCCTGTTGGTTAGATGTAGCAGAAGTTTGATGGTCAAGTGAGATAGAAGCATGTTGGTCGGGTGTGGCAGAAGAGATGGGCCGATTGGAGGGTGGATCACTTCTAGAAGCAGAAGAGACCGGCTGTGGTGGGGGTAGAGGCAGGAGTCGGATACGTTTATGTTCTTTGCAGAGACATAGAACTGGTAAAGCTGGCGATTTGTGACGTGTATAATGTGTTTGATAAGAAGATGGAGAACACGATTGTCTGATGTGTAAGAGTGAAGGCGACGTTCAAGGCTATCTTTGACCCTATATAGGTTGTACAAAATGCGTCTGTAATTCTGAATGATACAGCACATTCTGAGCCGCGAGAAATTTTTTAAAATATTTTGTTATTACAGCTTTGCTGTAATGGCTTTGTGTATAGTTATGTACATAGTTTTATATACTTATAACACTACTTATATACTTAGTTTTGAATACTTATACAGTAATTATATACTTAGCTTTACATACGTATACACTATACTCACTTTTTATACATATAGACTACTTTTGTACTTAGTTTTATTATACTTATACACTAACTATATACATAGTTTTATATAGTATACACTAATTATATACGTAGTTTTACATATGTATACACTAATGATATACTTAGTTTTATATATGTATGCACTAATTTCATACTTAGTTTTACATACGTATAAACTAATTATTAGTGTTATACACAAATACTAATGATCTTTACAGACAAAAAGACAGACAACTATTGCACATTTAGGCTAGGCTAGCGGACAACACCTTGCACAACCAGGCATAAGGCATAACGGTAAACCAACGCTGTATAACCCCGAGTTTTTCATCGATCGACTCTCACATGAATACGTCACGTGACTGCGCCCCAAAAGCAGTATCAAGCTATCATCTCAGAATGTCAGAACAATGAATGCAGGTGGGAAAATTGAAAACATCCCAGCAGAAATAAAGAAAAGTTAACATTTTAGGAATGAGTGAAACAAACTAGCCAGGAGCAGGAATAACAACAATAAATAATCATATATCATATAATCAGGTGGAGTAGAGCGCTAGAGAGGGGGTAGAATAATGGCTGACCCACAAGCATGCAAACCATTAAACGGATACCTAGAAATGTCGGAAAGAGTACTATTAATGAAAGTACGGGGCAGAACTATTAATATTAATATCATTCAAGTACATTTTCCAACACAAGGAAGCACAGATGAAGACCATTAATCAACTTCTTATGATATAGACGAAGCTGGAAAACAGTGCCAATCTGTAGAAGTCATGCAAAAGTCGAAAACGAATGCGATGAACCAGTTGTAGGTAAGTTAGGTCTTGGAGTGCGTAATGAAAGAGGAGACAGCTAGTCTAACGTTTCAAAAAATACGATTTAATCATAGGAAACGCATGGTTCAAGCAACAACCAAGAATGTTATATACATGGTTAAGCCCATACTACAAGAACTTAATATTGAAGAAGGATGACTAGTCAGCCAGTCATTTGCATATCCCTTGCGGAACTTTGCCTTCCTTTTGTATACTTATTCTTTGAATTATATTATAATGTCTTTGAAGGATGGCTAGTAAAGAAGAGAAAACTTAAGAATTTTGAAGAAATGTAAGGGTGGCAAAGCTCGGCAAGGGACATCCAAATGACTGACTGAAGCCCCGATAGAACGGTTAAAAAAAGAAACAGAAGATTTAGAAATGCATTAACACTGATTTTCAAAATGCAAGGAGCAGATTGCTATAGTGACCACAAACTCCTAATAGGTAAAGATAAAGGTTAGGCTTAAAAAAAAAAATTAAAATCGAAGCCTCGTAACACCACATGGGATATGGCAGCATTACAGAAAGAAGAAGAAGAGATACAAGCAAAATTCACCATAAACAGATCCGATGCACTAACAGACCTAGAGATACTACTCCAAGATACTAATGATAAATAGGACATATGGAAAGAAGCAATTACAGATCCAGCCAAAATCAAACTGTCAAAAATACACAATAATTAGTGTACAAGTATATAACTATATATGAAGCACTGCAGTAAAGCTGTGATACCAGAAAGTATAAACTAGAAGAAAAGTAGGAACAGCTTTATTACTTAACGATTACAAAGTTGTGACGTTTCGGCGTGAGCCTTAATCATACAAAAACATACAGGACGAAGAAATAGAGAGAGGAGATAAAGTATAGATTCACATGAATACTATTAAAAAATGAATACTATTAAAAAGAAAAAACAATTTTAAGAGTACTTAGCTGTAAATTGTAAGGTGTGACTTGTCCGGCGGTGTGTGTCAGGAATGGATTTAGTAGAAGGTGGAGACTGTTTAAATAGAGACCTGTGACATGTGGTCGGTGGGTTGTAACTGGGGGTGGTGGATGGGGAACCAGGGAGGGGAGAGAGAGTGATACAATGTTGACCTAGCCAGGAGAAGTTGAAATAGATGATTGGGGGGAGGTGTTGCAAAGTGATGCTGTGAGGAGGTTTGAAAAGTAAGAAGGGGTGGAGCTTAGTAGAGAGTTATTATAATGATTGAAGCGAATGTTAAATGTAGCTAAACAACGAGATGAAAACAGGAAAAGCTGCACGACCAGATGACATCACTACACAAATGCTAAAAGCTTTGGAAGATTTCGGAACTGAAAAAGTCACAGAAATATTAAATGCAATATATCACACATGAGAAATACGAGGGTTGATTGATAAGTTCTCGGTTCTCGGCATAAGGTACAACAGTTTATTTGTGGACTTTTTTTTTGGGGGGGGGACGGGGTTATTTCTCAACATAGTCCCCTTCCAAGTTTATGCACTTAGTCCTGCGATCCTGGAGCATACGGATCCCTTCTTTGTAAAAGCCAGCATCTTGTGCAAGTAAAAAGTGGTATACAGCATGAGTGACGTCATCATCTGAAGCAAATTTGCGACCACTGAGCTCCTTTTTTAGTTTGGTAAACAGGTAATAGTCCAAAGTGGCCAAATCTGAGGAATAAGGAGGATGTTCAAGAAGCTGGAAACCACATTGATGGATGGTAGCCATTGCCACCGCCGACTTGTGAACTGGAGCATTGTCTTGCTGAAAGATGGCTCCTCTCGTCAATTTCCCTCGATGCTTTTCCGTCAGTTTGACCCGCAGTTGCTTCACAAGATTAGCGTAATAGGCCCCGGTGACCGTTCTGCCCTTCTGAAGATAGTCTACCAATAGCACACCTTCTGAATCCAAAAATGGAAGCTATCACTTTGCCTGCAGACAGAACCACCATTGCTCTCTTTTGAAAGTGGGGATCCATGATGTTTCCATTGCTTTGACCGTTCTTTGGTTTCTGGTTGAAAATGATGAATCCAGATCTCATCCAGAGTCATAAATTGCTGAAGAAACTTTTCAGGATCTTCACAAAAATGACTGTGGCAGTCTGACATGTTGAGACACTGTCGTTTGTGATCAGCTCCAAAACGTTTTGGGACTCATCGAGCAGAAACCTTTGCCGTTTGAAGATCATTGTGAATAATGGTATGAACATGTTCCTGGGAGATCCTCAACTCAATAGCAATGTACCGCTCAGTTAGTCGTCGATCCTCCATTTTCATGTCATGGATTCTGCTGGTGGTGTCATCGGTGGTTACCGTTCTTGGTCTTCATGGGCGGGGATCATCTTCCAGACTCTCCCTTCCATGTTTGAATTGAGCTGCCCGTTTCTTCACTGTGTTGTAAGAAGGGGCACTCTTCCCTAGAACCTCTGCCATATCCTTACGGGTCTCCTTCGATGATAAGCCCTTGATGCAGAGGTAGCGAATGACTGCTCGATGAGAAACGTATCTATTTTCTCAATTTCTGCCACCCCTTACCACTTCAGTAGCCTGTAAAAAAAATTGCTGCAGTTAATTTTTTTAAACTTAGAGTTTAATCTTACATTAACCTGATCTACAAATGCACCTAATATCAACTGTGTGTTTCAAGTATCTGTACTTTATGCCGAGAACTTATCAATCAACCCTCGTACCAACAGACTTAACTAAGTTAATCTTCATTACACTTCCGAAGAAGCAGGAGTTAATCAACGTGATCAGCACCGAACGATTAGTCTTATGAGCAACATCGCCAAGTTACTTCTAAGATTTATACTGAAGAGGATGAGAAACAAAATTAGATCAGAAATATCAGAACAACGTGGATTTGTAGAAGTAAAGGGAATAAAAAAAAACAACTTAGTTTTCATATTAAGGATGCTAATAGAACGATCACTTGAAGTGAACAGATATCTTGATGTGTGCTTCATAGATTATCTTGATGTGTGCTTCATAGATTATCTTGATGTGTGCTTCATAGATTATCTTGATGTGTGCTTCATAGATTATCTTGATGTGTGCTTCATAGATTATCTTGATGTGTGCTTCATAGATTATCCTAAAGCATTTGATGCAGTAAGACATGAAGAAATGTTTAAGACGCTTGATAAACTGACGAAAGAGAACTACAGATAGTAAGGAACATCTACTGGCAGCAAATAGCAGCAGTTAGAATGGACAATACCATCAGCAAGCTCCAACAAAAGAAAATAGATGGGAGACAAGGATATGTTCTGTCTCCATACCTCTCCTCTTTATACACCCATCTGTAAGGAGTGGAAAAATAAGCAAGCAGTGACCCGGTTTTGAATAGAAAATCCCCAGGCCTTCGAGTCCGGCGCTGACCAGGTATATAAGACCAGAATAGAAAAAAGGGAGAGAAGTTGAACACGCGGAAGTCCAGCAGCGAGACGTGGACTAGGAGGGTCATTCGATAGATGGAGGCTGGCGTGTATAGTTTAGTTGTGTGCATTTGTAATCAGGATCGAAATCTACTATTCAAGGAACCTTTTTTTATGAATCAATAACGCGTGTGGAAATATATAAACATATGGACTTCGTGCGCATAGGATTTATTTTGATTCGCATTGCCTTGTGGATCACAATTTTGTAAATACATTGATCGTTGATTTTAAGAAAAAGGATTGTTGTTTCGTGTTCCTGTTATTTACATGTAAGGTGTGAACGTTGGTGTAGTCAGCCTTCCACCACTCAGTACGACGGCGGCAAGACAGAATAAAAGATTGAATAATAATTCTCGTCAGTGAAAGCAAATATACAATATTAATATTTGTATAAACACCAGATACTACACATCCATTCATCCATAAATCGGCGATCGGTTAATCAATCACGGTCCAGTACGCCCTGCGGCGTCTTGCAAGGCTAGTTTTCTCTATACAGTAAAATAATAAGAAGAAAAATCAAGAAAACAGGCGGAGAAAAGATTGGAGGAAAGAGAGTTAACATCAGATATGCAGATGAAGCAATACTGGCAGGAGAGAGTAGGAAAACTACAAAACAAAAAATCCTGGACAAAGAAACAGAACAAAGCACAAACAGGGAAACCACAAACAAGGAAAGCACAAACAAGGAAAGCATAAACAAGGAAAGCACAAACAAGGAAAGCACAAACAAGGAAAGCACAGATAAGGAAAGCACAAACAAGGAAAGCACAAACAAGGGGGTTAGAGTTAAAGACAAACAGAACAGAAGAAAATAAAATACCTTTGACTGAGTGGATGCCGGTTTGCTGTTTGCCGGTTGGATGCTGAGTAAGTCTTGACTTGCGTGGATACGTCGACAACCTTCCTTGACTCAAGACCACCTGCTTCAGTGTACCGACCTATGACTGAACTACTCACACCAGTCTAGGTTGACGTAACGTACCAGTTTGGTGTCTACCTTTGCATGCTTATCGATTGTTTTTGCTCTGGACTGCGACCTTGCGACGCATGGCTTCCTGTAAGTTTTTAGTTGAATATTCTGCTTTCAGTTGAGTTGACGTAGCAACGTCGTTGCTGTGGTTAATCGTTCTCTGCTTCTCTGCTTTGTGGAGGCTGTTTTGTGTTGCTGCTGATACCGTTGGTAAATCATTATTATTTACTGAGTAAATGGTTCATTTCCATTTGAACGACTGTTGATTGTTGTGTTAAATAATTACTGGCTTTAACGTTATATCAATCACGGAAATTTTGTATAATGAAGGCGAAACAGATATACGAAATAATAATAAAGGGCCTCACATATTAAAAGCAGAAGTGGAAGAAGCCATCAAACAAATGAAGAACACCAAAGCACCAGGACCAGATAAAATCACCAAGGAAGAATTGGAAGCGTTAGGAGAGCTTGGCTTAGAAATAATTACCAGATTCCTGAACAACGTCTATAACAGTAACTATGTCCCATCAGACCTTTTGCAATCAGTTTTCATTGCCCGAACAAAGAAACAAAGGGCAGTTGAATGTGAAGACCATCGAACCTTTAGTCTTATGAGCCATGTTACCAAAAATCCTCCTTTATATTGTCATGAGAAAAGTCAGGGGCAAAATAAAACCAGAAATCGGTGAAGAACAGTGGGTTCGTCGAAGGAAAATGCACAAATAATGTCATACACACACACACACATATATATATATATGTATAGATATATATATATAAAACATTGATGGAAAGATCGATAAAAGTAAAGACGGACCTATACTTATGCTACATAGACTACTGTAAAGTATTCAATAAAGTGAGACACACAGAAATTATAAGAATGCTGGAAGACATAAACATAGATGGGAAAGATCTGAAACTCATGAAAAACATATACTGGCAGCAATCAGCAGCAATGAAGGTTGGGAACCGAATAGGAGCATTCCAAGACATAAAACTGGAAGTGAGACAAGGAAGTGTTCTATCTCCTGACCTCTTCTATCTTGTACAGCGAAAACATAATGAGAATTATAGAGAGCTTGCCAGGAATACCAATCTGTGGTACAAACCTTAAAAACTTAAGAAATGCAGACGACACAGTTCTGATTGCTAAAACTGAAGGGAAGCTACAGGCTCTTCTGGACATCGTGGTTCGTGAAAGTAAAAGTAAAAGTCTCAGTCTGAATAAAAATAAAACTGAAGTGATGGTCATCTCAAAGAAAAGTATACCACCAAAATTTAGCATTACCATCGATGGCACAAATCTGAAACAAGTTGATAAATTCAAGTGCTTAGGAACGATTATAACAACTGACGGAAAATGTCACAACGAAATAAAAAGCAGATGTGCTCAGGCCAAGTCAGCATTCAATAAAATGAGAAACATCTTGTGCAACATTTCCATATCAAGATTCCGAGTACTTAAATGTTACATCGAGTCAATTATGTTTTATGGATGTGAAGGATGGTCCATGAATAAGAGAATACAGCGAGAAATGGAGGCCATGGAAATGTGGTTTATAAGAAGGATGTTGAAGTACCATGTACAGCTAAGAAAACCAATGAAGAAGTCTTAAGAGAGGCTGGAGTTAAAAGACAAATTACAGCAAAGATCAGAGGCAGACAAGCGAGATTTGTAGGACATTTTCTGATAATAGGAAAACTGGAACACACTGTGGCAACTGGAAAAATTGGAAAGAAAGACAGAGGAAGACAGAGAGAGAAGTTACTGGGTGGGTTGTCAGTGTGGCTAGGAAGAAAGTCACAGGCGGATCTCATAATCAAATCTAAAGACAGGGGATTGTGGAGAGAAATGATCGCCTACGCCACATGGCACGGCACTTGATTGATTGATATCTTATATAATGAATCAATGACTTCGGCTCCAACCACATCCTTTCTGTTATGGCAGTTTTGCCTCGTGGAAGTTATGGCCAAGCTGTGTATTGATTGGTTTAGCATGGAGGCTTTGTAGCCGTTTTATACAGATCATCTTATTTAGAGATGCAATCTAATTCTTGAGACTAGTGTAACTTGACGTACTAGACTTTACTGGGTTTCACTGCTGACAATTGTTGTCAGTACTCGGATTAGTTCATGACAAAACATACTAGTCACTGCGGCAACGTTTGGGATTACGGCCTGGAGTTTTATTAGATTGCGACCGAGGTTTTGTTCCATTAAAAGACCTGTCTTATAGCCACTTCAGAAGGTAACTGGTTGCTGGTGAGAGAAGAAAAAAACTAATGATATAGTTCCTTAGAGGACTTCTTCTTCTTCATCATCATCTTCTTCTTCTTTTTCAGCTTTCCGAGCTATTAATGCTCATTGCTGCAGATAAAGTTCGCCTCCATTCCTCTCTATTCCTAATCTTCTCTCTCCAGTTGGTGACATCAATTTCTTTTATATCCTCTTCTATGTTTTCTTTACATCTCTGTCTTGGTCTGCCCCTTTGTCTTGTTTCCTCCATCTCTTGTGCGTACATCATTTTCGCTTATCTGTTCTCTTCCATTCTTTCTACATGCCCCAGCCGGCGTAGTCCGTTCAGTTTCAGGACATTTATAATTCGTTGTGACTTAAATAAGCTGTTCAGTTCAGTGTTCCTTCTAGGTCTCCATTCTCCACTGTTGGTATCCTTTATCGGCTTAAAGATTCTTCTTAGGATCTTGTTCTCAAAGACCTGCAATTGTTGTTCATCTTTCTTTGCTGTACTCACGTTTATGATCCATACATGACGGCTGGTCTCATTGTAGTTTTGTAGATTGTTATTTTGGTGTTTTGGAACAGGAATGTGGACTTTAACAGGTGTTGCAAGGCAAAGTATATTTTACTCCCTATCTGTACTCTGATTTTAATCTCCTTGCTTACTGTGCTGTTCTGTTACAGGTTGTGCCTAGATATTTGTATGTTTCTACTTTCCTAATAATCATCCCTCCAACATTTATATAATCTGGATCACTCTGCCTCTGGTCTCTTGACATCTTCATATCTTCCGTCTTATCTTGGTTAATGGTTAAGCCCACTGCTAGTGGATGATTTCAGAGGACTGCTGACACTAAAGTCTGTTCGTAGCATGCTCAAGGTCAGATAGATCAGTATGGTCTTGTGATTCTTGTCAATTGTTTACTGTTGGGTCGGCAAAGGCCGAGCTCATGTGTCCGACAATACATTTTCACTTTAAAAGTTCCATGCGAACTCATAGACGTCGGGTTGTACAGTAATATTAGCCCCTACTGTAGTACGTGACTACATACTTTTTGAAGGATTAAGGCGGTTTAGCCTATTTTCTTTTCTCTCTCTTCGTTTTCTGCACAAATTGTGGATTAGACACAAGTGGCATGTGTCGGCAGATGGCGTGGTCAAATAAATGTATACACAGGAACGCATGAGGTTATGTACACCCATGTGAGTATGTAGTTATGTGACATTGAGTAAATTTGTGGCATGAAAAGGTGAAACTGAGTCTGCATTGATACTGGATAAATATCTGAGTGAACATTACAGCTGAGCTTGACTAGGCATGAGGTTATATAATCCTTGCGATCGTGTATAGACATGAGACATGTAAACTCGTGAGACTTAAGTGTTGATCTACCGGATTTACTATAGGAACCCGATTGACTGGACGTTGAGTTCACTATACCTGATTGCCTTTAGAATATTTAAGTATTGCCTTGAATACTCGGTGTTTGGACTGAGGGTCTTGAGGTAAAATGAGTACCTTGACTGACCTTTCTGAGAGTTTTGGTGCTGGCAAAACTCTAATTGTCGGGGGGAGGGGGGGATATTATGTGACAGTTTTTTTTTTTTTTTTTGTCAGGGATAGCTATCCTTGAAATAGCTCAGAGTTAATTGCTTGAAGTTAGAGTGATCGCAATTGTTTTCTAGAACTTTCTAGAGAGTCTACCGTCACCTTACCAGCCTTTTCTGATTGGCTGGCGGAAAGGATAAACTTTGGGTCATACGATTTGGCGGCATTCGAAGTTTGGAAGTGAAGCGAGAAAGTTGTGTTAACGTCGCTCAAGTGAGATGTGTTCATGTATTAGCATTGAAGAGTGTAGTTAGATCGCATGATAGATTCTTATGGCGCTAGTTAGGTTTAGCTGGCTAGCAACCCTGGGTCTTATTCATAATAGAGTTCTGCACTTGTTGAAGATGTCACTTGATTTTGTTCGTCAGTTTCATTTATCATCATTCATCAACACGCTCCATGAGAGAGCCAGTTGTGAGAGCCAGGCAAAATGCGCCCTTGATTTGACTGATAATCCTGTTTGCCAGTTTGTGTTCGTCCTGTGAGGAGAATATCGTTACATGGAATGTTTGTCATGTTGTTACTGCATTTCTACAAACAGTCACACTACAATGGTTACAGTTTACACACTGCTTTACCTGCTAAAATCGTATGTATTAAGCACTTCATACCATCAATCAAGTTAAGCAAATAAATAGAAGGGCAACATACAAGGTCCGACATTTAAGTAATGAGACTAATTATATTAAATAATAAAATGACAGTTGAAGATATAATCTGTATTTTATTCAAAGTAACCCCCTTTTGCATTGATACAGCGAGTGGCACGATCTAACAAACACTGGAACGACCTCTGCAGTTCTTCTGTTGCTATGGCCCTTAAACTCGATGTCACGGCCCTTTGGATGTCATCAGTATCATCAAAGAAGCGTCCTTTCAATTGTGACTTTAATTTGGGGAATATAAAATAATCGCAGGGAGACAAATCCGGGGAATAGGGTGGATGGCTGAGAACTCACACTTGTTTTTAGACCAACAATTTCCTTACATCTACCACTCAGTGAGCAGCTGTATTACCACGAAGAAGGAAACAAACTGTCAGGTGTTGAATACTCGGGTGGGAATAGGAGAATCCTTTCCAATATGCCTTTCAAAATGCTTAAATAAACTTTGGCAGTGACAGTCTGTCCCTCTGGATTATCCCACAACTGATATAACGGCAAACATCTTCCCTCTACCTACAGTCAACACCTTTCTCATCTCACAGCTGATATACACAACAAACATCTTCCTTCTACTTACAGTCAACACCTGTATCATCTCACAGCTGATATACACAACAAACATCTTCCTTCTACTTACAGTCAAAACCTGTATCATCTCACAGCTGATCTATACAACAAACATCTTCCTTCTACTTACAGTCAACACCTGTATCATCTCACAGCTGATATACACAAGAAACATTTTCTTTCTACTTACAGTCAACGCATGAGGTTATGTACACCCATGTGAGTATGTAGTTATGTGACATTGAGTAAATTTGTGGCATGAAAAGGTGAAACTGAGTCTGCATTGATACTGGATAAATATCTGAGTGAACATTACAGCTGAGCTTGACTAGGCATGAGGTTATATAATCCTTGCGATCGTGTATAGACATGAGACATGTAAACTCGTGAGACTTAAGTGTTGATCTACCGGATTTACTATAGGAACCCGACTGACTGGACGTTGAGTTCACTATACCTGATTGCCTTTAGAATATTTAAGTATTGCCTTGAATACTCGGTGTTTGGACTGAGGGTCTTGAGGTAAAATGAGTACCTTGACTGACCTTTCTGAGAGTTTTGGTGCTGGCAAAACTCTAATTGTCGGGGGGAGGGGGGATATTATGTGACAGTTTTTTTTTTTTTTTTGTCAGGGATAGCTATCCTTGAAATAGCTCAGAGTTAATTGCTTGAAGTTAGAGTGATCGCAATTGTTTTCTAGAACTTTCTAGAGAGTCTACCGTCACCTTACCAGCCTTTTCTGATTGGCTGGCGGAAAGGATAAACTTTGGGTCATACGATTTGGCGGCATTCGAAGTTTGGAAGTGAAGCGAGAAAGTTGTGTTAACGTCGCTCAAGTGAGATGTGTTCATGTATTAGCATTGAAGAGTGTAGTTAGATCGCATGATAGATTCTTATGGCGCTAGTTAGGTTTAGCTGGCTAGCAACCCTGGGTCTTATTCATAATAGAGTTCTGCACTTGTTGAAGATGTCACTTGATTTTGTTCGTCAGTTTCATTTATCATCATTCATCAACACGCTCCATGAGAGAGCCAGTTGTGAGAGCCAGGCAAAATGCGCCCTTGATTTGACTGATAATCCTGTTTGCCAGTTTGTGTTCGTCCTGTGTTCGTCCTGTTTTCGTCCTGTGTTCGTCCTGTTTTCGTCCTGTGAGGAGAATATCGTTACATGGAATGTTTGTCATGTTGTTACTGCATTTCTACAAACAGTCACACTACAATGGTTACAGTTTACACACTGCTTTACCTGCTAAAATCGTATGTATTAAGCACTTCATACCATCAATCAAGTTAAGCAAATAAATAGAAGGGCAACATACAAGGTCCGACATTTAAGTAATGAGACTAATTATATTAAATAATAAAATGACAGTTGAAGATATAATCTGTATTTTATTCAAAGTAACCCCCTTTTGCATTGATACAGCGAGTGGCACGATCTAACAAACACTGGAACGACCTCTGCAGTTCTTCTGTTGCTATGGCCCTTAAACTCGATGTCACGGCCCTTTGGATGTCATCAGTATCATCAAAGAAGCGTCCTTTCAATTGTGACTTTAATTTGGGGAATATAAAATAATCGCAGGGAGACAAATCCGGGGAATAGGGTGGATGGCTGAGAACTCACACTTGTTTTTAGACCAACAATTTCCTTACATCTACCACTCAGTGAGCAGCTGTATTACCACGAAGAAGGAAACAAACTGTCAGGTGTTGAATACTCGGGTGGGAATAGGAGAATCCTTTCCAATATGCCTTTCAAAATGCTTAAATAAACTTTGGCAGTGACAGTCTGTCCCTCTGGATTATCCCACAACTGATATAACGGCAAACATCTTCCCTCTACCTACAGTCAACACCTTTCTCATCTCACAGCTGATATACACAACAAACATCTTCCTTCTACTTACAGTCAACACCTGTATCATCTCACAGCTGATATACACAACAAACATCTTCCTTCTACTTACAGTCAAAACCTGTATCATCTCACAGCTGATCTATACAACAAACATCTTCCTTCTACTTACAGTCAACACCTGTATCATCTCACAGCTGATATACACAAGAAACATTTTCTTTCTACTTACAGTCAACACCTGTCTCATCTCACAACTGATATACACAACAAACATCTTCCTTCTACTTACAGTCGAAACTTGTATCATCTCACAGCTGATATACACAGCAAACATATTCCTTCTACTTACAGTCGAAACTTATATCATCTCACAGCTGATATACACAACAAACATCTTCCTTCTACTTACAGTCAACACCTGTATCATCTCACAACTGATATACACAACAAACATATTCCCTCAACTTGCAGTCAAAACCTGTATCATCCCACAATTGATATACACAACAAACATCTGCCTTCTACTTACAGTCAACACATGATTCATCTCACAACTAATATACACAACAAACATCTTCCCTCTACCTACAGTCAAGACCTGTGTGATCCTACAGCTGATATACATAACAAACATCTTCCCTCTACCTACATTCAACACCTGATTCATCTTACAACTGATATACACAGCAAACATCTTCCCTCTACCTATATTCAACACATGATTCATCTCACAACTGATATACACAACAAACATCTTCCCTCTACCTACATTCAACACCTGATTCATCTCACAACTGATATACACAACAAACATCCTCCCTCTACCTACAGTCAAGACCTGTGTGATCCTACAACTGATATACACAACAAACATCTTCCCTCTACCTACAGTCAACACATGTGTGATCCTACAACTGATATACACAACAAACATCTTCCCTCTACCTACAGTCAAGACCTGTGTGATCCTACAACTGATATACACAACAAACATCTTCCCTCTACCTACAGTCAACATATGTGTGATCCTACAACTGATATACACAACAAACATCTTCCCTCTACCTACAGTCAACATATGTGTGATCCTACAACTGATATACACAACAAACATCTTCCCTCTACCTACATTCAACACCTGATTCATCTCACAACTGATATACACAACAAACATCCTCCCTCTACCTACAGTCAACATATGTGTGATCCTACAACTGATATACACAACAAACTTCTTCCCTCTACCTACAGTCAACACATGAGTGATCCTACTACTCATATACACAACAAACATCTTCCCTCTACCTACAGTCAACACATGTGTGATCCTACAACTGATATACACAGCAAACATCTTCCCCCTGCCTCAACATTCACTTAAAGAAAAAAATTAATGGTTAAGAATTTCCATTTTCCGTTACACCATACACAGCATCCTACACAAAAACTTTGATGCATGATAAAAAAAATAGAGGAGCCATCTCCTTGATTTATTCATTTGCATGTCCCTTGCGGAACTATGCATCCCTAACAGCTCTAGTGTAGCCCTCTCGGTTGTAAGAAAGAAGCTCTGCTGCTGATGGGTCCATTCGCAGATCATCAACGATGTCTCGCAGCCATCTTCGCTTTGGTCTTCCTCTCTCTCTCTCTCTCTCTTTCGCTCTCTCTCTCTCTCTCTCTCTCTCTCTCTCTCTTCCTTAGCGGGGTAGGTGTATCTTCTATCAAGGAAGAAGTAAGACGCCTCCTTACCTCCCTCAGTCTACAGGACACCCTTGGACAAGGCGGAGTACCCGTATAAGCCCCCCGATCAGGGTGACGTGAAGCCATGGGAGCAGGTGGTGGATGGAGTGGGAGAGCAGCCGAGAGATAATGTTACTTATGGTCACCATTCTATGATGGTAGGCAGATGATCTCAATGTAGGGACAATGGCTACGATCACTGCCCGGAAGGAAAGCAATGGTAAACTACCTTCTGGAAATATACCAAGAAACCCAAACAGCAACATAGCATCTCTTTCTCAGACATAAAAACAAAGATCCAGGCGTTCGAGAGTCACGGATATGGAACAAATCATCAAAAGAGCCACAGAAACTCAAACTAGCCCACTTATACATTGGGCTGAGACTAAACAAACTATGTAGATTAAACAACGCACATCTCCATCACTTTGGTATCGTGCCGCTTTCTGCAGAAAATGCAGACAAAGTGGAACTGGGCATGAATAATTAATACCCTTGAAAACATCAAACATGTGATCACAAGAACCGCCGTTATATGACAGAATAAAGAGAGGATACAAATATGTCACCACTGTCTACACACAGGGATTCCAAAACCTACCCAAGATAGAAATGACATCGACGGGAAGATTACTGTTCCGAGTGACACTAGGCAAGATGTAGCCCGCAGATCCAACAGATTTAATGAAATGTCTGTCTGTCCAGTGCCATGAAATACCTGACTGTCTAGTGCCATGAAATACCTGATTGTCCAGTGCCATGAAATGTCTGTCTGTCCAGTGCCATGAAATGTCTGTCTGTCCAGTGCCATGAAATACCTGACTGTCCAGTGCCATGAAATGTCTATCTGTCCAGTGCCATGAAATACCTGACTGCCCAGTGCCATGAAATGTCTGTCTGTCCAGTGCCATGAAATGTCTGTCTGACCAGTGCCATGAAATGTCTGTCTGACCAGTGCCAGGCAGATAGGCTTTGGCGGTCATACCTTTCCACGATTCTCTATTCCGGGTGTTAGTTATGAGCTGGTCTGGTGATCTTTCTCCATGTCACTTCATCATTCCATCTATCATCTCCTCTCTTTGTCTGCCTCGGTTTCTTTTGCCCTCTGTCATCATATTCATTATAAAAGCTAAGGAGAATGTTAAACTATTTGTTATTAAAGTTAAGAAGAATTTTAAGCTATAAACTATTTGTTATAAAAGTTAGGGAGAATTTTACGCCATACATTTTTTTATTACAAAAGTTAAGGACAAATTATTTATTATGATAATTAAAAAGAATCTTATATCTTATATCTTATATCCTTCCCGTGCCGTTAGACGTCACATAGGGCTCGCAAAGTAGTTCGCCAATTTTTCTTGTCTTCGGCGAGTCTTTCAACCTCAACAAAGGATTTTATGCCTGTTAACTTGGCCTCTCTTAATAATGTTCTCTTCAGAGTTTCACGCGGTCTGCCCCTTTTTCTTCGGCCTGTTGTGTTCCACTTGATAGCTTGTTTTTAAAAAGAATGCTACACTATAAATTATGTATTACAAAAGTTGAGGAGAATGTTGTGTTATAAACTATTTATTATAAATATTGATGAAAATATTACGCTATAAATTATCTATTATAAAAACTGTAAAGAATGTTGCGCTATAAATTATTTTTTTATGAAAGTTGGAGCTATAAGCTATAAATTATTTATTATAAAAGCTGAAGAGAATGTTACGCTATAAATGTTGTTTATTATATAAGTTAAAAAGGGTGCTGCAATATAAACTGTTTACTGTAAACGTTAAACCGTTACACACACAATGCTAAGATGATCAACCACAAAAATATTTGCTAAGGGACAATGGAGTATATCAAGAAGTCAGAAATGTGTTTATAATTATCTGCACACGACATAGAAACTGAACATACGGCGAGGAAATTTAACTTTGTTGCTGATAATTTTTCGAGTAAAGTAAATAACAAAGTGAAAGAAAGTGACAAGGAAGAGGAAGTGGACATCGAAGTGGATGTACACACAAATTCATTCACAAGCAAAAATACTCGACAGATGATGAGTTGCAGATTGCGAAATCTTAGGGGGGGGTGGAAATACAATGGAAGGGTTAAGGATATAAATATCGTTGACGACCAAGATAAAGGTGAGGAAAGAAAGAAAATCAAAGTTTCCCTTGATAAGGTTCGTGCTGGTGACAAAACCATACTACTCGTATTTCGTTTTAACAGCTGATTATATACTATATTTAATTTCAAAAGATGATGATGATGCTATATTTCATATCAAACCATGATGATGATCCTATATAGAGATTGCATCTTCCGGCGTACCTTAAAAAAAAAAAAAAGTAATGTTACGGTATCGAAAAGAAGTGGGCATATTGTGGGAGACAAAAATTATTAAGGAAGTGCCAGGATATTCGCCTCATGTGCTGTAAACATGTAAGTAAATGTAAGGCTTGTAGACTAAGAGAGTGCTGTAAACATGTAGGTAAATGTAAGGCCTGTAGACTAAGACAGTGCTGTAAACATGTAAGTAAATGTAAGGCCTGTAGACTAAGACAGTACTGTAGACATGCACGTAAATGTAAGACTTGTAGACTTAGAGAGTGCTGTAAACATGGCTGATAAACTTCAGATCCGTCGTGTCTATGCAAAATTATTGCCGAATTTGCTGATTGATGATCAAAACCGTGTGTAAATCAGTCAGGAACTGCTAAATAATGCAACTGGTTATGGAAACTTTCGTAAGAACATTATAGCAGGAAACAGAACGAGAGTTTATGGCTATGATGTTGAAACAAAGGTGCTGTCTCTGCATTGGGTATGGAAAGGGTCTCTTCGAACAAAACCAAAAAAGCTCAGATGAGTCTGTCAAAGATCAAGGCGTTTTTGTTTTGTTTTTTCTGCTGCAAAGGAAATATCAGCTATGAACTGGTAGCAGCTGGTCAGATGGTAAACAAGAGGTTGTACCTGGAAATTTTAATTAGCTCGTTTGAGAGATGGTTTGGTGAGACAAATGCCTGAACTTTGGGAAAACAAGACTTAGATATTGCACCACGACAATGCTCCGGCTCACGAGCCGCGCTTCTTCCGGAGTAATCTGACACAAAATTAGTCATCCGTTGTGCCCCATCCACCTACTCTCTGGACTTAGTCCCAGAAGTCGTCTTTCTATTTCCCAGCAGTCGTCTTTCTATTTCCCAGCAGTCGTCTTTCTATTTCCCAGCAGTCGCCTTCTTGTTTCCCAGCAGTCGTCTTTCTATTTCCCAGCAATTGTTCTCCTGTTTCCCAGCAGTCGTCTTTCTATTTCCCAGCAATTGTTCTCCTGTTTCCCAGCAGTCGTCTTCCTGTTTCCCAGCAGTCGTCTTTCTATTTCCCAGCAGTCGTCTTTCTATTTCCCAGCAGTCGTCTTTCTATTTCCCAGCAGTCGTCTTTCTATTTCCCAGCAGCCGCCTTCTTGTTTCCCAGCAGTCGTCTTTCTATTTCCCAGCAGCCGCCTTCTTGTTTCCCAGCAGTCGTCTTTCTATTTCCCAGCAGTCGTCTTTCTATTTCCCAGCAGTCGTCTTTCTATTTACCAAGCTTAAAACCGCGTTGAAAGCACTTCATTTCTAAACCACAGAAGAGATTCAGGAAAATTCGATAAAAGAACTGAGCGAATCCACAGAAAATGCATTCCAAGAAGCATTCTAACAGTGGAAAAAAAAACATTGAAAAAGGTGTGTCTCTAATAGAGATGATTACTTTGAAGGGGGCAGTGGTTAAAATGTTGTCAAGTGAGCGCTTATGTCTTTATACCAAAAGTTAGCCCTTTATTAACACATCTTGTCTTACAAAGTAAAACTACAGAACAGAGACGAAAGCTTCACATAATGTGTTTGCCAGCGAGCTGAAGTTTTCATGTTCAGCCTCAGAAAAGGTTGGTTTGTTGTTGTTTTTTTTCCTTTTCTTTTCTTCTGTTTCTGTTTAGATCAAGTTTACATTGATTTTAATTTTTTTTTTAATTCTCATTTCATCAGACGTAATTTTGTGCGAGTAACGTCAAGTATAAAACATAAATGCATATCAAAACATAGAAAACATTTTTGATGAAAACAGCATGTTTTGAGAACACAAAATACGAAGTAAACGACACTGAGGATCTACAGTTTCTAGCGTGCAATACCTGAAGAATTATGACTGCTGAGATAAATCTACGGTAAGGAAAAAAAATGAACTAGAAAAGATAAAAATAGAGAAGATAGTATATACGAATGAGACGAAAGGAAGAGATACCACGTAAGAATCTTGAGCGGAAATAGAACGAATAATAATGACAAACACCGTCCAACTTTCATCTTCATTGGTTAATTTTTATTTGAATATTCATTGTTGAATCAATGGTTTTTTTTTTAGTCAAATTCGATGTTTCTAGGATGTAGCACTGTACTATCAACAATACTTTCCTAGACTGTTCATTGCTGGGTTTTTTTATATTGAATATAGATATTGTTGTGAATGAATATACGACAGCGGCCCACAGGCCTTTAGTAAAGAAACACAAACTTTCTCCAGGAGTACGTAAATCGCTGATATAGCAGGAATGTTTTAAAGTATGAAACACCAAATGTACCGTAACTTACAACAGATTCTGCTACACGACAAGATAGTTTGTTATATTTTTGTTACTCAAGTCAAAACCACTGCATTTGTACAGAATATTTGACGTGGCTGTTGTGATTCACAGTGATTGCGTTAACTGGCAATTAAATGACCGATTACGAAAAAAAAAGAGATACAGAAAAACCGAAAGTTTTGGAAGACGCCGGTTACTGTAGCCGGTTTATGTTATCGAAAGACCTACTATAAAGCAACAAGAGAAATCAGATGTAGGATAATCAGGCCTGGTGAGTTCAGTTTGCGTGGGGGAGAATCTGCCAGTTTTACTTCGATACAGTGTGTGAGCATTAAGACAAGAGCACTCTCACGAGAACAGTTAGTCTCCTTGTTTCCAGCAGTCGTCTTTCTATTTCCCAGCAATTGTTCTCCTGTTTCCCAGCAGTCGTTTTCCTGTTTCCCAGCAGTCGTCTTCTTGTTTCCCAGCAGTCGTCTTCTTGTTTCCCAGCAGTCGTCTTCTTGTTTCCCAGCAGTCGTCTTCCTATTTCCCAGCAGTCGTCTTCTTGTTTCCCAGCAGTCGTCTTCTTGTTTCCCAGCAGTCGTCTTTCTATTTCCCAGCAGTCGTCTTCTTGTTTCCCAGCAGTCGTCTTCTTGTTTCCCAGCAGTCGTCTTCTTGTTTCCCAGCAGTAATCTTTCTATTTACCAAGCTTAAAACCGCGTTGAAAGCACTTCATTTCTAAACCACAGAAGAGATTCAGGAAAATTTGATAAAAGAACTGAGCGAATCCACAGAAAATGCATTCCAAGAAGCATTCTAACAGTGGAAAAAAAAAACATTGAAAAAGGTGTGTCTCTAGTAGAGAGGATTACTTTGAAAGGGGCAGTGGTTAAAATGTTGTCAAGTGAGCGCTTATGTCTTTATACCAAAAGTTAGCCCTTTATTAACACATCTTGTCTTACAAAGTAAAACTACAGAACAGAGACGAAAGCTTCACATAATGTGTTTGCCAGCGAGCTGAAGTTTTCATGTTCAGCCTCAGAAAAGGTTGGTTTGTTGTTGTTTTTTTCCTTTTCTTTTCTTCTGTTTCTGTTTAGATCAAGTTTACATTGATTTTAATTTTTTTTTTAATTCTCATTTCATCAGACGTAATTTTGTGCGAGTAACGTCAAGTATAAAACATAAATGCATATCAAAACATAGAAAACATTTTTGATGAAAACAGCATGTTTTGAGAACACAAAATACGAAGTAAACGACACTGAGGATCTACAGTTTCTAGCGTGCAATACCTGAAGAATTATGACTGCTGAGATAAATCTACGGTAAGGAAAAAAAATGAACTAGAAAAGATAAAAGTAGAGAAGATAGTATATACGAATGAGACGAAAGGAAGAGATACCACGTAAGAATCTTGAGCGGAAATAGAACGAATAATAATGACTAACACCTTCCAACTTTCATCTTCATTGGTTAATTTTTATTTGAATATTCATTGTTGAATCAATGTTTTTGTTTAGTCAGATTCGATGTTTCTAGGATGTAGCACTGTACTATCAACAATACTTTCCTAGACTGTTCATTGCTGGGTTGTTTGATGTTGAATATAGATATTATTGTGAATGAATATACGACAGCTGGCCCACAGGCCTTTAGTAAAGAAACACAAACTTTCTCCAGGAGTACGTAAATCGCCGATATAGCAGGAATGTTTTAAAGTATGAAACACCAAATGTACCGTAACTTACAACAGATTCTGCTACACGACAAGATAGTTTGTTATATTTTTGTTACTCAAGTCAAAACCACTGCATTTGTACAAAATATTTGACGTGGCTGTTGTGATTCACAGTGATTGCGTTAACTGGCAATTAAATGACTGATTACGAAAAAAAAAGAGATACAGAAAAACCGAAAGTTTTGGAAGACGCCGGTTACTGTAGCCGGTTTATGTTATCGAAAGACCTACTATAAAGCAACAAGAGAAATCAGATGTAGGATAATCAGGCCTGGTGAGTTCAGTTTGCGTGGGGGAGAATCTGCCAGTTTTACTTCGATACAGTGTGTGAGCATTAAGACAAGAGCACTCTCACGAGAACAGTTAGTCTCCGTTGATATCTGTAACGAGTGTTCAGTTTTTTACATTAAAAAACAAGCTACAAATTACTGAATGTTATGTCGAGAAAAACTACAAAGTACTGAATGTTATGTCGAGAAAAACTACAAAGTACTGAATGCTGTGTTGAGAAAAACTACAAAGTACTGAATGTTATGTCGAGAAAAACTACAAAGTACTGAATGTTATGTCGAGAAAAACTACAAAGTACTGAATGCTGTGCTGAGAAAAACTACAAAGTACTGAATGTTGTGTTGAGAAAAACTACAAAGTACTGAATGATGTGTTGAGAAAAACTACAAAGTACTGAATGTTGTGTTGAGAAAAACTACAAAGTACTGAATGCTGTGTTGAGAAAAAATTACAAAGTGCTGAATGTTGTGTAGAGAAAAACTACAAAGTACTGAATGCTGTGTTGAGAAAAACTACAAAGTACTGAATGCTGTGTTGAGAAAAACTGCAAAGCGCTGAATGTTGTGTTGAGAAAAGCCGGCATTTCGGAAAAGTACTCCATGCAAGATGAAAGACATGTGTATCGGTTTGGAAAAACAAAACCCTAGCGCCATGACGGAAAGTGAGTTAATTTTAAATTCAGTATCACGTGTTCTCGGGAACAGGTGATCACAAAAATCTACATACCATTTTAGAAAATTAATTACTTTATGGGATAACTGCCATACAGTTTGTTTTCCAAACCCTAGTAAGAATGAGATAGTGAAATGACTCTACTTACTTGATTACAAGTTATGAATAATCGGGTTTATTTTACTGAATGTTGTATTCTTGAAGCGAAAATGTCAGCCAAGAATCATAGACATTTTAGAATAATCGTAACTTTATCTTACTGAATGTTGTATTCTTGAAGCGAAAAAAAAAAAAAAGATATAACGGTATGATTACATTACAGAATGCTGTATTCTGAAAATGAAAAAGATACAAATGTAGAATTACCTTACTGAATACTGGATTCTGCTTGCGTGAAAGATATAAATGTAGGATTGCCTTCCTGAATGAGCAAAAAATTTTTTTAAAAAAGATATAACTTTGGGATTACCTTACTGAGTTTAGAAATCGGAATAAAGCAGACAAGAATCTGTTAAGTTTTCATATAACAGACCACACGACAAGAACGGGCGTAGTCGACGCGAACTCTGACCTTGACGACCAAGTCTAACTAGAGAACCTAAATATTTGGGGAAATTCTATAACATTTGTTTCATTTTTCTAGAAATAGCAGGTACACGGCAGTATGTGGTTCAGTCTGACAAAAGCTTAGGGTGAATGAGGAAAGCGGGCAGAAATGAGAGTGGCAGAAAATAAGATGAATACTTATAAGTGAAGAACATACAACCATTCAAAATTTCGGCTGAATACTTATAAGTGAAAAACATACAACCATTCAATATTTCGGCAAATGCCTTTATCAGGGATCACACACAAAAACAGCACACCAGATGAAAATATGAAAAACAAATTAAGAAACAAAAATTAAACACTTAGCTCTTTTGGTAACTTCTACATAAGAAAAACGGACACAAAATGTAGATCTATTGCGCTAGAAACAGGTCACAGATCTACAGTGCTAGATTAAAGTAACAAATCTACGGTGCTAGATTAAGGTCACAAATTGTTAGATTAAGATCACAAATCTACGGTGTTAGATTAAGGTCACAAATCTACAGTGCTAGATTACGGTAACAAACCTACAGTGTTAGATTAAGGTCACAAACCTACAGTGCTAGATTAACGTCATTAAGTTATTGTGGTATATTAAAGTCACAAATCTGCAATGTTAGATTAAAACCACAGATCTGCAATGTTAGATTAAAGTCACAGATCTGCAATATTAGATTAAAGTCACAGATCTGAAATGTTGGATTAAAGTCATGGATCTGAAATGTTGGATTAAAGTCATAGATCTACAGCCCTGGATTTAGGTCACGTAAATGCAGTCCTAGAATAAGGTAATGGATCGACGGGCTAGATTAAAATCATGGATCTACAGAATTAGATTCAGATCACGGATCTACAGTTCTAGAATAAGATCTCGTGTCTTAAGGCCTAGATTAAGGCCTAGATTAACATCATGGATCTACAGCGCTGGATTAAGATCACCGATCTACAGTGCTATGTTAAGGCCACCTATCAACGTGATCCGGCTGTATGCATCATCTTCCAGTCTTTTATCTGAGTCAGTCCTTGCTTTACTACCAGTTGGGGTGGTCGGTGGCGTTCCATATGCACCGTCTTATATGGGTAACAGTAATACTTATTTCGCTACATATAACCTAATGACTGCGGCAGTAAAACTAATACTTTGAGGAAAGTGCAGATAAACTAGTACAGAAATGGAGGAAAACCTGACAAAAACTCAGGGAAAAACAGTTAACTAAAGTTCTGTATTAAACGAAGCACATACAGTTTCGGCTTTTGCCTTTGTCAAGCAAGAATGAGCAAGCAAAATGATGTTTCTGATCGTTGCTGTTCTTGTTAGCTAGACTTTTGCCGAAATATTGTATGTTCTTCATTTGTATATGCCCATCTTGTTTTCTGCAGTCATTCTTGTTTCCGCCTACTTTCCTCACCCTTTTCTTTCTTTTTGTAGAACTGAACCATACACCTCCATCTACTTTTATTTAAATCAGAAACCAAATCATTACAGATGATTCAGGGAGCGGCATCAATAGCTGCTTTGGTTTGAATATATCTGCAGAGTGGGCAGCAATAGGTCACAGCGTGAAATTTGGACAGAATCAAAAATAGTTACTCCGGTTTGAATATATGTACATAATAATATATAATAGCCAGCTATAGACCATAGTATCACGCTGGAAGATTACTAAAGATAGATAATTCATACTCAACGCGTCTGTTGAGCATTTAGCGACAGACCACAGTATGAAGCTTGGGGGAGAACTGGCAACATCTGGAAAACTGATCCTTATAGAAAATCCAGACCCGTTTAGAAAAACAAACAGCCCATGACCGAATGTCTAAATTTCAGAACAAGAAAAAGGCATGAAACAGAAGAACGTCAGCTTCTCTCTGAAGAGACTTCAGTGCCACGGAATGTATGGAAATCTTGTCTTAAGTAAAGGAAGTTAACTTTTATTCTAAAAGTTTTATTCAGCTTAAGTATGAATCTACCAAATAAGTAAATATAGACCCAGCTATACTTTTGGCTCTGCCCAAGGCTTCTCCGTAGTGATGGCTCGGACAGCAGGTAAGTTAGACCATGGCTAGCCTATGCTAAGTAAAGCAACTGCTAATTTATGGCAGTTATCGAAACTTTTTATCTTCGTTTTCCCTACAGATAAGCTGGTCACACACAAACAAACAAACAAAAAGACAGCAGGATGTGTGATCCGATGTTTTAATAGGGATATCATCTCTCGGATAATTTTTTTTAATCTTAGTCGTTGGTGAAGGATAGTTTTCCATTCTGTAGTATTAGTTCTTTCTTTTTTTCCCGCCATTCTTATACTATACATAGAGCTGCCTCTGTGTGGGTTGCATTCTATAGCAAACTGTGATTGGTGGATTGAGTGGGCTGCATACTATAGCAAACTGTAATTTATGGATTGCGTTGGCTGCATTCTAAAGCAAATTATGCGGGCTGCTTCTAAAACAAAACATGGTAAGTGGATTACTTAAGCTGTATTATAACTTTGATCTGCGGATTATGTAACAACGTGTACTATGTCAACATTTCAGCTTACATTCAGCCTATTTATGCCGCCTGTAAGTTTGTATTCCCTACTTTTTTGCCTATTTTATGCTGTCTGTAAGTTTTTATTCCTTACTTTTGGCCTATTTATGCTGTCTGTAAGTTTTTATTCACAACTTTTTTGCCTATTTTATGCTGTCTGTAAGTTTTTATTCCTTACTTTTGCCTATTTATGCTGTCTGTAGGTTTTTATTCCTTACTTTTTGCCTATTTTATGCAGTCCGTAAGCTATTATTCCTTACTTTTTTGCCTATTTTATGCTGTCTGTAAGTTTTTATTCCTTACTTTTGCCTATTTTATGCTATCTATAAGTTTTTATTCCTTACTTTTTCCTATTTTCTGCTGTCTGTAAGTTTTTATTCCTTACTTTTTTCCTATTTTATGCTGTCTGTAAGTTTTTATTCCTTACTTTTGCGTATTTTATGCTGTCTGTAAGTTTTTATTCCTTACTTTTTCCTATTTTCTGCTGTCTGTAAGTTTTTATTCCTTACTTTTGCCTATTTTATGCTGTCTGTAAGTTTTTATTCCTTACTTTTGGCCTATTTTCTGCTGTCTGTAAGTTTTTATTCCTTACTTTTGCCCCCCTGACTATGAAGCGTCTCCGTTTTGGTCTGTTTCCTGACGCCTTGCGCGACCGGCGCTCCTTCAGCTTCCGTTCTTTGTAAGCTTCTAGCAACAGAGATATACAGCTTCTGGACGACTTTCCGCCACGCTTGTCTTTGACTGCCTTATGTTTCCCCGTCTCTACCTGATGTGTCAGAAGCGATGTTCCAGCTCGGACCCGCTCAGCCAGTAACTGACAGTCCGACTCGCAGACCTTCAGACAGTTGTCCCATCGTTGGAAACTGACAGCTTCTATAAGCTTCTCAACGTTCAGGTCTTCGGGGCGCTCATTGTTAGGTCTCTCCGTCTCGGTGCGAGATTTGCATGCTGGTCTCTGAGAACTCTTTTTGTCGGCTAAGTATGCGATCGGTTTTCGTTTATCAGTTGTGACAGCTTTTTTAACTAACTTCGAGCACTTGTCAAATTGCCAGTACAACGATCTGTTCATCTCCAGCTTCTGTGCAATGTTAGTATGGAGATTCGTGGGATTTATCTTGGAGACAGTTCTGGTCGGGGTTAGTTCTGGTGTCCTATCTTTGTCCTGAGGTGACTGCGCAGTTCCACTGGTCACTTGTTTCTGGGCTGAGTTGACGGGTGTGGTGAAATGCACTTCACCTTCTAAACTGCATCTAGTTTCTCCTTGCTTGACGCTCGATTTAGAAGCAGATTCGTCCTTAGATTCTTCAAGGTCGCTTGTCTTACTGACTTTCCTCTTCCGTGACTCGCAGGTGGTGCTTCCCATCTCGTTCCTGACCGGGCGAACAGCCGGGTCCGAACCAGCACCGAGTCCCGTCATGGACGCTTTGTCGGAAGTTACTGCTGAGGTACTGATATTTGTCACTAACGTTTTACAGCGATGACTTGGGGGCCCACTGAATGCCATAGTTTTGATTCTCAGCAACGGGGTTTCGGGCCTGGGGTCCGATGAATCAAAATCTGAGCACATGCGTCCCAAAACATCAGGCTCGTAAATCAGTTTCACACCTCTTTGCAGTTTTGTCGTCAGAGGTACAAACAAGGCCTCGTTTTCATGACTCACGGTGTTACGCCAGGCAGTATTCAATGTGTCAATGTAGTCCGCACTTTTTAACCAGTCCGATGCGCTCGGGTGATTAGATCTCAAGCTGTAGCTTCGAGGACCGCAGGAGTTCGAAGACGCCGTTTTCGTTTTCATGGCCTCGTGACAGTCATGTTTGCTTGAGATGGGCGGAAACAACGCGCTAACAGGGTCTTCTAGCCTGGAGGAAATGTTCTCTGGGATGTTAGAGAATCTTGAAAGGCTGCCCCACTGTGGATCACCACGAGTCAACGAAACATTCTCACGTGGCTTAGCGCAGTCTGCAACGTCTACCTTATGTAACAAATTTACCGAGTTACCAGTGACAATCAGAAAATGCGATCTAGGGCGAATAGTTGTAATTCTGTTACCAGAAGAATTCACTTTCATTTGTGATAGAATGGTTTCACAGTTACCTGAGTATATGTGGGCTGACAGTTTGATCATCGTTTATCGACCGAAGAGCTTTATTTGTTGTCAGTCGTTCTTCTGAGCTAGATCACTGGTATCCAGCACTGCATATTTCCAGCACGCCGTCTTCAGATCTCTACTTAAGCATGGCAAATCGACGACATGTAATACCTCATAAAATGGCACAACTACGGATGCTGCTTCCACGGATGTAGAGAATCCTGGAGACGGAACTCCGGTACAAAGATCCTCATTTCCAGCTGAGTTTTTCCAACATCCTATTTTTTTAACACAAATCATTTTGAATGAGTGAGCTGCTTCGGAGATTTTCTTTCGGATCATCGGGTTTTCCCAGTGGAGATGCTTAGTTGTGCATGTCGGATGATGGGCTACTGAGGGTCTTGTTTGGAGACTCCTCACATGGTAACTTTGCATACATTTTTACGAGCTTTTTTCCGAATTTTGGAGCAGCACGGTCAAGTCTTCAGTACAACATTTATCTCATTCTGTAACATCTGTACGGCGTACAGAAATATCGTGTTCATCAATAAGATTGTACCGTTTCTCGAAACAGAAATATTAAAATACATTAGGGTCGACTTAATGAGGGAAAATAAAACAACTAAAGAATCTGTGGAGAGGAACAGACAGAACCACAAAAATAAGATTTTTAAGGGCATGCATTTTTCCCATTGCAGTATATGCCTGTGAGACCTGGACACTTAACAAAACAGCTGAGAAACACATAAATGCCTTCGAATGTAAATGCTACAGAAGAGTTATTCAAATACCATGGACGCAGAAAAGAACAAATATATCCATACTACAAGAACTTAATACTGAAGAAGGCTGGCTAGTGAAGAGAATAAAACAGAGAAAACTTATATTTTTGACATATTAAACGCCATGATCATTTAGAGAAGACTGTCTTGGAAGGGTACATAATGGGAAAAAAGAAATAGAGAAAAACCAAAGTGAAGATGGCTGTAAGACATCGTTGATAATCTGCACATGGACGCATCAGCAGCAGGGCATCTTTCTTACAACCGAGAGGCCTACAAAAGAGCTGTTAGGGAGGCTAAGTTCCGCAAAGGACATGCAAATGAGTGACTGACTAAGAGTCACCTTTCTTCTATTTCCGACAAATTATCGCATAATCGAATCTGACCCTTGATGTGGCTCCAGTTCTATTTTGATGTAAACAGGGAATTCACCAAGTCAATGTGCATATCCCAATATTGACTCCGGTATCATAGTGCCATCTTATTGGCTGCGATATCTTAGCACATTTACCTGCCATATGGTATTGTGACTGGAGTCGCTGATCAAGAGTTCTGACCAAAGAATATTACGTAGTATAAGCTAATCAGACACGCACCTTATAACAAATGTTGGAAGTGTTGTCATTGTACGTTTATGCAAGCTTCAAGGCGTTTAATTTTAATTTTATTCGCAAACATTTTTCTTAGATCTGCTTGTGAAATGTTTTTATGGACGTGTATTTTGTATGTTAACATCTGTTTTAAAAAAATGTGACATCAAGCATATCAGCAATTTTAGTTCGAATGACATTTGTAAACCATTCACAGTAACGGGGTCGTTTTTCATGATCCACCGGCGGCAATTGTTGGACCGCAGTTACTTTATATGGTAAGAATTATCTGACAGCTTTATGTGATTTTGCAAGCCCGATACCTTCCTGTTGTACCAACTTCCACAAAGCCTTTGATGGCCTCAGAAGCATAGAGTCAGAAATGTTCGATAACTTTTCCTCGTTTAGTTTAGATAGTCACCCGCTACAGTGTGCGTTTGAGGCAGTTTCATGACATTTCACTGTAAGTTTATAAACTGCATTTGGATGAGGTACGGGTTTTCCTGTGAATGTTTCAGCAAACTTATCCAGCGCTAAATCGGTGTATGCACTGCCTTCTCGAAATACACGTTCAACAAGAAAAATACATTCTTCCAGTGAATGAACCGTAGTGAACAGTTCAAATGCTGCTTATCAAATGAATACACAAACGCAGACGACAGAGTGAATACAGTGAATGGTACATAACAACAGACACTTCAACACGCTAACGTACGCAAGTATATGTGCTTAGAGCTTAGATGCCTCAGCTACTAAGATACAACTACGATACCGAAATCGATAATGGGAAACTGCACACTGACTTTGCGAATTCCCTCTAGTTCTTCTTGTGACCCTCACATGGCGTTCGTATCTGGCATTCCCGAGTAGCAGTATGTTGACACTGTATTATGTGTCTTAGCTCAACAATACTTACCAAACAACGCAGTAAGAAAGGGGCAACGTGAACCTCGTTCATTTGAACACAGATCAGGGTTAATCTACGGAAAGCCGTTGTTGAGAGGGCTATGGTGGACAGCTTGAGTTCAAGTCGTGTGTAGGAAGAATGATTCAGCTGAAATATGTTACTGTGTGAGTATGTGCAATATTTGTTATAGCGTCAATATGTTAATAAATTGTTCCTTGTATAGATCTTATCAGCTGGACTTGTTATTTGAGTCATATGTTCTGTATGAATGTTGCTATTGTTTGTGGCAGTTGACACATGCGTAGAAGTACGCGGTTGAATATAAAAAGAGAATCCAACATACAACACACCGCTGCTAGACGACACAGTCATTCATATGGACAGACAGACAAACAAACACGTATATATGTATATATATAGCGGCCTAGTTAACTGAGTGACTGGGCGCTCGGTTTACTAATCCGATGGTTCAAGTCCCAGCAATGGGATTTCTTCTGGTACAAACCATAAAGGCCCCGACGTTCACCCGGCCTCTAGAAATGGGTACCAGAGAAATCTGGGAAGGTAAATGCAGCCAGGTGTGATACTAGCTATATCAAACTTTCATGTGCCGAAGATCGTGGAAATACAGGCCTAACTAATGCCGTATTCCTAGTATGCCTTAATGGTATGGAAACGGGAATTTTACCTGTTATACTGTTCAAAAGAAGAAACGCAACAAACGCGATGTTGATATTTAAACTGAAGTTTGCTGGACAGACAAGGGTAAATTGCTTGAAACGTTCACTTGAGTATCAACTTCAAGTTTGAAGTGTACTCACCAGATGATTCATGAGCACAGAAAAGCGACACGAGTCAAGACAGCATTTTTTGACATTAACTCATGACAGGTTCACGAGAATCCAGTGACACTTACTGAACACAAAACTCAGTACGACTACAGTAGTGTTGCATTTCTTTTTTTAACAGTATATATTCTTCATCATCATCAGGTGCCATGCCGACTGGCGTTGGCTATTATGCTTCTCCAGAGTACACGATTCTTCATGCAGGCCATCAGCTCAGTTGGTGATCTCCTCTCACACCATCCTGTCAGACTGTCCAGTATCATTTCTCTTGGTCTTCCTCTTGATCTTTTTCCTTCTATTTTTCCTGTTGTTATAATATTTTCAATGCCCCCTCTTCTCATTGCATGTCCTATAAAAGTACATTGTCTCTCTCTCATCTTTTTGACAAGATTTTTTGTCTCTCCAGCTCTTCTCATACATTCTTCATTAGTTATTTTTGCTGTCCAGGGGATTCGCAACATTCTTCTAATAAACCAGATTTCTGCTGCTTCCAATGATTTTTGTGCAGACTTGCCTAATGTCCATGATTCACTTCTATATAACAAGACAGGTTCAATATAGCATTTTAGGACTCGTTTTCTAACATTCATTGATAAGGATGTGTTGGCTAATATGTTTCTCATTCTCTGAAATGCAGTCTTTGCTTGGCCTATTCTGTTCCTAATTTCTGTTCTGCATTTCCCATCTGAAGTTATTACTGCTCCAAGGTATTTGAATTTCTGCACCTGCTTTAGAATGGTTCCATTTAATTTTATACTGCAATTTGGTGTATTCTGTTTCTTAGATATAACCATAGTCTCTGTCTTTTTGATGTTCAAAGTAAGGCCTTTCTGTTCACTTTCTTTGGCCACTTTATCCAAGAGATTTTGCAGGTGTTGTTGGTTCTCAGCTATCAGTACTGTGTCGTCAGCATACCGAAGGTTGTTAATATTGTATCCTCCAATTTTTATGCCTGGTTCTGTGATGATTGTTCTTAGAATATTCTCGCTGTACAGAGAAAAAAGGTCTGGAGATAGTACACATCCTTGTCGCACCCCTTGTTTTATAGGTTGATATTTTCCAGTTCTATTTTCAACTCGAACTGCTGCTTCTTGCTGCCAGTATATATTACAGCTGAAAAATTGACTGACAGGCGAAGAACTCCTCCCATGTTCTCATCTTGGCATATTCTACTACCTTAACTTATGCCAGTCTTCTAATTCGTTGTTGTACACCAGTTATCGTCCACCGATATTGAAATCGAAGAGGATCTCAACTGAGGTGCACTTACCCCGTAGCACTGTCGAGAATCCAGAATATGCTCCGAGTTCCCTTACAGCTTCGGCTCTCCTGTTACTATTTCACTTTCAATTCCACACTCATCGTTGCCTCGGGAAATCTTGAAGAAACCTAAAGTAAACAAAAAGCCCTCGTTATCGTTACACTGCTATTAATAATCTTTGTTCAAGTTCAAAGGCGTGTCCTGATAAAGTAACAGTTGAAAAAAACAGTGAGATTAGTGAATCAGACAAAACTTGGTGTTTGGTGTACGTTTTAGCTAAGGGTAATTGAAGTCTGTGGAAATAAGGGAAAACTAAGGAAGTTAGGAAGCTGTTTTTTCAATATTTAGTGTACAACCGTACAGAGAACAGTTTTCTCGATATTTATTGTGCAACCGTACTTAGAGAAAATAGCTTAACTTCAAACCTATGGTGACCCAAGTCACCTCCATTCTTGGTCTGCTTAGCATGATAAAGCTAACAGTTCATTCTCTCTCTCTCTCTCTCTCTCTCTCTCTCTCTCTCTCCAATATGACATTCTCTCAACTCTGTCTCTCCAACATGACATTCTTTCAACACACACACACTCTCTCTCCAACATGACATTCTCTCAACTCTCTCTCTCTCTCCAACATGACATTCTCTCAACTCTCTCTCTCTCCAACATGACATTCTCTCAACTCTCTCTCTCTCTCTCCAACATTACATTCTCTCAACTCTCTCTCTCTCCAACATTACATTCTCTCAACTCTCTCTGTCAAACATGACTTTTTCTCAACTCTCTCTCTCTCTCTCTCTCTTTCCCTCTCTCTCCTACATGACATTCTCTCAACTATCTCTCTCTAACATGATATTTTCTCAATTCTCTCTCTTTCCAATACGACATTCTCTCAACTCTCTCTCTCTCTCTCTCTCTCTCTCTCACTCTAAAAAATTATATTCTCTCTCAACTCTCTCAACATAGACCAGAATGGTGACACCAGAAAGGAAGTTAGAATTAGAATTGCAAAAGCAGCATCGATCTTCAAGAATCTTGAGAACATATGGCATTCAAAAGTTATAAGCACAAAAACCAAGTTAAGATTATTCAATTCAGATATATTATCCACCCTCATTTATGCATGCGAAAGCTGGAAAACAACTAAAGAAATAGACAAGAAATTAGACTCTTTTAAAAACAAATGCCTAAGGAAATACTCAGTATAAAGTAGAATGAATTTACAAACAACGCAAAGACAAGGCAGATGAGCGAACAACAACCTGTTTCATGGGTGATCCGGAAGAGGAGATGAACATATGTTGGTCACATGATGAGAAGAAAGAATCGGAGAATCCCAAAAGAAAGCTATCAAGTGGAACACCACAACCCGAAGAAAAAGAACTCGACAACGTAAAACTCTAAAGAGGTCAGTGTTAAGAGAGGCCAAATTAGTAGGCATAAAATCCCTTGATAAGGATGAAAAGCTCGCCGAAAACAGGACAAATTGCCGAACTACCTTGCCATCCCTATGTGAGGCTTATCAACACGGGAAAGATGTAAGACTTCACGTTCGAATTTACATTACTACGAGCACACACACAAACCACACACATACACACGCACACACACATACACACGCACACACACCACATACACATATACACACACCACACATACACCATACATATAACACACACATACACTCACAACACGCACACACATACACTCACAACACACACACACACCACACACAAGCGGGGGTCACACACCACACACATAATCACCATACACACATATACACACTCACCACACACACACCACGCACACACTCACCACGCACACGCGCGCGGGCTCACACACCATACACACATACCACACACATGCACACATACCACACACACACACATACACCACACACACACACATCAACTTTACACCACATCAGGAAATCACATGTGGAGATCATCGCAGTAAACAGTGTTACAAAAAAAGGTAAAGGTAAAGGCAATACTGTCATGCCGTAGAGGCACATAGGGCTATGGTTAGTGCCCATATTTTCCTTGACCTGTCAGCACACTAGAAACATCACAACAAATGTAGAAAACTTCACAAATATAACCCATAGACGAAACGAGCACATGGTCTCTCCTAACCTGGCTTTACATAGAAACAACAATGTCAATTCAACCCAGTCATGCACTAATTAAAATCAACCCACTATTGATTGAATCGATATCTCCAATGGATCGTACGCCTCCGGAAAGGTAACGATCCACACGTTTATAAGAAGCACAGTTAGACATGGCACCATCACAGAAAGTGTTGGAGTAACACCAGTGTAGCACTGCATCCAGAAACAAGTCACATGGTTTGACCACGTTACACTGCTACCACCAGACAAGATTCATGCTAGAAGTGATGGGAAACACACACACACACACACAGATCGCTTATGAAGGAGATGGATGGAGGAAGTTATAGAAAATCTTAATACCCCATTATATGAAGCAAATCTAAGACCCCCATCAAGACGTCTATTTGTTCCCTACACACTGAGATGTATATGAGGAAGCAGACTAGAGAACTCTAACGTTTGGGCCCCATCAAGCTGTATAATGTTTATAGAAAAAAAAAAGTATCCAGAAAACCATAGTGGGACCCTAGGGTGGGTGGGGGAGGGGGAACAGAGAAAAGAGAGAGAATACTAAAAGTAAAAAAACAGAAAAGAAAGAAGAAAGCAAATCAAGATATCTCTGATCAGCAGGAATAAGCCCAGCTTAGTCCAGTGTTTCGTAAATACAAGAGGGAGATCAAAATGAACAACAATACTGTGTTGACAACACAGGATGATGATTTTATTTCTCATTTCACCTTAATTGAGGTGATGAAGTCCTGTATTTTCTTTCACTGTGTTTTGCGTGATACCCTGTTTTTTCCATTCATCCGCTTGCAGTTTACAGTTTATTCTGAAGATCTCCGTCACGTGGGCAGATGCTCGTTGTCTCTCTAGGCGGTGTTTTTTTTTCTCAACACATGGTACCAAGTACCCAGTCGTACAACTTGGTCTACTACAGGATGTAGCGGCTTGACTAGAACCTACTCCATTCAAGTGCGAGACTGACTGGGAGACTGCGCCACTTTCTACAGAAACCAGCAATAACGACAGGTAAGTTGTAGCTGCTCTAATTCGTGTCCTCATTTCAGCCACAGAGAAGTGACTTCATTCCACAAAAATAGGGCCTACATAGCAACATAGAAATAACTCCATTAAGTTATTTATGATACGTGTACAACCTAGACATAACGTGTCTGCAGCGATATAATGCATATTGTTATAAGGCACATCTCTGCTTACAATGCGTTTTGGCTACATTGGGGTATGAAGAACTGGGTATTATGTACTTTACTATACTAGCTCACATGTTAAATAACTGTCACTGTTTAAAATAAAAAGACAACAAATCAGAATTCGTTGCGGTCATCCCTTACCTTTATCGCCCCAATCCTCGTTCCACGAGTTGGCCACGAGCCAGTAGTCCTGCCCATTTTCTGTTCCGTAGCCAATGATCTTCACTGCATGCCCGCCCAGCGCTTCACCAGTGGTGTGTTTGTACACGCCTGAAACAACCAATCAGCGTCGATTTTACATAGACTGTTAGTGATGTGTCATTCAGCAAGACGATTCAGTAACTAAAAGTTAATCGCCTAAAAGTCATAAAATGTGATTTTACCGTCTGAGTTCAGTTTTAAGTTGTGATCCATTTTTCTTTTCTTAAGGAGGATATTAATATCGCAAATGGAGACATGCGACGAGATTGTAAAGATATTCTATACGTACTTATTTATCAATGTCAATATGCATACGAAATGTTGGAATTAACTGTACGTTTATGTTTCGAAAAACCACTGAAGCCACTGACAGCAATTATTGAGGAAAGACGCTGGCGATGGTTGGGACATGTGCTCCGAATGACTGACAACTCACAACCAAAAATAGCACTAAGATGGACACCACAGGGGAACAGAAGTAAGGGTAGACCAAAAGAGACATGGAGAAGAACAACAGAAAGGATGTTGAGCAATAGAGGGCTCTCCTGGGCAAGAGCAGAAAAAAAGGCAAAGGACAGGCGTTTGTGGAAAACCCTTGCGGAAGCCCCATGTGCCCTGGGCACTTAAGGTCAGAAAGAGAGATATGTTTCGAGTCAGATTCCATATTATCATTATCATATCCCAACTGTAAAAAGTGGGCTTGGACGTTGGTCGTGATGTAAGAATGTATGGCAAGGAGAGAGAGAGCGAAGGAGGTCACGAGATGGAACAAGTCTTGTCTTGTCTCCTTCCTCATATACCTTTTGATGCTGAGGATACAAATAGACGTCTTGATAGGGCTCGACGATTTGCTTCATATAATCTGATATTTAATGTACAATCCCCTCTCTGCTTCTCTTGCCTGGATAGCTTCTTCCTCTGTTCCCTACAAATCTTAGAGTGAATGTTGTCTGCGATATACTGTCTGGTGGCAAGCGTGTAACACGGCCACACCATCTGACTTGCTGTTTCTGGATATAGTGTGTTACTCCAACCTTTGCCCTGATGGTGTCATTTCTTATTTGGTCTCTTCGTGTCTCATTTAGCATTCTCCTTAAACATCTCGTTTCTGTCGTGATGATTTTTTTTCTTTTGTTCTAGGATGTTGGTGTCCATGTTTGACATTGATAGCTTAGAGTTGGGACGAACAAGAATTGAGATGGGGAAAAAAAAAAAAAGAGGACAAGGCGAAACCTGGTGTACTTGATGCCTGGTATGGATCGATGTGTTTGTCCCCTCTCATGACCCTCTCGCACCCCCAGCAATACTACTTCTACTCATTTTGGTACGACTTGGTACAGAAAATTAGTTTTTCCGATTTTTAACTTCAGCAAGTTTATCAACAACTTTGTGATATATGCCTCATTGCTGGTCGAGCAACAACTTCACAAATTTTAATTTGGAGAAATATAAAATCTTTCTATAACGTACTCTTGCCATTAACAATGACAATCAAGATTCAGTACCCACTAAAAAAAAAATAATAAACTAACCAAGGAAAGCTAAGCCAATATTCACGTTTTAAAACGGAATAAATTAAGCATACTGGTAAAATGGAGATTAGAATGAAATTCAAAACCAAACGTCTCACCAGATTTGTAGGACAGGAAGTCACTGTACACTGTGAAGGCCGCAGTGACTGGGCCGTTGTCCACTAAATCCTGCATGATCTGTTGCACTTCCTGGATACCGTATGACTTTGAACCTGAAAATATTCAAATATACTAAACTTACAATCCATTCAAAGTCACGAAACGAAATCATAAAATTATACATCTTGTGTCTAAAATAGATTTAGCATCACTTTTCACAAGTGGAGGCCAAAATAATGTCATCAGCTGTCATTTCCTGTCAGGATAATGTCATGAGCTGCCATTTTACCAGGATAATGTTGTGAACTACCTTTCGAAGCTTAGAATAGTGTACGGGTTTTGAACGGAGAGATGCAGTTCACGTGATGTGGGGGTGGAAGACCTATATCAAGGAAAAAGATTGCGGGAAAGGACACACTGAGCAAAGCCAGTGGGCAAATTGGCGGGGCAAGATCGATCTCGTCTCTGTTGTGTTTGATATGGAAATACTTAGCACCAACCGCCCTGAATATTGTGTTATACTGATATATATATATATATATATATATATATATATATATATATATCTTGGTGATTCATTACGAATAATGTTCAATGCTGTGCATTCATACATATTGTGTAAAGTGCAGAATACGCATGTATACTGCAAGATCATTATGGAGAAGTATCTCGGTGATAGAATCGTTCTCTTGAAGGGCAGGACTGATGCCCCCATATGCTGTTATACTCATAAAAAGTAAGTAAAGATAGTCCCATAGCAAATGCCGTAGGGGGTGAAGCGTTAGAGACCTCATTATGCTGGGTCATCAGCGTATGAGGTAGGGTGACCAGTTCCTTTCCTCGCTGCCTTTACTTCCCAGATTTTCTCTGGTACCCATTTTACGAGGCTGGGTCGACCTCGGGGCCGTATTGGTCGGAAAAAAATCCCGCTCAGCTGGGGATTCGAACCCTCGACCATTTGGTTGCTAGACGAGTGCTCTAACCACTACGCTAGCCGGCCCCTCAAACGATTCAAGATGTATGTTGGGATGAGGATCCCGACAACAACAGCTATATCAAGGGGGTGGTAGCAAGGACCCGATGAAGTGAGGCTGGGTATTAGTGTGTTAGCATATGTGAACTTCATGAAGCTGTGTAGGAGTATTAGTGCGTTATCACACGTGAACTTCATGAAGCTGTGGAGGAGTATTAGTACGTCGGCACACGCTGAGAGCACAAAAGGTGAATATGTTATTCAGTGCACTGGCACAGGGAAGTTTTATGACTAAATGTTTACGATGAATTAGAAAAATATTTTGACCAAACACTATAAGAAATAGCATCTTGTTGGCAGAAATGCAGATGAAGCCACTGACCGCACTTATTGAGGAAAGACGCTGGCGATGGTTGAGACATGTGCTCCGAACGACTGACAACTCACTACCAAAAATAGCACTAAGATGGACACCACAGGGGAACAGAAGTAAGGGTAGAGCAAAAGAGACACGGAGAAGAACAACAGAAAGGATGTTGAACAAAAGAGAGCTCACCTGGGCAAGAGCAGAAAAAAAAAGACAAAGGACAGGCATTTGTAGAAAACCCTTGCGGAAGCCCAATGCTCTGGGCACTTAAGGTTCAGAGAGAGAGAGAGAGAGAGAGAGAGGGTGGAATCTCGTGGCAGCAGCGGTTGAATGTGTTAATTTGCATCGGCACAATATTGAGATATGTGTATAATTGCTTAGTAGGGCCAGGGAATCCCAGGCCAGTCTGGTCCACTAAATTAGTTGTTACTTGGTTATAGATAATACATTTACTTGTGTCATGTTTCAATATGTGATATTGATGATACATTTCATGGTTGTTATTATCATGAGGATACATACTGATGTCCTGCGTATGTAATGTATGTAGTGGCGTCACTATGATATATGTAGAGAGTGTTAATAAATGGATGTAAATTGATTGCTGACTTAGTGACATGTACTTCACGTTGATGCGATGTATGAATGTCTGTAAGATGCTGAATTGACTGGTATGCGGTATCCTTGGAGGAGAGAATCTGGGCTGGCGGTCACGGGCGTCGCGAGATCTTGGCCACGCAGTACGGTAGTACATGACAAGGGAATGCCTGAAACAGCTGGGTTGATCTATTCTCTTCCCAGTGTATCCATAAAATGTAGATTTAGCACCAGCTAAGTTTACAGTGTCATCAGCTGTCCTTTTCTGCCAGGATAATGTCATCAGCTGTCCTTTTCTGCCAGGATAATGTCATCAGCTGTCCTTTTCTGCCAGGATAATGTCATCAGCTGTCCTTTTCTGCCAGGATAATGCCATCAGCTGTCCTTTTTTGCCAGGATAATGAAGTTCTCATTCATTTTGGCCGAATTTCAAATCCATTCTCCGTATAAAGTAACAGTCTGAAAAGTTACACTTTGTTCACGAGACGTTTCTGTGTGTTGTCCCAATAAAGTTATAATTTACTGTCCCTGAAGAGTTATATACTATTGTCCCTGAAAAGCTTACTAACTGTTTTCCCTTTACAGTTACGATCATTAAGTTCAAAACATCTTAGTCCAGTCCCGCAGTTATTCAAGTCATGGGAAATGTTCAAATATGCTCCCCCCCTCCGCCTCAAAATATAGACTGAACACCTATAATTCGGTGTCCTAGTTCCTGACCCTTCCTGAATTAACTAGTTTACCGTAACAAAAGAGGTAATACTTTAGTAATGAGGAAATAAGTATATAAATAATTATAAATGTTTCAAGTGGTTTATACTGTTGAAGTGTTGAAGTTCCATGTACAGACGATGGCCCATGAGCCATGGCTCCGTGAGTAACACAGCTTACTTTATCATCATGATCAGTTACCGTGCCAGTAGACGTTGGCGGCCATGTCTCTCTGCTGATCTCGGTCTCTGCTATTTCCCATCAGATCAGATGGTGACTTTTTATTGTGCTGTCACCTTAGACTGTCCATACTTTTCTTTTCTATTCATCTTCCCCTGCCTTTTTTTTCCATCTATCTTTTCTGTTGTTAATGACATTTTCAATATCTCTTTCCTCATCATTTTATGCCCATTGAATGATGACTCGTTTTCTTATGTATGTAATTAGGTTCTTTTCTATATTTGCTTTTGTTAGTCATTCCTTGTTTGCTATTTTAACCGTTCATTGCATTCTTAGCATTAATCTAATGAACCGCATCATATTTCTTCTTCTTCTTCTTTCCGTCGATCTTTGTACTGTCCATGGGTTATTTCAACAGATTAGGGTTAGGCTCAGTGTAGCATTTTAAAACTCTCTTTCTGATGTTCAGCGACAGAGATGGGTTGGACAAGCTGTTTCTCATTTGGTTGAAGGCTAATGTTTGGCTTGCCATGTTCTATTCTTGATTTCAGACTGGGTATTTTTTTTTTATAAATCTGATATTAAACGCGTGTCAGATGAACTTGTCTCCGTTTTGTTTCTTTGTACTTTCACACTGCATTCAGGTGGGATCTTCTTTCACTATATAACCACACAGATTATTTATGCGCAAAAGAAAGCGTGCCTTAGGTTTTAAATTTCACATAGGCTGCACTGGTGGTTATGTCTGATGCCACCACCAGCACCTGCATCCATCTTAGAAGTCAAAACGACAGAACACAAACAGGCAATCTGACGGCGAAAACAAAGAAAGAAAACAAAATAGAAGGACAAAGTCTGATCGTCAAATCATAATGAGAAAAAATAACAATGAGAAGAAATTATGAAGTGAAGAAATCATAATGAAAAGAAGTAATAGTGAGAAGAAATTATAAAGTTAAGAAATCATAATAGAAGAAATTATAAAGTGTAGAAATCATAATAGAAGAAATTATAAAGTGTAGAAATCATAATAGAAGAAATTATAAAGTGTAGAAATCATAATGAGAAGAAATTATAAAGTGTAGAAATCATAATAGAAGAAATTATAAAGTGTAGAAACCATAAATGAGAAGAAATAATAACTGCAGGACACTATAACGTAAAGAAATCATAATGAGATTCTAACGAAAAGAAACAATATTGATAAGAAATTATAATGAGAAGAAATAATAATGAAAAGACAGTATAAAATGAAGAAACAGAAATGAAAAGAAATTGCAGTGAAAAGAACCATAATGAGGAAGAACAGTACTGAGAAGACATTATGAAATTAACAAACAATAATTTTAGTAAATAATATTGGAGACATTTTGAAATGAAAAAAAAAGTCATAATAAAGAAATAATAATAATTTAGAAGAAATAGTAACGGGAAGAAATTTGAAAGGGAAGAAATAGTAATGAGAAGAAATAACGGGAAGAAATTTTTGAGGGAAGAAATAATAATGAGAAGAAATAATAACGAGGATAAACAATAATGGGGAAGAATTTATAAAGTGGAGTAAGCATAACGGGAAGTTTGGAGTTGGCGAACTTACCCTTTCTCTTGTCTGCAGTGTACGAAGTTGCATATCCGGTCCGGCAGGACTTCTTGCAGGCGGGAGTGGGCGCGTCACCGCTGCAGGCCGGGTACTTGCCTGAGGTATGGTGGTCGCAGTGTGGGAGGGAATATGGCAGGCATCCCTGGTGAATGTAGGTGGGGAGTGGTTAAATCCAACAGCCTTTAATGTTGAATTTATGGTATAAAATTTTATACTTTGAGCCGAAAAGGCTCTGTGATGTGGGTGTATCTTATTTTGAAAGTGATGGTGTCCACTTCAAATGTACACTTGGATCTAAGTAGGTTCCATGCTTACAGTAATGCCACTATGTCATATGTACACAGTGATGTCATCAGTTCATTTAAAGCCAAGCGGTATCATTAGGTCCTACTTGCACTGTGATGTCACTGTTTCATATGGCTTGTAATGTCACTAGGTCATCAATGCAGTGCTATGTAACTAGATCAAATGTGCTTTGTGATGTCATTACGTTTCCCACATCATGATGATGATGATGATGATCTCCATGTCCTCTAACTGCTAGTGACTGGAAAAACCTGGTTGCTGCACTTTTACAAATGATATGAAGGACGATCTTGACAGGGGGGGGGGGGGGCGGCACGCCGGAGGTGGGATCCTCATGCAGAAAGCAGAGGATTACCTGTTCAGGCTAAAAAAAAAAGAAATAGAAAAGGCCTAACTTTTAAACTTAAGCTCCAAAACAACTCTGGACGGGTTGACAGATCTTATACGCCTACCAAATCAATGCTCGGGTTTAATTTAATATGAGGTTTAATTTATGTTAAGTTTAAATAAACCTTAAAATTACTACATTTCTAAACTAGCACATGATTTTAGATTATAGAGTAACTTCTAAATAGTTTCTTTCTACCCAAATTTCTCATAAAAGTTTATTCTGGCTGAGCATGCAAAATAATTTACGAGCGAATGAATGAATGAATTATCTTTTATTGTCACAGATTGAAAAATTGGGCATGCAGGCCCGTCTTACATCCTGCCCTTCATCACTCCATCTTTCATTCTTCCAAACACTCGATTTTAATACAATTATACAAAATACATGATTGGGGGGGGGGGGAATATAATAAGAGTGCAAAATGAAACTGGTACATTCACAAATATAAGAGAGTAAACTAGAGAAGTAATTAATCTAACAAGACAGCGCACACACACAGACATATCAGTCAGTTATTTGCATGTCCCTTGGACGGATGAATGACAATCGTACAATGCTATGCACCCACGAACGATGCAGATGATGAAATAAAAGACAGTTTCTATCACCAACTAGAGCAACTCATTAACATAGTTCCTAAACATGACATCTTAGTTGTCATGGGAGACTTCAACGTCAAGGTAGGAAAAAATAACACCGACTTCGAAAAAGTAATGGGGAAAGAAGGAATTGACACAGTAAATCAGAATGGAGAAAGATTAATTGAAATATGTGTAACAGAGGGCGTGGTTATTAGAGGAACATTATTTCCACACAAAGAGATGCATAAAAAACGTGGATATCTCCAGATAATCATACCAGAAATCAGATCATTTTTGTATTAGAAAGCAATTCAGAACATCTATGATAGATGTAAGAACATATAGGGGAGCAGTCGTCAGTAGTGATCACAATCTGTGTATAGGGAAAATAAGACTAAAACTGAAAAGCCAACACAAGAGAGCAATACTCAGAAAGATAAACAGTCAAAGTCTACAGGATGAAAATACTAAGAGTAATTTTAATCTGGAACTTACCAAACATTTCACTGCATTCAGTGAGGTATTGGAGACAGATATAGATGACTTATGGCATTCTTAAAGCACAGCCATAATTAAAGCAGCTAAACAAAATGAATTACGGCATTCTTACAGCACAGAAATAATTACAGCAGCTAAAACGATAGCTGGACTGCAAACAAGTAGAAAAGCATAGATATTAGATAACACATGGAAGTCCATACATGAAAGACGAGCAGCCAAATTAGCCATGTTGAATGTAAAGACAGATCTTGGAAGAGATTTGCAAAAGCAACGTACAAAGAACTAGACAATAAAGTAAAAAAGTTCAGCTATAAGACATAAAAGAGAACACATGGGCAATATGGCGAAAGAAGGAGAGAACGCAGCAAAAACAGGAGACAGCAAAACTCTATATAACATACAATAGAGGCTAGCAGGTACTATTGCATGCAAATGAAGACTAATCTTTAGCAAAAATGGCACCCTATTAACATCACGTAAAGACCAAAAGCAAAGATTGGCGAACACTTCCAAGAAATACTTAATCGACCACACTCAAAAGAATTGACAGAACTTGAAGTTGACTTATCATTCCACAGCTAAATGTCAACCTAGATGAAATTACATTGCATGAAATTGAAACAGCAGTGAATCTAATTGCTAACAACAAGCTGCAGGTGAAGATGAAATAACAGTTGAAATGTTAAAAGCTATTAACATTGACAACATGACCCAACTACAGAGAATGTTTAATAAAATTTAGAAAGAAGAAAAGGTCCCTTCTAAATGGAAAAATAGAATCTGTTAAAATACAAAACAAAGGCAACCTCAGTGACTGTAACAATCGGAGAGGAGCAACCTTAATATCAGTTGCGTCAAAAGTATTTTGCAAAATTATTCTGAATATAATTCATGATATAGTGGATACTGCAATAAGACAAGAACAAGCAGAATTTCGAAAATGGAGAAGGTGTCACGACCAAATCTTTACTCTAAGAGTAATACTTATAAAACATATTGAAAAGCAAAGACCATTTATCCTGAACTTCATGGACATTAAAAAAGCATTTGATAGCACACACAGAGATTCATTGTGGAGAATTTAAAGAATATATAGAATACCATCTAAGATTGTCAACATCATTAGAGACATCTACCATCGATATGTTTGTGCAGCCAACACAGAAGAAGGAATGAGTGAATGGTTTCAGATTGAAACATGCGTGAAACAAGGATGTATATTATCTCCCTTGCTTTTTGGAATTGCCATAGTCTTCATAATGAAAAAATGCTTCACAGGTAAAACGGGCATTGATTGGGTACATGAGATCAAACTGGAAGATCTTGATTTTGCAGGTGACATAACTCTTATCAGCTACAATGTGAAGTCAGTGCAAGAAAAAACCAGATATCCTGTCTTCAATGGTTAGTAAAATAGGACTTGAAAATAACAAGGATAAAACAAAAACTATGAAACTTCTCATTAACCACGAAGGACAAATATACGTAGAAGGAACAGCTGTTGAAGTAGTAAATCAATTTACATATCTCGGCAGCTACATAGACCAGGATGGTGACACCAGAAAGGAAGTTAGAATTCAAACTGCAAAAGCACCATTGTACCTTCAAGAATCTCGAGAACATATGGCATTCAAAAGTTATAAGCACAAAAACCAAGTTAAGATTAATCAATTCAAATGTGATATCCACCCTCATTTATCAGGTGAAAGCTGGAAAACTACTACAGAAATATACAAGAAATTATACCTTTTCGAAAACAAATGCACAAAAAAAATGCTCGGTAAAAATGTAACGAATTCAAGAACAACGCAGAGATAAGACAGATGAACAAACAAAAAACTGTCTCATGGGTGATCAGAAAAAAGAAGATTTTACACATGTCAGTCATGTGATGAGAAGGAACAATCAGAGGATCCCCAAACAAGTTATCAGGTAGAACACAACAGGCCGAAGAAAAAGAGGTCGACCACGTGAAACTCTAAAGAGGACATTGTTAAGAGAGGCCAGTTCAGTGGGCATAATATACTTGAAAAGATTGAAAAACTCGTCGAAGGCCGGAAATCTTGGCGAACTACCATGTGGGACATACTGACGTTTAGTGGCACGGGAAGGATGTAAGATGTGGAACTTTGCCTCCCTAACAGATCTCCTGTAGGCCTTTCAGTTGTAAGCAAGATGCCTTGCTGCTGATGCGTCTATTCGCAGATCGTCAACGATGTCTTGCAGCCATCTTAGCCTTGGTCTTCTTCTCTTTCTTTTTCCCATTATGTATCCTTCCAAATCTGCCTTCTCTAAATTATCATGTTGTTTAATATGTCCAAAATATTTAAGTTGTCTCTGTTTAATCTTCCTTACTAGCCAACCTTCTTCAACATTAAGTTCGTGTAGTATGGCTATATTTGTTCTTTTTTGTGTCCACGGTATTTGAAGAACTCTTCTGTAGCATTTACATTCCTATACAGGTATATACACACACACACACACACAAATACAATTTCAGAGCATAGTCAAATCTAGGGGTCCCGAAAAATATGGGACCAACTTCAATGGGGGAAAAAGTACAGATTAAACTTTATTTGCATGAAAATGATTAAAGAAGTAAAATGAAGAGTTATAGAGCTGTCAGTGAAGGTATGGCAGCTTTCAGTGAAGTTATGGGTATGTTTGGTCTCTGCATTACAAACTCATGCAATAATAATAGATATCACAACCAGAGGTGTGAATCAAGTCATATATTAGGAGATTGACAGTGTAGATCACAACTAAAGGTGGGACTCAAACCATAAATTAGGAGATTGACAGTGTAACTCACAACTAGTAAGAGAACACAGTTTTGTAGGAGAGCTCGAAAAAATGGTAGACAAAGCACTTTAGTGAGACGTGAGAGTAAGAAAAATTCACAAGAGAATTACCTGGGATTCGAACACGGACTCCGATAGGACTAGCAGCTGTTCCTTAAACTATACCTGAAACTAACTTCATGTAATAAGTATTCGTTCGTTTGTTGTTGTTGTTGTTGTCCATATTAAGCACCAGGCATGGCAGGAGACCGTCCGTATGTTTGTCTATAAGTTGATACCTGCCAGAGAGACTGAATCTAAGCTACGGAATGTCTGTGTCACGACCTCTTTTCTTTCCAGGTGTCACGATCCCTCGTGTCTACTGAACAGTTACTAATGACTATGTTTATAAAACACCTTTTTTTGGAGGTGCTATTAACGCAGGCAGTTAGTACTATTCTCTCGTGGCTGGACGGCTGCTCGTCCTACCGGAGATAATTCTCTGGTGATTTTTCTTTCTTTCACGTCTCACTAAAGTGCTTTGTCTATGATTTTTTCGAGGTCTAGTCCTAGAAAACTGTGTTCTTTTACTTCACAGTACGAAAGCCGCTTTGTTTCCTATTTATAAAAAAAAATTGTTCCTGAAACTACACCTGAAGTCACAACGAGATGTGGGAATCAAGCCACGTATTTGGAGAGTGACGGTGTAGATCGCGGGGGGGGGGGGGGGGGAGCAAAGAGCCCTTACTAAGTTTAGCATTAGGTGCCCGAGTGTCGGTTAAAGCCATCGTTGCCTCCTGCTAGAGTCTATGGTTCAAGTCCCGATATTTCTCTCACTGTTTTCCTTTCACGTCTAAAGCCTACCGTTGTTCTTGGTTTCTATGTTTTCACACTGTTCTCTAACACTTTTCTAGAAATGACAGAGATGTGTTTGTGTATCTCCGATTTCAGAACCTACGAATTTTACACACAAGATTCTTACCTCATTGGTGCCATACTGTCCACCTGTAACAACACCTGTTTGGACATACCACTCCCAAGCCGCTGCGGGAAAGCCGCCACCACATCTGAAGGGATATACAAGCAGTTGATGGGAGAGCGAACGATGGTCTTGGGTCATTCAAAGCTAACAGAGACGGGGCCACACGCATAAGGAGAGATAAGCAAGCAGGCAAACTGACAGAGAGAGATAAGCAAGCAGGCAAACTGACTGAGAGAGATAAGCAAGCAGGTAAACTGACTGAGAGAGATAAGCAAGCAGGCAAAGTGACTGAGAGAGATAAGCAAGCAGGTAAACTGACTGAGAGAGATAAGCAAGCAGGTAAACTGACTGAGAGATAAGCAAAGCTGGCAAACTGACTGAGAGGGATAAGCAAGCAGGTAAACTGACTGAGAGAGATAAGCAAGCAGGTAAACTGACTGAGAGAGATAAGCAAGCAGGTAAACTGACTGAGAGAGATAAGCAAGCAGGTAAACTGACTGAGAGAGATAAACAAAGCTGGCAAACTGACTGAGAGGGATAAGCAAGCAAGTAAACTGACAGAGAGAGATAAGCAAGCAGGTAAACTGACTGAGAGAGATAAGCAAGCAGGTAAACTGACTGAGAGAGATAAGCAAGCAGGCAAACTGACTGAGAGAGATAAGCAAGCAGGCAAACTGACTGAGAGAGATAAGCAAGCAGGTAAACTGACTGAGAGAGATAAGCAAGCAGGTAAACTGACTGAGAGAGATAAGCAAGCAGGTAAACTGACTGATAGAGATAAACAAGCAGGTAAACTGACTGACAGAAAGCCAGACCGGCAGACAAACAGGTATGCAGATTTATAAACAGGCGAACAGGCAAATCGATTGTAAATAGACAAAGAGGCCAGAGAGACAGAAAAACAGACGCATATACAGGACAGATAAACAAACAGATGGGCCTGCAGACATGCCGACAAGCATAAAGACAGATAGGCAGATAATGTAAGTAATAAAGATAAACTCTGCCGTAAGTGTGAACGGACTGGTAGGCAGACAAATTTCTGTTATGCTTTTACCTCATTTTCCTTTAACCCACAAACCCACCTAAACCTACCCCATTCCACAAGCTGTGCAGCAATCATTCACATCCTCTGCTGAAATGTGGACCTGTCCTCCACCTTTAATACAGATTCTGTCGGTCATAGCTTCCACTGCACCGAAGGCCTACAGGAAATAAGAAATCATGAACTGTTTGTGTAGAGAAATAAATAAATTATGACATGACTTTGTGTATTGGCTTTGCAGCTAAATCCAAGGGACCCATGTATAGATATCCATAAAGAGATTTCTAGAAAGAGAATAGATATTGTTAGAGATATCTAGATAGAGAATAGACATTGTTATATATATCTAGACAGAGAATAGATTTGTGACATGGAGGCATCGTAGGTCATAACTGACCTAATTACATGACAGGGCATACATAGAATAGCTCTTGGTAGATGTGGAAATTATAATGGACACAGTCCAGACAAGAAATGATATAACCTAAAAACAAATAATAGTAACAATAACAGCAGGATGAATGAAATCTCACAAAAGTAAACAGCGGAATCAATATCATTTGCTGGTTAGAATGTTAATTAAACGAACTAACTTCCAGATTAGAGCCGGTTAGCAAAATTATATCATACTGATGTTTGTAAAGAGAATATTCCAAACGGAAGACAAGTTAGACACAAGGGCAGTGTGCTCTCTAAGGCCTGGCGTAGTGTCAGTAAATTCTCCACTTCGTGGGCCAGTGTTACATCGCATGCTCACGTGTTAAGAGAAAACTCTGCGTGGAGATCTTAACAAAACAAATCTACACGCCAGTGCAGGCTAGCGCAGCTTAGAGGGAACATCGATTAGTGACGTTTAACTAGTGATACCCATACTCCTTGGTGTTATTGGAACCAAGTAATGAAGATACAGGACTCCAGATCCGGACAGTTACAAACGAAAAGATTAGAATATTCTGTTAACTGTTCTGTTCTTAGCTTTCCATGTGTACATTAAAAACAAATTATTGACATTCTTCCAAGTCATAATGGTACTTAACAGAGATGATGATGATGGATGATGATGATGGGTGATGATGGATGATGGATGATGATGATGGGTGATGATGGATGGTGATGGATGATGATGATGGATGATGATGGATGGTGATGGATAATGATTGATGATGACTGATGATGACTGATGATGAATCATGATGAATCATGATGAATAATGATGGATGATGATGGATGATGATGGATGATGATGGATGATGATGGATGATGACGGATGATGATGGATGGTGATGGATGGTGATGGATGATGATGGATGGTGATGGATGGTGATGGATGATGATGGATGATGATGGATGATGATGGATGGTGATGGATGATGATGGATGGTGATGGATGGTGATGGATGATGACGGATGATGATGGATGGTGATGGATGGTGATGGATGATGATGGATGGTGATGGATGGTGATGGATGATGATGGATGGTGATGGATGGTGATGGATGATGACGGATGATGATGGATGATGATGGATGGTGATGGATGATGATGGATGGTGATGGATGATGATGGATGGTGATGGATGGTGATGGATGATGATGGATGGTGATGGATGATGACTGATGATGACTGATGATGGTTTATGATGAATCATGATGAATAATGATGAATGATGACGGATGATGATGGATGATGATGGATGGTGATGGATGATGATGATGATGATGATGATGATGATGATGATGATGATGATGATGATGATGATGATGATGATGATGATGATAATGATGATGATGATGATGATAACTCACCCAACAAGACCCACAGTTAGACTGATCTCTGATTTCGCTCAGACTTGGGCAGTTCGTCCACTTGGTTCTGGGGTCGAAGTTATCCGGGAGATCGTCCCTGACCTTAATCTCCTCGTACTTTAGATGCAGCCTGGTCACCAGAACAGACAAACATCTCGTCAACAAAACGTGAGAGATAAGCAACAAAATATGCTACACAAGATTCTTTAAACTTTCCATTGCAACAAACATAAAGCAAAAGGCAGGATTTGTTATCTGATTTCCACCTTTCAACCAATCTGCTATAATTGGTACCTGGCACTAGTGTTAGGGGAAACGGCTTCTGACAAAATGTAAAATCATCTGTCTGTGATACGAGATTCATCAGAGTAAACCGCACACATTATTGTGTCAGTGTATTAAGGGAAAAAACAAGAATGTTCGTGCAGTAAACAGCCCCACATACATGAGTTTCCCAAACCATGAATAAACAAACAAACAAATTACATTTGTAACAAACAGCACTATATGTAAGGAGGAATTTTATATATTTATTTTCTTTTGTTTCAGTGACGTACAGATATTTTTTTTCTGACATCATTCGCCACAAGATGTAAGCAAAGAGAAGAATGGACCACGCAACACAAACATTGTTTGCTATTATTGCGCACAAGCAAATGTAACACTGGGCAAGTGGGTCATGAGAGAAATCGTTTAATAGAAGAACTATGCTCGGGAAATTCAGTCAACAACCATCACTTACGTGCAACAAAACAGTCTTATAAGACGATTATTATTATTATTATTATCAATTTTATTAGTGTCATCAAAATGGCCTCCGAGTGTAAGCCAGTAAAAAACTCCATCCACCTCCCTCCCGCTTAATTTTTCATCCACTCCACGCTCCCAGACCCTCTGGGTCCACCTTTAAAACAAGGAAAATTCTCTGAGCCAAGGACCAATGCACCGGCTGTAGCCTCCCTCCAACTCCTCCCCCCACCCCACCCCACCCCCCCCCCATTCTCAGCCCTCTATCCCCTCTGTGGCTCAGACTGTCAATCATAAGATTTGTTTGGCTAGTCACGCCGTGCACGCCAGTTTTTTCAAAGCTCTGTCTGTGAAGTGTCTTCCTTGTTATTTCACCTCGACCTTTCTTAAATAATTAGAAAAAAAATAAAACGTCACCTATCAGGGTAAAAATCTCACAGGCCATCTGGTCTAACGATGGCTAACGTCGCACATCAGTGTTTGACAGAAACATACGAAAATATACAAGTTAGATATTTGATATAACGTGTTCTGATTCGAAAAGATATAGGTTATCTTTGCTGCTGTTTCATTCGCATCTGTAACTGCTACTGGAAATTACTGGTACCTGGGACCAGTTTTTAAAATCTTGGAACATACGCGTCACGTATTTTATAGTTATTTTTATCCCTTTCGGGAGCATGCCTAAGATACGTGTTTTCTTTACAGACTTCAACACCGTGGAATCTTATATAAATGTTTGTATTATCTTCCTTTCTCTCTGAATCTTTAGGTGCTCAAGGCACAAGGGGCTTCCACAAGGGTCTTCCGCGAATGCCTGTCCTTCGTCTTTTTTCTCGCTCCTGATTGATTGATTGATTGATTGATTGAATGATCTTTATTTCAAAAGGGTTAAGAACTGGGAATCCCCGTCTGACATTCTGCCCTTTATCATGCAACTTTCACTCTGTTCTAGACGTTCTGCAAATATGCTGCTCATATAACTAACATAATTAACTTTGGAGGTCTTGCTCAGGTGAGCCCTATATTGTTCAACGTTCTCTCTGTTGTTCTTCAACATGTCTTCTTTGCCCCACCCCCTACTCCCGTTCCGCACTTTGGCACTCCTTTAATAAGGTATATATTTCAAACGTTTATATTACAAAATATAACAAAACATATATAACAAAGCCTCAAAATATAACAATACATAACAAAGAGAAGACAGTCTTGGAAGGGTACATAATGGGAAAAAGAAAGAGAGGAAGACCAAGGCGGAGATGGCTGCAAGACATCTTTGATGATCTGCAAATGGATGCATCAGCAGCAGGTCATCTTGCTCACAGCAGAGAGGCCTACAGGAGAGCTGTTAGGGAGGCAAAGTTTCGCAAGGGACATGCAAATGAATGAATGATATTACACAAATTAATTATAAAGCAATAATTGCATATGCAAAATCTTCGGAACCCACAGTGAGATATAAAAGAGATAACGACAACAGTATAACCATACAACTCTGTCTACCTTGATTACTAAAACCTACATTACACCAGTGTCTGGAATGAAACTATTTAGCCTCCTGGATGACACAAAGATTTTTCGGACGAGTATATCTATCAGGGTCAAGAACATTCCATATCTTGGCTCGCCTGTACAAAGCGTTTTGACCGAACTTTTCTGAACTGTATTAGTCTTAGTCTGGCACGCTAGTTACTGGGGTAAGCTACTGTTAATGAGCGTATAATTGTGAAAGCGTGTTACATTTTGCGTCGAGAGTAATTCAGTTAATTGCATTCCCCTTTGAATGTTATAGACTATTGACCCGTTGTTTGAGCTCTGCATTAGCCAAGCTGTGCATGCAAGAAACTTGGTACGCTAGTGTAAACTGCCTCTGACAAAGAATTCAGGCAGTCCTCGATTCACGAAAGCCGGAGTCGCCCTTTAGCCACTGAGCACGAGCGATGCCCGTATAGCCTTATTATTTGAGTTATACACATTTGTTCATAAGAACAAACAGCACTACTTATATACATTTGTTCATAATAACAAACAGCACTACTTACATACATTGGTTCATAATAACAACAGTACTACTTCGCAGCGCCCAGCAAAACATTGCGCGTCTATAGTGGCTTGTCGGTTTCTTTTAGAGTTTTTTTATGTATAAAAAAAGTTAGGCTGTATACTTAATAACAGACGTTAGATGCCAACTGTGCGTACAAACTCGATTTAGGAACAAACTTAGGAAAGGAACTTGTTCATTACTCGTGGACTGCCTGTACAAGTCTGCATGGCAAGGCACACCAAATTATGCTGTATACTTGGTTGTTGTTGCATAACAGGAGAATATAAAATCACGTACGGCTCTTCTGTGTAAATACAGGCCTAGCCTACCTGCAGTAGGCGAATAAAAACAAAATAATGGGTAAATATCTGTATATGTTACAACTGTACTCAAACAATGATTCATTTTTTCCACGGTAGCTACATTACGTATTTGTGAATAGATGTAACAAAACCAAGAGGTAGACCAAGACAGAGATGGAAAGACAATATAGAAGAGGATATAAAAGATATTGGTGTCACCAACTGGAGAGAGAAAATTAGGAATAGAGAGGAATGAAAGCGACTTTATCTGCAGCAGTGAGCCTTAATGCCTCGGAAAGCTGAAGAAGAAGAAGAAGAAGAAGAAGAAGCTGTGAATAGATGTTACTCGATAGGAAAATATTGCTCGGTAAAACGAGCTTTGATTATTCAATATTAGTAAGAGGAAAAACCAACGTAGCTTGCTGTGCTGTATATAACGTTTCAGAGAGATCAACTCTGCTTTCTCTCAATCTTCCTGCCCTTGTATTAAACGAAGATAATCTCTTACTGGTGCCCAGTCCTTCACCGTTTTTTAGTCTCTTAAGTAATCAGTTTAAAGTAGAAAAAATAAAACGGTGTCAAACCATTTACAGTCCCACGCTAAATATTAATCTACTGTTCTGTGAGATTTCAAAATGACTTCCGACAGCTGCGAGTTTAACATGTTTTTAACACCTTATCAGTTGCCCAGGTATTCGTTATTTTGCTTTCGTTTCGTTTTTGTTTTTTTTTATACGAAAGAAAATTTCAATTCAACGTTTTTATGACCAAGGTTGATTTTAATTTGGGTTATCTTTTGTACACTTCAGGCTGTAGCATAACTTTACAGCCGTTGTTTTATTTCTTTTCCTCTCTCCATCTCGATTTTCCTTTCCGAATTTCCACTCACAAAAATAAATCTAAAATAAACAGCCTGCACTGTCTTGTGGCTAGGATGGGCTGTGATTTGAGATAGTTCGAACAGAGTGTTTCTCTGGTTTTGATAAGTTCTGAGAAACAGAAATAAAACAAAGAAGAAAAAAAAAGAGTCCAAAGGCGAACGAACACACAAAAAGTGAAGACAGAAATATCACCCAGTTACATGCATAAAGACAGAAGCTCAGAGAGAAAAATAGGCAAACACAAAGAAACTTCAGAAACCAGAGACGAAAAGGCTGACACAGATGAGAAGGCGGAGGATGGTATGAGAATAGGATTAACAGAATCGACAGCGACACAGCTTCTCAGCTGAAGACTGTGGGTTCTGTTCCTGGCGCCGTGGCAGTTTAGATTATCTGGCTTTAAAATTGGGAACTAGGCACTTGATGCCGAGGAAATTCACCTCCGGGAACACAGAAACATCTGCATGCACGCCTATGAGCTCTGGACTTCTAGTAGGTACACGACTGTCAACGCATGGAAGAAAAAAGAATGTTATCATGTCAAACTCCAGTTCCGTGAACATGAGATTCTGTCCAAGTCATAGAGGATGAACATGAACAAACAACAACAGATGAAGAGTGGACTCACAGTCAGACACCCACCCACATACCTGTTATAGGCCTTGTTCTCTTCAATGTTAACACCCAACAGTCTCTTGACTCTCTCCAACTCGTGGGGGTAGAAGTTTCGGCCAGCCTAGTGATGGTAATAGAGGTAATAGTTATCACACAGATGGCCTTCACTACGATAACTTTGGACGAGATGTTCAAGACCCACAACGGACGCTGTGTCAGTGACGCAGGCACAAGTAATATGAGAAATGCTCTTCTTATTAAAAAAAAAAATAATAAACCAGCTAAATAATAAAAAAATAAACCAACTCTTCTTGTTAAAAAAAAGTTTTATTGTGAGGGAAGAACATTACAAATACGTAGATTAATCATTAGAAACGACGAAAGAAGAAAAGAAAACGTGACTTTTTTTTATTACTAGACATTTTACAACCATCATGAAGGTGTGCAGTGCCCGGAAAACATTGAAGTTGTGAGGATCGTATATGTCTGGGGGTTGTAATTAAACGACTGCGACGTTATGATTCAAAGATCTACAAACAAACAAACAAAAATGTCATGAATGAACAGGACCCTCACCTTCCACGTGGCACCTGACAGATTGTTGATGTAGAAGATCTCCTCATCACTCAAAGGTTCTAGTGTATATTCTGCGGCCAGGGTCAAGGCCAGCAGTGCGCAAAGTGGAACCAAAAGCTTCATGGCGTCTCTGATAGTCACTGGAGTAACAGTTAAGTCAGACAGTTAAACGTTATGGTTTAGTGCAGCTACAGAATCTTGTAACATCTCTAGCTATCGGACTTGAACTTTTCTCGTGTAAGCTCTTAGATCGTGTCATATCTACTGACTACAAGTGCTATATTTTTGTATTTTTGTCCTGCACTACTTCTTTTCTAAGTGGTTTTTTCCTCTTGCCGTTTTCTTATTGTGAAGTTCTTTTCTCTTCCTAATATGCTTCTAATGCTTTCATTCTTACACATTTTAAATTTAAGATGCCTACAAAGTACACCTCGACTTTCGGGGGTTCGAGTCCGGCTGGAACCACCCCAGTCACCCAGTTGTGGAAATGGATACCTGACTTCTTCTGCACCCGGGGAAGGAAATGCGACCAGGCGTGTTACTGGTCACATCGCCCTATAGCGTGCTGACAGGTCAATGAAAATATGGGCTCTAACACCATATTCCCATGTGCCTCTACAGCATTACAAGGTTAGCTTTACCTTACAAAATACACTTCGGCCATCTAGTGTGTAGATAAGGCAAGGAAAATACATCATATTTATATACATCATAATTAACAACATATGTGTTCCAAGTGGTTAGCGAACCCGTCTCTCGTGGCCAAATTAAATGGTTATAATCCAGGTGGAGAAGCTGCGGTCTCACGGCTGTAAAAACTGGTACCTGGTTCCTTCTGAAACTGGAGAAGGCTAAGCTCACATCACATTCTAGTCCCCACAGACCACATAAAATATGGACACTTAACACTATATGCCTTTGTGCCTCCTTAGTGTGACCTAACCTTATCTTATCTTACCTTACTTTACCTTACCTTACCTTACCGTACTTTACCCTACCTTATTTACCCGGCTGGCTTACCACAGGGTTAACTTTACCTTGTAAAATACTTTGGAAGCTGACTGAGAACATGTAAAGGATTTATACATCCCTGCCCTTTACTACTCATTCATTCATTTGCATGTCCCTTGCGGAACGTTGCCTCCCAAACAGCACTCCTGTAAGCCTCCCTTTATTACTACTTAGTTTGTTTGTTTTGGTTTTTTTTATCAACCACGCACGATGTTTTAAGGTATATTTCGTGTCTTTACTTTCATTATAAGAATTCTGGGGTATCTGCCCTACTTTTCAAACCAATTCTGCAGCCCACTGTCCTTGTTAGTTAAGGTGTGTAAAGTTAAAAAATGAAAAAAAAAAAACGGGATATGTCAATAATATAATTTGTTATTTATTTGATGTATAATGAACCTTCATTCACATTCTGTTGCTACAGAGAACAATTGAGGTGAGTTTCAAATTTGTGAAAAAAAAAAATTAAAAGAAAGAAATTAAAAGAAATCCGCCACTTATAGTTCCGTTTTCAGTGAAGAATTAAGCATCCAAAGATCTCATTTCTTTAAAACTTTGGTCCCGCGTAGTAATACATACTTAGTACACCCCCTTCTGCACTACTTGCTGATTAAAAAACCAAGATGAAGTCCTCCAATTTGAAATCACGGGTAAATCACTGGTTTCAGATTCAGGGAACACTTCAAGTGAGAGAATTTTGTAAGATCGTGCAGAACCATCTCTCTTCTCTACGCCCCACCTTCCTTCTCCACACAGGGCTTATCCTTCGTTCACAACTGGCCCTACTTAAAACAGTATGTCATCATGGCTCTGGAGCAAGGCACTAGCTGGATACCCTCCTCCCTCCCCCTACCCCCCCCCCCACTCACTGGCCTTACTTGGAGACCTAGGGTAGTTCTAGGCCTCTGTTTAGATAGCTGAGAAGGATAGGAAGGACCATTATCTTGCCATTCAGAACAAGTTTATTCGGACGTGCTATCCCCTCTCCGTTATCTCTGTCAGCGTTCCATGTTAAACCTGTCTTCTGTTGGCTGACTATCCCTCCAGTCCTTTTAATTGACTGTTCATGTTTCGGTACACCAAGTTTCCTTCATTCTTAACAAAGATCGTAGTTCAGATCTGTCAGTGTCTTGATGTTTCGGAACACAAAAGTTTCCTTCATTCTTAACAAAGATCTTGGTTCAAATCTGTCAGTGTCTTGATGTTTCGGAACACAAAAGTTTCCTTCATTCTTAACAAAGATCTTGGTTCAAATCTGTCAGTGTCTTGATGTTTCGGAACACAAAAGTTTCCTTCATTCTTAACAAAGATCTTGGTTCAAATCTGTCAGTGTCTTGATGTTTCGGAACACAAAAGTTTCCTTCATTCTTAACAAAGATCTTGGTTCAAATCTGTCAGTGTCTTGATGTTTCGGAACACAAAAGTTTCCTTCATTCTTAACAAAGATCTTGGTTCAGATCTGTCAGTGTCTTGATGTTTCGGAACACAAAAGTTTCCTTCATTCTTAACAAAGATCTTGGTTCAGATCTGTCAGTGTCTTGATGTTTCGGAACACAAAAGTTTCCTTCATTCTTAACAAAGATCTTGGTTCAAATCTGTCAGTGTCTTGATGTTTCGGAACACAAAAGTTTCCTTCATTCTTAACAAAGATCTTGGTTCAGATCTGTCAGTGTCTTGATGTTTCGGAACACAAAAGTTTCCTTCATTCTTAACAAAGATCTTGGTTCAGATCTGTCAGTGTCTTGATGTTTCGGAACACAAAAGTTTCCTTCATTCTTAACAAAGATCTTGGTTCAGATCTGTCAGTGTCTTGACCTCTGATATGCTCAAGGAAAACCGCCAAATTTATTTCTCATGAGCCAAGAACAATAACTAACTTTTCTCAATCGTGTCAAAGGTTGATTCTTCCCCCCTCCCTCCCCCCCCCAAAAAAAAACCTCTTTATTAAGTTGCTCGGTTAATGTCCGGGTTTGGCACTGTCAGTTACACTAATCTAGATTCAGCTGTTGTTTTTGGAAGTCAATTTTCCACCTTAAATACTTGGAATTTCGCTGATTTTCATCACACGCGAGAGTAGCTAGAGTGGCAGCAAGGTGTCCTTTCATGCACAGAGGCGGAACTGTATTTGTAAATTAGCTAACAGTCGACAGGATTGTCAGACTATGTATTGTCAGATATGAGTTAATAAAACTTGTCTCTGAAGTCGAGGAATGTCTACCGGCAGGATGTGACACACTAGAATTGTCAGTGCATTACAGGAAATATGAAACAGATAATTCGCGTAAAAATAGTCTGAGGATACATGACGGCCACAGAACGTGAAATAAACTTTAAAAGCTGACTTACCAGTAAATCTCTGGACAAAATACTGAAGTACAGCAAGACTGTCTCATCTTTCAGCCTATTTATAGCTTCTGGAGATCCATCAGCTGAGTCACATGTTTCGTGTCGCACACTATCAGAGACTTTGAACAAAACGTTATCTCCAATACTGAAACTTAAAGGAAAAAGAAAAACGTGGATCCAGATAACAAAACAAATTAAAAACAGAAGAACTATTTCAAATTTGATCGCGTGCTACCAAGGTCACAATATACAGGCTACAAGCCTATCAGTAGCTAATTTGAGATTTGAAATGCAAGGTGGAAGTATTTTGTTCTGCTTTTTAATCCGTGCGAAAAGTGCATATTGTGCCCTTACTTATACAAGAATGACAAAAATAAATAATACGTTTTGTTTCTAAAAGTTAAACTATACTAGTTTTCAAAAGGGGGATGGCGACTGCAGTAAAACTGGTTCAAATAATAAAGGTAGATAGAGGTGTATGTTGCAGTTTTACAAAGTGGCAGAGGTAGTGAGTAAAGTGAGAAAAAAAACGAATAGAAAGTATGAGAATGTATAAATGAAAAATATACAACATTCGATATTTCGGCATGAGCCTTTTTTGAGGATTGCATAACAAACGAGACAAAAACACAAATAACTAAACGGGAAACTTATTTTAATGTGGTATCCTCCGACAGAATGGACACAGAAATGCCTGTCCGATAGACGAGACATAGAGACCACGCGAGGCCACACAAAGAATAAGCCGATAGAGCCAATCGTAAAGAAGAAGCGGAGAGAAAGGGGGGGGGGTGAAGGGTAATAGACACATGAAATCCGTTAGAGAAGAAGAGAAGGTGGCGATAGGGAGGGGAGCTAGGAGAAAGAAACAAGAAAGTAGATCACAGAAGAAAAAAAAGTGGAAAACTAAAGAAGTTAAAGGAAACTGAAGACATAGTTAATTTCAGATGGATGGAGACAGCCAGCTTGGAAAATAAGGCGCTGTTTTAGGACTCTCGGCGATCGTACATCAGCAGAACAAGAGCGGATCGCGCTAACAGAAATGTCCTCTTTTCCGCCATATGTCGCGACAACAAACCCTCACTCCTAAACTGCACTGTAGCTCAGACAGAGTTAAACTGGTAATTTTTTTTCTTCTGTGATCTACTTTCTTGTTTCTTTCTCCTAGCTCCCCTCCCTATCGCCACCTTCTCTTCTTCTCTAACGGATTTCATGTGTCTATTACCCTTCACCCCCTCCCCTTTCTCTCCGCTTCTTCTTTACGATTGGCTCTATCGGCTTATTCTTTGTGTGGCCCCGCGTGGTCTCTATGTCTCGTCTAGCGTACAGGCATTTCTGTGTTCCATTCTGTCGGAGGATGCCACATTAAGATAAGTTTCCCGTTTAGTTATTCATGTTTTTTTTTTCTCGTTTGTTATGTAATCATCGAAAAAGGCTCACGTCGAAATATCGAATGTTGTATGTTTTTCATTTATACATTCTCATACTTTCTATTCGTTTTTTTTTCTTACTTTACTCACTACCTCTGCCACTTTGTAAAACTACACCATACACCTCTATCTACCTTTATAGTTTTTAAAAACTTTTCTTTGCAAAAACAACATAATCTAAAAAATAAAACAAAATATAGGAGACAATGTAATAATATGAAATTTTAATCTAAAAATAAGTTGTTTGCTTTAGAATTAAGTGGAAAATACACAGATGTACGCAGTGGGGAAATAAGACATCTGTTATTCTAAGTAGTTCTTTCCAATTATATACGCATTTAGTCCAGAGCTATGCCAATTATTTGTTTCAAAATCTTGCATTTGATTCAGATACTGTGTCTACGGTGTGGACTTTACTTCAATAGACGCAAGGCAAACGTGCATGTGGATCTGGAAAACTGGTATTTCAGTTCCTGATGTGGGAGTGTCCAGGATCGTCAGAAGGCACAGACTGCTAATACTCATCCAGGTTCAACAGAATGGGGTTATAGTAACGTTAAAATAGTCATTGTTTTCTTCCAAGATGTTTAAGTTGACGTAGGGAAATGTTCGGTAAAGAGGAAAAAGAAGAAGAAGAAAGAAAGAAAGAAAGAAAGAACAAGAAGAGATATTGCAGGCGAGAAGTCACCTGCCGAGATTTACCTTCAATAAATGGCGCAAAACGATGACTGGAAATCTTTTCAATCAGTTAATCAAATATGACGTTGAAATGATATCAACATGTTATGTACATCTATTATTAATTTGTTTACTGTAGCCTACAAAACTACAGGTAAAATTTGAAAACATGATTCTGTTTAAAACCGTGAACCAAAAAAGATAAAAAGAAATATAGTTCATGTTCGTTGTCACAAGCATTGAATGTCTTAACGCAAGAAAAGTCTGGAATTAATTCACTAAAAAAATTTGTACTTTAGATATGGCTAAACATGACTAAATGGAAAACGCAAAATGTTATATCAGTATCGGGGCACTAACAGTAATGTTGAAATATTGTACGTAATTTCTAGGCAGGGGCTGTTAGAAGTAAAATCTATATGTTGGTTTTCTTATCGTAAAACGTCACCCATCAAAATAAAGAATGACAGCTTGCGTTTAAACAGCGCAAGTTTGATCCAATGATGATACAAGTGAACACTAAAAATAAGATATGTGACCCCGGAGAAGGTGGACAGATCTAGTCAATTATACAGATAGAATTTAAAACCGTTTTTAACTTCAGAATCCGGGTCGTCGTAATTCACAAAATAGAACGCTGAGTAATTCTCCTTCATGTTTTTAGAAGCTGTAACTTATATATTACTGTCACGTGACCTAACTTATCGGGCTTCATGATAAACCAGTCATGTGACTGGACTGAGATGCAGAAAACACACATACACACAATATCACGTGTCAGGTGGTTATCACGGCACTTACTATCTCATTTTTTAACACATAAAACACCTCTGATAACTGTCATGTATCATGTTATAGAAAGCGTGTAGTTGCTTTCTCAGTAAGGTAATGCTGCTAAATTACTTTTTAAAAAACATGATGGCTGCTAAGTAACTTTTTCAGCTGATGGCTGCTAAATTACTTTTTCAGCCGGAGACTACTAAATTACTTTTTCTAGATACTTGTATGGATGCAACAGCAGCAGACCATCTTGCTCACAAACGAGAGACCTACAGGAGCGCTGTCTGGGAGGCAAAGCTCCACAAGGGACATGCAAATGAATGAATGAAGATCCTTGTATAATCTCTCTCTCTCTCTCTCCCTCCCTCTCTCTCTCTCTCTCTCTCTCTCTCCTCTCTCTCTCTCTCTCTCTGAACCTTAAGTGCCAAGGGCACATGGGGCTTCCGCAAGGGTTTTCCACAAATGCCTGTCCTTCGCCTTTTTTTCTGCTCTTGCCCAGGTGAGCCCTCTATTGTATAATCTAGTGGCTGCTAAATTACTTTTCTAGACGGTGGCTGCTAAGTTACTGTTTCTAAACACTTTGATAACCTCTCTCTCTTTCTCTCTCTCTCTCTCCCTCTCCCTCTCTCAGTCCCTGCTGGCAAGCGTAGAACATCATGTCCTTCCACAACCCTCGACCCCTAGTGCATCTCAGCAGGCTTCTCACTAAACATTTCCCGTGTCAGGATGACAAGCCATCAAACATCTTTTCTCTCTGTCTACCTCTGTCTCTTCTACCTTCTATCTTCCCTGTTGCCATTAGATGCTCCATCCCTTCCCTCCTCCAAATATGCCCCGCAAATTTAGATTGCCGTTTTCTGATCTTTGTTATAATTTTCCTTGTTCCTCGTGCCTTTTTCAGAACTTTCCCTTTCGTTTTACTGGCTGTCCGTGATATCTTCAGCGTTCTACTTAAGGACCACATTTCAGCAGTAACAGGCTGTTTTCATTTTACTGTTTGTCTTTCTAATTTTGATATGGGGATTCAGAGAAAAGTCTTAATAAGTTATCATACACCAATCCTTATATTGGTATTAGCAATCACATAATGTAACCACAAATAGAAGTTTTCACAGTTCCTGGTGTGTTACCTTTTAGCAGTATAAGATCATTATTTTCGAAGTTTTTAAGATATAAACTGGTTTAGAACTCTGTAAATTTCTTTGTAGAAGGTCTAGCATTCAGACATCTCATTTATTGCACTGGCTCTTCTTGTGCAGAATTTTGGATTGAAGAGAGTTAAAGCAATGCATAAAGATAAAGTGTTACGTAATACTGACTTCAGCTTTTAAAGACTTAATTAAATCAATGCATGTTTAAAAAATTACAGTTAACAAACAAAAAATGGATAACGTGAATCTCGCTAACCTGAACACGCATCAGGATCATTTACGCAAAGCCAAGGGTGAGAAAGGGTTTCACGAAACAAATCTAGGGTCTATGTCTTGTCTGGAGAGGATGGTTCAGTTAAAGGATGCATCTGTGTGAGGATCAGTGTTCCCTCTAAGCTGCGCGGCAGCGAAGCCGAGCACAAAGAAAAAAAAAAAAACCCGTGCGCGAAATAATAAATGCCGCTGAAATTGTTGCCCAGGAATATTAAGGCGAGAAATTTTTTTTCAACGTAAATTATCCATTTTTTCAAATTCTTTCAAGATGATGCTTTAATGTGTAGGTGGAGGATTCTAGGGCAACGTGGATTGAAAAGGGAGGCCAAGGACGTGGAACGTTGATACCCTGACTTTTAGAGGCATGTAAATGTTTGCCGCTGTGGAACTTGTCTGTCGTGTAACTTTGCATCTTTCCTCATGACTGATTTCAGAAAGAAAAGAATACAGACACATTCACAATTTTAAAACTAGGAAACACAATCAACAACACAGAGAAAAAAAAATTACAATTGAGATATACAATCAACAAAAACGAAAAGAACTAACTTTCAAGTATAATGGAATTTATTTAATTCGGACAGAATAGTGCTTCTAATTATGCATTTTCAGTACATTGATTAAACATTAAAGAACAAATGTGCTGGCCTGCTGCAAGTAGTGGATCTGGTTAGGCTGGATATGTCCTGGGTTCTCTTACAGCTGTGGTAGTCCCGTGACGACTAAACTTTCAATTCCACACTCATCGGTGCCTCGGGCAATCTTGAAAAAACCTGAAAGTGAATAAAAAGCCCTCGTTATCGTTATGCTGCTATTAATAATCTTTGTTATTGTTCAGAAATATGTCCCGATAATATGGGAGTGTCCTGGGTGCAGGGAGGTCCATCTCTAGGCCAGCAGCAGAGCATGGCTGTTCTTCAAGTTCAAGTTCAAGTTTCCCGATAAAATAACAGCTGCTGTCAGGGAACCAGATAATCAGAAGAGACAAAATAAGAACTGGCACCATCAGGGCAAGGGACTACATCCACAAACAACAAGTCAAGGGAATGCCATGCTACAATACCACCACCAGAAATCAAACAATTAAGAGTGATAATACACACAGGGAGAGATCGCCCACGAAACAGGTGACTAGAGGAAATTAAAGTAATATCCCATAAATGAAGCAAATCGATAAGCCCTTTCAATGCGTCTGCTTGTCTCCTCAGAATTATATGAGGAAAGATACAAAATAATTAGAACGTTTGTGCCATATCTGGCTGCGGAATATTACAGTGATATAGTATTTGGAAAACCATACTGAGAGAGAGAGAGAGAGAGAGAGAGAGAGAGAGAGAGAGCGAACAAAAGAACGTACTTTATTTTCAAAGGATTAATAATTTGTCACGCAGGCCTGTCTGACATTCTTCCCTTCATCATACAGCTTTCACTCAGTCACAGTCATTCAGCATTTGTTAATGAGCATAATAATTATGAAGGCACATTAAATAATTACATAAACAAATAATAAACTTATCTCATGTCATACACTCGACACTTTGATTTATGCAACAATATGAAATAAACTTGCATTCTTACATTCATTCAAAACTAACACATTTATAGAAAAGCAGTATTTTTAACAAATTTACAACAATCAAGCCATACTTTAAACTACTTTAGACTATGCTTAGGGAGGCATATAGTCCATATCAAACAGATGTTGACAGAGTTTAAAGTTATAAAAACCCATATTACTTATAAGTTTTGCATGAATTGGTAGGGCATTCCAAAGGTTGGCAGCTGAGTAAGAGAAGCTTTTTTTAAACATGTCAAGCCTTTATTTTGGTAGAACTAATTGCTTAAGCGTTGGCTGTGTTTTTGGTTGGATTTGAACAACGACCACAGATAGGGTGGAGCATTGTGCCATAGAATTGTATGAATTAATTTGGCCTTGTTGAAAAAAAATTATCTTCTTGAGGGGTAGAACATCAAGATGTTTGGTCTTATTTGTAATAAGTGCTGTATTTTTGTCATCCATAAGCCTTACTACTCGTTTTTTGAAGTGAATAAAGTCTGTTAATGTTTGACATGGAACAACCATCCCAGACTGTGGAACAGTAGTCCATGTGTGTTTGTATCTGTGATATGTGTGTAGCAATCTAGATATAATGCCTCATTTTATAAGGTATATGTGTAGCAATCTAGATATAATGCCTCATTTTATAAGATATATGTGTAGCAATCTAGATATAATGCCTCATTTTATAAGATATATGTGTAGCAATCTAGATATAATGCCTCATTTTATAAGGTATATGTGTAGCAATCTAGATATAATGCCTCATTTTATAAGGTATGTGTGTAGCAATCTAGATATAATGCCTCATTTTATAAGGTATGTGTGTAGCAATCTAGATATAATGCTTCATTTTATAAGGTATATGTGTAGCAATCTAGATATAATGCCTCATTTTATAAGGTATGTGTGTAGCAATCTAGATATAATGCCTCATTTTATAAGGTATGTGTGTAGCAATCTATGCATATAATGTCTGCTTACAATGTGTTTCAGATACATTGGAGTACGAAGAACTAGGTGTTATCTACTTTGCATTACCTATCATTACATTTCGAAAAGGGAGAAGATGTCTCGACCAGATCTTTACTCTAAGAATAATACTTGAAGAACATATTGAAAAGCAGAAACCACTAATACTGAACTCTATAGACTTTAAAAAGGCATTTGATAGCATACACAGTGATTCATTGTGGAGAATTTTTAAGTCTGTATGGAATACCATCCAAAATTGTCAACATCATTAAGGACTTTTACAATGGATATGTTTGTGCAGTCAAGACAGAAGAAGGGATGAGTGAATGGTTCCAGGCTGAAACAGGTGTGAAACAAATGTATACTGTCTCCTTTGCTTTTTGGAATTACAATAGACTTCATAATGAAAAAATGCTGCACAGGTAACACAGGTATTGACTGGGTACATGGGACCCAACTAGAAGATCTTGATTTTTTGCTGATGACATAACTCTTATCAGTAACAATGTGAATTCAATGCACGAAAAAAAACATATAGCCTGTCTTCACTGGCTAGCAAAATAGGACTTGAAATTAACAAAGACAAAACAAAAATAATGAAAATTCCCCTTAATCAAAATGGAAAAATACACGTGGAAGGAACAGATATTGAAGAAGTCAATCAATTTGCATACCTTGGCAGCTACATGGACCAGGATGGTGACACTAGAAAGGAAGTTAGAATTAGAATTGCAAAAACAGCATTAATCTTCAAGAATCTTGAGAACATATGGAATTCAAAAGTTATAAGCACAAAAACCAAGTTAAGACTATTCAATTCAAATGTAATATCCACCCTCATTTATGCATGCGAAAACTGGAAAATAACTCAAGAAATAGATAGGAAATTGGACTCTTTTGAAAACAAATGCCAAAGGAAAATATTCGGCATCAAGTGGAACGAATTCAAGAACAGTGCAGAGATAAGACAGATGACTGAACAACAACCAGTCTCATGGCTGATCAGGAAAAGGAGATGGACATATGTTGGTCACGTGATGAGAAGAAACAGTCAGAGAATCCCAAAACAAGCTATCAAGTGGAACACAACAGGCCGAAGAAAAAGAGGCAGACCGCGTGAAACTCTGAAGAGGACATTGTTAAGAGAGGTCAAATTAACAGGCATAAAATCCTTTGATAAGGTTGAAAACTCGGCGAAGACAGGAAAAATTGGCGAACTACTTTACGAGCCCTATGTGACGTTTAACGGCACGGGAAGGATATAAGATAAGAATCTTATCTTATATACTTCCCATGCCGTTAAACTTAACATAGAGCTCGCCAATTTTTCCTGTCTTCGGCGAGTCTTCAGAGTTTCACGCGGTCTGCCTCTATAAGATAAGGTAGATAGAGGTGTATGGTGCAGTTTTACAAAGTGAGGGAGGGAGTGAGTAAGGTGAGAAAAAACGAATAGAAAGTATGAGAATGTATAAATGAAAAACATACAACATCCAGTATTTCGGAGTGAGCCTTTTTCGAGGATTACATGCACAACGAGACAAAAATAAAAATAAAAAAACGAAGAACTTATCTGAATATGGCTTCCTCCAAAAGTAGAAAACAGAAAACAGAAAACTCACCTCTATAAGATAAGATTACTAGTCCGCATGTCAAACAACTGTCATTGTTAAAGGGACAACGAATCAGAATCCTCTGCAGTCGTCACTTACCTTTATCGCCCCAATCCTCGTTCCAAGAGTTGGCCACGAGCCAGTAGTCCTGCCCATTTTCTGATCCGTAGCCAATGATCTTCACTGCATGCCCGCCCAGCTCTTCACCAGTGGTGTGTTTGTACACGCCTGAAACAACCAGCCAGCATTTACTATTCGTGAGGTAACAGAAAGACTATTCAGTAACTAAAAGTCGTTCATACAGAAAGCTTCCAAGATAATCGTATATGGATAACTAGAATTCGCGAATATACGACGCTTCTTAGACTTGCTTTACCGTAAGATTTCCGTATTCGCTTGTGTAATATTTTAGGGGTCTTCGAAAGGCATTAAAACCACCGATGGGCAGCTTAAGATCTATATTGTCGATGTGTGTGTGTGAATGTGTTCGAATTAACTGCAAAATATTTGTATATATTTTGAGCTAGGTTATATATCGTGATCACATCTGTCAGCTTGAATGAAGCGCCGAATGAGCGCTGGGCTTGTTGCAAGTCCTATCATAGAGTAAATATTATTTGACGAGCTTGTGTAAAGGCAACGAGATGGAACAAAACAAGGGACACAAAAAGAGATCACTTCGGAAGCTGCTGTACGTGATGCCTGGTGTGAATTGGTGTCTTGTTCCTTTCTATAACCCTCTTGTAACCTGAACACCAACATCTTTCCAGACTATGTCTCAGTAAACAGCATCAATAACTACGTCAAGATTCACCTCTTTCGTCTGTCCAGATTTGACAATTTATCTTTGTTGATCAAAGAACACTTTTTCACATAAATTTTAACTTGGAAACATACAAAACATTTCTATAACTTTCTCTTAACAAACACAGTGATAAGAAACATAGCATCCAGTCACTATAAACTAACCGAGGAAAGTTAAGTCAGTCTTTAGATTTCATTCACTCATTCATTTTCATGTCTTTGGGGAACTTTGCCTCCCTAACAGCTCTCCTGTAGGCCTCTCGGTTGTGAGCAAGATGACCTGCTGCTGATGCATCCATTTGCAGATCATCAACGATGTCTTGCAGCCATCTTCGCCTTGGTCTTCTTCTCTTTCTTTTTCCCATTATGTACCCTTCCAGAACGGTTTTCTTTAGATTATGATGATAAATTTTAGATTTAAACAAGAACCAAAAAAAGGATAATGTGCAAAGGGAGATAAAAATGAAATTCAAAGCCGAACGTCTCACCAGATTTGTAGGACGCGAAGTCACTGTACACGATGAAGCCCGCAGTGACTGGACCACTGTCCACTAAATCCTGCATGATCTCTTGCACACTCTGGATGGAGTATGTTTCTGAACCTGAGAACGTTTAAAAAAAAAAAACAAACTTAAACATTCTTTAATCCTAGAGCGATATCAAAGAGATTTCATATGATGTGCCTAAAATAAATTTTGCATGTTTCCACAGAAGGACGCCGAAATAATGTCGTCAGTTTCCCTTTTCCCCAGGATATTGAAGTTTTTTTAGTGAACTTTTGAGTTTGTTTTCTTTGAAAAGTTACAATCTTTTGTCCCTGTTATCTATAATTACAGACTGGCATCCCCGTAATTCGGGCGTTCCAATATGTGTTCCGCCTTCCGTTCCAACACTCACTGAAGCGGTGAGTCTGTTGTCCCTGAAAAGTTACAACCTGTTGTGCCTGTAAAGTTACGGTCTGTTGTCCCTTAAAAGTAACAATATGTTGTTACTGAAATGCTACTATATATTGTGCCAAAAAAAGCTACAACCTATTGTCCTGAAAAGCTACAATCTGTTGTCTTGAAAAGCTACAATCTATTGTCCTGGAAAGCTACAATCTATTGTTCTGAAAAGCTGCAATCCATTGTCCTGAAAAGCTACAATCTATTGTCCTGAAAAGTTACAAGCTATTGTCCTGAAAAGTTACAAGCTATTGTCCTGAAAAGCTACAATCTATTGTCCTGAAAAGTTATAAGCTATTGTCCTGAAAAGCTACAATCTATTGTCCTGAAAAGCTACAATCTATTATCCTGAAAAGCTACAATTTATTGTCCTGAAAAGCTACAATTTATTGTCCTGAAAAGCTACAATTTATTGTCCTGAAAAGCTACAATCTATTGTCCTGAAAAGCTACAATCTATTGTCCTGCAAAGCTACAATCTATTGTCCTGAAAAGTTAAGTCTGTTGCTGGCGACGGTTTATTGTGCCACTGTGTTAAAGTGTTTATTTTTCCCCTCTTTTGGTCTCCCTTGTCTCTCTTCGCATTCATATTTCCTGTTGTTATGGTGTTTTCAAGAACATCTCTTCTCGTTATTATATCCAATTAATAATGACTATCCATTTTTTAATGGATTTAATTAGGTTCTTTTCTCCGTTTGCTTTCATTCCGTCTTTGTCATCTTTGCCGCCACCGTACTCTTAACACTCTTCTGGGAAATCACATCTCTGTTGCGTCCAAAGATCTTTGCATCGCCCTAGTATCTGTTCAGTGCCCATGTCTTACTTCCTTAAAATATACTACACTCAATATAGAATTTTGGAACTATTTTCTAACCTTCACAGACGCACTGCACAAGATATTTTTCATGTTTGGAAACTGTTTTGATTTGGTTTATTCTATACTTGACACTAGAGTTGCATTTCCCATCCGATGTTTCTCATGTGCTCAAAATTAAGTGTATGCTTTCTTCTCACGAATGTTTCTTTTCAACATTTGCATTTAAGCATATTCTTCTTCTTTCTTCTTCTTCATCATCATCCTCCTTCTCCTCCGTTTCTTCTTCTTCTCCTCCTCCTTCTCCTTCTCCTATTCTTCTTCTTCTTCTCCTCTTTCTCTTCTTCCTCTCCATCTTCATCTTCTTCTTCTCCTCCTTTTTTCTCTTCTTCTCCAACTTTTTCTTCTTCTTCTACTACTTCTCATCTGCCTTCTCTTCTTATACTTCATCTTCTTTTTCACCTCTTTATTCTTCTTCTTCTTTCTCTCCTCCTCCTCCTCTTCTTCCTCTCCTCATCCTCCTCTTCTTCTTCTGCTTCTGCTGCTTCTTCTTCTTTTTTTCCTCCTCTATCTCTTCTTAACTTTTTCCTCCTTCTCCTCGTTCTCTTTTTCTTCTCCTCCTCCTTCTCTTCTTCATCATCTTCATTTTCTTCTCATCCTCTTCCTACCCTCCTCCTCCTTCTTCTTCTCCTATTTCTCCTCCGCTTTATCTTCTTCTTCATCTTCACCTCTTCCTTCTTCCTCCTCTTACCCTCCTCATCCTTCTATTCTTCTCATCCACCTCTTATTATTCTTTTTTTTTCATCCTCCTTATCTGCTTCTTTTCCTCCCTCTCTTCTTCTTCTTCCTCTTCTTCTTCTTCCTCTTCTTCTTCTTCTCCTTCTCCTGCTCCTCATTCTCTTCTTCTTCGTCTTCCTATTCTTCTTCTTCTCCTCCTCTTCCTCTTCTTCTTCTTTTTTTATTCTCTTCCTCCTCCTTCTCATCTTCTTCATCATCTTCTTCTCTTCCCCCTCCTCATCTTCTTCTTCTTCTTCTTATTCTTCTTTTCTTCCTACTCATTCTCTTCTTCTTCTTCTCCTCCTAATTTTCTTCTTCATCTTCTTCTTCTTCTTCTCCTCTACCTCTTCTTCTCTCCTTCTCCTCCTAATTCTCCTCCTAATTCTTGAAGGGCAGAATGTAAGACGGGCCTGCGTGCCCAATTCTTTACCCTTGAAAAATAAAGATTATTCATTCATTCATTCATTCATTCTCTTCTTCTTCTCCTCCCTCTCTTCCTTTTCTTCATCTTCATCTTCTCCTCTTCTACTTCTTCCTCTGCTCCTCTTCTTCTTCCTTCTCTTCTTCTCCTCCTCCTCCTCTTCTTCTTCGTCATCTTCTTCTTCTGCTCCTCTTTCTTTTCTTCTTCTTCACCTCCTCCTCCTCCTTCTCTTCTTCTTATCCTCTTCTTCTTCTTCTTCGTCTTCATCTTCTCTTTCTCCTTCTCCTTCTTCTCTTCTTCCCCTTCTACACTTATTCTTAATCCTCTTCTCCTACTTCTCGTCCTCCTCCTGTTCTCTACTTCTTCATCTTCTTCTCTCCTTCTTATCCTTCTCTTCTTCTTCATCTTCTTCTACATCTCCTGCTTCTTCTCTTCTTCTTTATCATCCTCTCCTTCTCCTCCTCCTTCTCCTACTCTTCTTCTTCTTCTTCTCCTACTTCTCCTCCTATTTGTTATCATTTATAGTGAGTTTATGGCGTGAATGTTACCTTTTAAGTCCAACAAGCGATATATATATATATGCGTGTGTGTCTGCATATACTTGCTTGTATGCATGTTAACATACGCCCATTCGTTCACTGAAACTTCTAACTGCTATTCTTTGCAGCGCATGTGGTGAAGATATTGAGGCGCAGTATATGGTCGGACTGGAAGCGGGTTACTGTCCTTATTTCTTCTCTTCGGAGTAGAGCATTAAAAAGAAACCCCGATAGTGTGCAATGCTTCTTTAACAGACTCCACTGCAGTAAGAACTATGGCGTTCCCTGCTAAACTTATTAGTGGGAGTACCAGCGGAGAGGGAAGACAGGGTCTTGGTCAGCTTTTGTTCGTCAAGTTTAACTCTATCATATCGGCTATGGTTACCTGACTGCCAAATCGGACAGCGTCTTATAGGTTTCTTTCACACAAAACAAGGTAAAAGTATAGGTAAAGTTCCCGTTACCATGCCATTAAAGCATATTGGGGAATAAGGTGTTAGGTCCGTATTTTCCATGACCTTCGGCAAATGAAAGCGTGATGTGGTCATTATCACGCCTGGCAGCTTTACCTTCCCAGATTTCTATGGGAAAGACACAAAACAAGGACCAGGTTGAATGGTTTTTAATGTTTGAACTCTGACTTGAGATGGACCTGATTCCAGCACTACCAATGTAAGAACAATGTAACTGTGAAGAGATGACTGGAGCCAGGACAAATTAAGTCTACTGTTAGAAAATCTGAATTGTGTGGCAGATAACGCATGGTAAAGAAGCAGCACTTGACGGGAACTATTAGCAAACATACTCATGGATGGGTGCGGCATGGCACATATGGGACTGTTCTGAATGCAATGACGCCGGAGTCTGGCTTTGAACTTTTGAACCAGCACTACCATTTGTATCCATCATAGAAGTTAACAATGACCGGACAATAGTTCCAGATAGTTTAATAGCGAAAGTAAGAATCGAAGGACAGAAGGTTTGCTGGTGATCATAATGAGAAGACATTATAAAGTAAACAAAAAAGCGTAATACGAGATCGTTTGTTCGAACGTTTAAAGTCGGTGAACTTACCCTTTCTCTTGTCTGCAGCGTATGGAACTGGGTATCCGGGCCGACAGGATTCCTTACAGTCTGGGGTAGGCGCGTTACCTGTGCAGTTCGGGTACTTGCCTGCTGTGTGATGGTCGCAGTGTGCCAGGGAATATGGCTTGCATCCCTGGTGAGTGTTGGTCGGGAGTGGTTAAATCCAATAGTCCTAAATGGTGAGTTTCTGGCGTGAATATTATCTTTTATTGTGAGTTTCTGTCGTGAATATCATCTTTTATGGTGAGTTTCTGACGTGAATGTTATCTTTTATTGTGAGTTTATAGCGTGAATGTTATCTTTTATGGTGAGTTTCTGCCGTGAATGTTATCTTTCATGGGGAGTTTCTGCCATGAATGGTATCTTTTAAGTCCAACAAGCACTACGATGTGAGTGATCGTATGTTGAAAGTGACATGTCTTTTTCATATGTATATTATGATGTCACTAGGTCTTATGTTCACAGTAATGTTAATAGATTATATGTGCACTGTGAGGTCACTAGTTCATTGTAAACCCTATGATATCACTAGGTTCATTCATACACTGTGATGTAATTAGGTCATGTATACCCTCTGATGTCACTAGGTCTTATATGCCCTTTGATGTTTATAGGTTTTTGTCTGCACTATGATGTCACTAGATTATATACAGTGCGTTTGGAAATTAACAGTGCATTACCGCAGTATCGATTCCGGTACCGCAGTGATGTCTCATTGGTTTGGCAGGTAAATGTGGCTAGATACCGCAGACATTAAGATATCACTACGATACCGGAATCAATACTGGGTTGGTGCATAGTTACTTACGGAACACCCTGTATTTGCAACGTGACATCATTAAGCCAAATAAGTTTTAGGTGTGTTTAAACCAAAAGCGAACTTTTCAAATAACGCTCCAGCCGGCACAGAGGAAGCGGTGCGATTACAGAATGCACCAGCCGGCAGGTCTTGACAACGAACTGTTATTTGCCCCCATTCCGCTATGAGCATTAGTCGCCGAGCTACTGTTGCTGAAGTGAGCACGTGCACAAGCTGTACATCGGATTAGTGACAAAGTGACAATGAATGAGCTTGAAGGAAAATGTGCACGTGTGCGTGTGTGTGGGGGGAAGGAAGGAATTTTACTACAAGCTCGGTACAAGTTTTACAGACGTGATACTTGCTTGCCCAAGCGTACAGTGACGCCAGTATCAGCCAAATGCTGTACTATACTTTCGCTCTTTTTTTTAACACGCCTTGTGATGATACTAAGTTTAAGTTATATATGTTATATTATAACACTAAGTCATATATGTTCTGTGATAACACTAAGTCATATATTTTCTGTGATAGCACTAAGTCTTATACGTTCTGTGATGACACTATGTTCTGTGATGATACTAAGTCATTTATTTTCTGTGATAATACTAAGTAATATATGTTCGGTGATAACACTAAATCATATACGTTCTGTAATAACACCAAATCATATATTTTCTATGATAACACTAAGTAACATATGTCCTATGATAACACTAAGTCACATATTTTCCGTGATAATACTAAATGATACATGTTCTGTGATAGCACTAAGTCTTATATGTTCTGTGATAGCATTAAGTGATTTATGTTTTATTCTGTGATGACATTAAGTCATATATTTTCTGTGATAATACTAAGTCATATATGTTCTGTGATAACACTAAGTCGTGTATTTTCTGTGATAACACTAAGTCATATACATTCTGTGATAGCACTAAGTCATATATGTTTCTGTGATAACACTGTCATGTATGTTCTGTCATAACACTAAGTAATATATGTTCTGTGATAACACTAATTCATATAACCAAGGGATAGGGAGCAAAGTCCACATCAGATATCCTGAATGCTGTGACGCGGGTTTCTAGTTTTAACTATAGCACATGGGCAACTGCCAGTTATCTGTTACAGCAAAATACATCTTTGTTTTCGGAGTCCGCTGAAAGGTGGTTGTGGGGGGAGGGTGCTAGGAAGTTGAGGGATTAATGGTGCCTTATCTAGAGCAGTGCAACATAGTATTCTGACCTGGAGGACAGACAACAAAAAAAATGACCTTACCAATACTGGAACCCGTGTTTCCCGAATGAGACACCGGCGTTCATACACTCGGCCACGCCATCTGTCCATTGTCCCATAGTTTAGGTGACAGATGCGGTACATGACTGAGTGACTGCAGCTTGATAACGAAGGACACCCGCGACGTTCTGTGCTGACTCGAAGCTGTCCTGACTGATTAGGTCAGCTCTTCGTTAACTCTGATTCAGCTGAAGTAGGCATGATTCTGTAGTTGGATCACGTGTACTTAACGCTGAGTTTGTTGTCTATGCTTTCTACGTCCAGAACAGGTTAGACCAGCGGTTCTTACATTTTTTTTGGTCGTGGACACCGTTTACGTGCTGAGAAGCACTGTGGACCTCTCATTAAAAATAAAGCAATAAACAGAACTCAAATGATGCTAAGATTTCTTTTTTTTTAAATCCAGCCAGTCAAGCTGATGGACTGTGAACCCCCAAAGATTGCTTTTCTTCACTCAGCCAGTCAGGCTGGTGGTCTATGGACCACCAAAGATCATTCTGCGGACTCCCTGTGGGTTAGATATCTGTCACCGATAATCGGAACAGACTTTTTAGAGATAACTGTTCTAGTCTGTGTGTTCAGTGTTACGTATTTTAGAACAGTATTATCATCATCTTGTGCCATATCCCCAACAAGGTTTTGATACAGTGGATCTCCTAACTTCATTTTTTCCTTCAACTTTTCCCTCGCGTGTGGTGTTTATTATATTATATATTATGCTTCTTGCTAAGGTTGAATTTTTTTGACTATCTGTTGCTCACTGATAACACTGAAATATTTTAACTCTGATATTTATTGATATGGCAGAAATATTGTAACTGTCTGGTTCTATATTTTTCCTTATTTCTCTTATTTTTTCAAATTTCGGCTAACTACTTCTTTATTTCCTTTGCTGCCTATATCCTTCTATCCACAGCAGTAGAGATACGCTGAAATAATACTAGGTGTGCTAGAGTGCTTATTTCCATCTCTTCTAACTGTTGGTAACCGAGAAACCTGGTTGCACTTGTTACAGTGTCCTCCCACGATTTCTGATAACTAGATCAATCACTGTTTACCACGGAGTCAGCTAACTCGGGGATAACGTTATGACAGTGTGTGTAATCAGAGAGTTACCTGGGGGGGGGGGGGGGGGAGCGCTGTATGAGAGGGGAGCGAGCGCGAGATAACTCGGGGTTAACGTTATGAAAGTGTGTGTAATCAGAGAGTTACCTGGGGGGGGGAGCGCTGTATGAGAGGGGAGCGAGCGCGAGATAACTCGGGGTTAACGTTATGAAAGTGTGTGTAATCAGAGAGTTACCTGGGGGGGGGAGCGCTGTATGAGAGGGGAGCGAGCGCGAGATAACTCGGGGTTAACGTTATGAAAGTGTGTGTAATCAGAGAGTTACCTGGGGGGGGGGGGGAGCGCTGTATGAGAGGGGAGCGAGCGCGAGATAACTCGGGGTTAACGTTATGAAAGTGTGTAATCAGAGAGTTACCTGGGGGGGGGGGGGAGGGTGCTAGGAAGTTGAGGGATTAATGGTGCCTTATCTAGAGCAGTGCAACATAGTGTTCTGACCTGGAGGACAGACAAACAAAAAAAATGACCTTACCAATACTGGAACCCGTGTTTCCCGAATGAGACACCGGCGTTCATACACTCGGCCACGCCATCTGTCCATTGTCCCATAGTTTAGGTGACAGGTGCGGTACATGACTGAGTGACTGCAGCTTGATAACGAAGGACACCCGCGACGTTCTGTGCTGACTCGAAGCTGTCCTGACTGATTAGGTCAGCTCTTCGTTAACTCTGATTCAGCTGAAGTAGGCATGATTCTGTAGCTGGATCACGTGTACTTAACGCTGAGTTTGTTGTGTATGCTTTCTACGTCCAGAACAGGTTAGACCAGCGGTTCTTACATTTTTTTTGGTCGTGGACACCGTTTACGTGCTGAGAAGCACTGTGGACCTCTCATTAAAAATAAAGCAATAAACAGAACTCAAATGATGCTAAGATTTCTTTTTTTTTTAAATCCAGCCAGTCAAGCTGATGGACTGTGAACCCCCAAAGATTGCTTTTCTTCACTCAGCCAGTCAGGCTGATGGTCTATGGACCACCAAAGATTTCTTTTCTTAATCCAGCCGGTCAAGTTGATGGTCTGTGAACCCCCAAAGATCATTCTGCGGACTCCCTGTGGGTTAGATATCTGTCACCAATAATCGGAACAGACTTTTTAGAGATAACTGTTCTAGTCTGTGTGTTCAGTGTTACGTATTTTAGAACAGTACTGTGCCAAATCCCCAACAAGGTTTTGATACAGTGGATCTCCTAACTTCATTTTTTCCTTCAACTTTTCCCTCACGTGTGGTGTTTATTATTATATATTATGCTTCTTGCTAAGGTTGAATTTTTTTGACTATCTGTTGCTCACTGATAACACTGAAATATTTTAACTCTGATATTTATTGATATGGCAGAAATATTGTAACTGTCTGGTTCTATATTTTTCCTTATTTCTCTTATTTTTTCAAATTTCGACTAACTACTTCTTTATTTCCTTTGCTGCCTATATTCTTCTATCCACAGCAGTAGAGATACGCTGAAATAATACTAGGTGTGCTAGAGTGCTTATTTCCATCTCTTCTAACTGTTGGTAACCGAGAAACCTGGTTGCACTTGTTACAGTGTCCTCCTACGATTTCTGATAACTAGATCAATCACTGTTTACCACGGAGTCAGCTAACTCGGGGATAACGTTATGACAGTGTGTGTAATCAGAGAGTTACCTCGGGGGGAGCGCTGTATGAGAGAGGAGCGAGTGCGAGATAACTCGGTGTTAACGTTATGAAAGTGTGTGTAATCAGAGAGTTACCTCGGGGGGAGCGCTGTATGAGAGAGGAGCGAGTGCGAGATAACTCGGGGTTAACGTTATGAAAGTGTGTGTAATCAGAGAGTTACCTGGGGGGGGGGGAGCGCTGTATGAGAGGGGAGCGAGCGCGAGATAACTCGGGGTTAACGTTATGAAAGTGTGTGTATCAGAGAGTTACCTGGGGGGGGGGAGCGCTGTATGAGAGGGGAGCGAGCGCGAGATAACTCGGGGTTAACGTTATGAAAGTGTGTAATCAGAGAGTTACCTGGGGGGGGGGGAGCGCTGTATGAGAGGGGAGCGAGCGCGAGATAACTCGGGGTTAACGTTATGAAAGTGTGTGTAATCAGAGAGTTACCTGGGGGGGGGGGAGCGCTGTATGAGAGGGGAGCGAGCGCGAGATAACTCGGGGTTAACGTTATGAAAGTGTGTGTAATCAGAGAGTTACCTGGGGGGGGGGGAGCGCTGTATGAGAGGGGAGCGAGCGCGAGATAACTCGGGGTTAACGTTATGAAAGTGTGTGTAATCAGAGAGTTACCTGGGGGGGGGGAGCGCTGTATGAGAGGGGAGCGAGCGCGAGATAACTCGGGGTTAACGTTATGAAAGTGTGTGTAATCAGAGGTTACCTGGGGGGGGGGGAGCCCTGTATGAGAGAGGAGCGAGCGCGAGATAACTCGGGGTTAACGTTATGAAAGTGTGTGTAATCAGAGAGTTACCTCGGGGGGAAGCGCTGTATGAGAGAGGAGCGAGCGCGAGATAACTCGGGGTTAACATTAACGGGGTTAATGATATGAACGACAACCTAGACAGGACGGGTTGCTCGTCTTATAAGTAGCGGATTACCTCTAATGCTGAACAGGCTTAAGCCTGGAGACCAAGAAGATAAGGGCCCAGGGTAAAAGGCAAAAAAAATCGGCAAATATAGAGTAAACTTTGTTGGCAAGAAAATGATTAATGAAGTAAAAAGTTTAATGAATATTGACTATCACAGACTTTATGGTTTGTTTAGTCTGTGTAATACGAATTCATGTAGTAATAGTAGAGATTACAACTAGGGGGAATCAAGCCATATGTTAGTAGATTGACAGTATAAATCGGAAGGGAGGGGGGGGGGAAGGGAAGTAGGGGCCCTTGTTTAGTTTAAACCTAGTGTCAGTTAATCCATCGCTGCGTCCTATTAGAATCTGTGGTTTGAGTCAGAGTCATTCCCTTAATAATTTTCTTTCTTTCACTCTAAAACACGTTCCTACTTTCTTTTCAAGGCTGATCATTCACACTGTTCTCTATCACTTCTTCTATGACTTACAAACCCGTGTTTATGTTCTTACTATGTGGACTTACTTCGTTGGTACCATACTGTCCACCTGTAACAATACCTGTCTGAACATACCAGCGCCAAGCTGCAGCAGGAAAGCCACCATTACATCTGAAGGGATAAACGAGCAGCTGATGGGCGTGTGAATGATGGTCTTCTGACAAGATTTTCAGAAACGTGGATAAAAGCGAAGGATGCTATACCAGAGAGATAAGCAGACGGAAAGACGGATAGACTGACAGACAAGGGGCAGGCGGACATACTGATAGTCAGGCAGAAAGACAGATAGGCAGATAATGTACGTGATAAAGTTAAACTCAGCTGTAAGTATGAACGGGCTTGTGTGTAGATAAATTTCTCTTTAATCATGCTTTTGCCTCTTTTTTTCTCCTCTAACCCATAAACCCACATAGACCTACCCATATCCACACTCTGTGCAACAATCATTGACATCCTCTGCTGAAATGTGGACCTGTCCTCCACCTTTAATACAGATTCTGTCAGTCATAGCTTCCACTGCACCAAAAGCCTACAGGAAACAAGAAATCACGAACTGTTTATAAACAGAAAGAAAGAAATTATGACATCACTTTGTATATTGCCTTTGCAGCTAATTCGCGATGTACTAGACAACTGACTCCGATATAAATAGAATCGTACTAAGTCTAGACAGGGAAGAGATGTATGGCCTAGTAACAATGAAGGGAACATATGACTTAGTAACATCAGTCAGTCAGTCATTTTCATGTCCCTTGAGGGACTTTGCCTGTAGGCCTCTCGGTTGTAAGCAAGATGCCCTGCTGCTGATGCATACATTTGCAGATTATCAACGATGTCTTGCAGCCATCTTCACCTTGGTCTTCCTCTCTTTCTTTTTCCTATTATGTATCCTTCCAAGACTATCTTCTCTAAATTGTCATAACGTTTAATGTGTCCAAAACATTTCAGTTTTCTCTGTTTAATCCTCTTTACTAGCCAACCTTCTTCAATATTAAGTTCTTGTAGTATGGATATATTTGTTCATTTTTATGTCTATTATATTTGAATAACTCTTCTATAGCATTTACATTCAAAGGCATTTATGTTTCTCAGCTGTTTTGTTAACATCACAGAGGCATATATGACCTAGTTACATCAAAGGGCATGTAAATAAAAGTGACGTCACAAGATGCAACGTATACGTGATCTAGTGATTTCACAAGGAAATACATGACTCAGTACATATATGACATAATGATATGAACATTTATGAGACATAACATGGAATATATGACCTAATGATGTCATAGATTATTCATTACATAGCGACGCCACGTGTTATATGACAGTGATATAATTTATATGTATGGGTAAGTGATATCACAGGACATATACGAGTGTATGGTCTAGGTCTTAGTAGTTCTTCAGCTTTCCGAGCCATTAAGGCTCACTGATGCAGATAAAGTTCACCCCCATTCCTATCTATTCCTAGTCTTCTCTCTCCAGCTGGTGACATCAATTTATTTTATATCCTCTTCTATGTTTTCTTTCCATTTCTGTCTTGTTTCCCTCATCTCTTGCGCATACATAATCTTCGTTTTTGTCTGTTCTCTTCCATTCTTTCTACATGCCCCAACAAGCGTAGTCTATTCAGTTTCAAGGCATTTATAAATCGTTGGGATTTAAATAAGCTGTTCAGTTCAGTGTTCTTTCTAGCTCTCCATTCTCCACTGTTGGTATCATTTGTGAGCTCGAAGATTATTCTAAGGATCTTGTTCTCAAAGATCTGAATTGTTGTTCATCTTTCTTTGTTGTAATCCACGTTTCTAATCCATTCATGACAAATGGTCTTATTTAGTTTTGTAGATTGTTATTTTCGTGTTTTGTGACAGGATTATGGGACTATGTAGTTTTTGCACTTGGTCTTATCACCTTTTTTTAATACTGGGATCAGTAATGATTCTTTCCATTCACTAGGGAGCTTTTCTTCTCTCCATATTTGTTGTATTAGTGCACGTACCTGTTCATGTAGATTTAGACCTCCTTCCTTAATCAGTTCTGCAGCAATTCCATCTGAACCAGTTGCTTTGTTGTTTAGCAGAAACATGATACTATAGATGACTTCTTCTAAGTCTGGTTCCTCTATTTCAGGTTCACAAGTCTGTATTTCTTCGCATGGTAATGTGCTTATAGGCTCTTTACAGTTTATTAGTTTTTCAAAATATTCTTTCCATCTGGTACAGATTTTCCCTTCATTATTTATCATGCTTCTATTACTATCCGTCAAGCTCTGCAGAGGTTGTTTATACCTTTGCTTTACTGTTCGCAGTTCTTTATAGGATTCCCTGCTTTTCTTATTTTGATGGCATGTCTGCATCTCGCTTACCTAGTCTCTCATATACTGTGGTTTTGTGTTTGCGAATAACTTTTTGAGTTTCTTTACACTGTGTGTGGTACTTCTCCTCACTTGTTTTGTTGTTCATGTCATTCAACCATATCTAGCTTGCTGTTCTTTTCTTTATGACTGCCTCTCTGCAGACTTTATCGAATCAGTTCTTTTTTTTTTATTTATGGTTTTGACTCCTAGGTATTCTTCCACTGTGTTCTTTATAATGGTTTTTATATCTTCCCATATCTCATCAATGCTTTTATTTTCTTCATTACCTCTGTGTTTATCTTATGGTTTAGCTCTTTTCTGAATTTGTCTTTAGTGTCTTCTCTTTTCAAAGCATCTCTTTTTATTAGTGAGTTTTTATTTACTTTACTGTACAAATTTTTCTTCAGTCTGAATTTTAGCTTAACTGCCATAGGATAGTGGTCAGTGCTGCATTCAGCCGCTCTGTAACTTCTGATCTGAAGTATGTTTGTTTTGTGCTTGGTATCAATCAAAACATGGTTATCTGGCTGCAGGTTAGTTCATCGGATGATTTCCATGTTTGTTTATCGGTGTTATTATTTTGAAAACGTGTGCTACTTATTTTCATTCCATAAGCTTCTGTTTTATTTATTAGTCTCCATCCATTATCATTAGATGTTTCTTTTTTTCCTGTGATGTGTCTGTGTGACTCTTCCTTTCTTATTTTTGAATTGAAATTTCCGAGTATTATCAGTATATCATGTTTCTGGATCTTCTCTATTACTCTCTCTAGTCAGTCAGTCATTCATTTGCATGTCCCTTGCGGAACTAAGTGGTAGATGGAATGGGAGAGCAGCCGACAGATACTGTTGATTATGGTTGCCATTCTATGATGGCAGGCAGATGATCTCAATGTAGTGACAATGGCTACGATCACTGACTAATACAGTCACTGCCCAGAAGGAAAGCAATGTTAAACTACCTTCTGGAAACATACCAAGAAACAAAACCAGCAACATGGAAGGTCAGATACTCTTTCTGGCGTGTTGTTAAATTCCTCTATGACTTCATCATCTGTTGGTGCATGCACATTAATCATTGTTATATTTTTCTTTCTTCCCTTGATGCAGAGGCTGTTGATTCATTCATTAGTGGCACTGAAGTCCATCACTAAGTCCCGTACTTTTCTCTTGACAGCAAAACCTTCCCAAGTTCATGTCTTCCATTGGTAATACCTCCATATACCAGAACCATTTCTCCGATGACTGTTGTATCTTCTCGAAGCCATTTGATTTCCTGTAATGCTGTAACATCCATGTCATACTACTTAGTTCATCTGCCAATTCTTTATCTGCCCCTTGTCTGTATATACTTCTTATATTCCATGTTCCAAATCTCATAATATTTTTGACATTCCAAGGTCGTAATCTATTTTTATCCGTCCAGGTTCTGGGCTTCTCTGTCTGTTCCGTAACACTAATCTTTTTTACGGAGATAGGGTCGTTGGCCCCACGCCCCAACCCCCCACCTGGAAAACCAGGACCGGAACCAAGTTCTTAGTAGATTCTGAATTTATGTTGGACGTAGTCCAGGCAAGAAACTAGATTGTATATAATCTCAAAAAGAAAACAAAGAAAGGCAGAATGAATGAAGTCTCACAAAAGTAGACCACATAATCAATATCAATTGCTCGTTAAAATGCTATTATTTAAACAAAAGAATAGATTCAAGTGGGAAAAACAAACTAAACTGGAACCGACTGACACAATTAAATCAAGTTGTTTTTTTTTAAAAAAGAGAATACTTCAGACTGAACACAAATAAGAAACATGGGCAGGGTGCTCTCTAAGGTATAGGGCTCTATCAACGAGAATTCTAGTTTATGGGTATAGAGCGGTATCAACAAGAATTCTAATTCATGGGCCAAAAGAATAACTTTCATTAACTCTCTTACTCAACAAAAAAGAACACATAATTTGCATAATTTGCACACATACGCAAAGCCATGCTCAGAACGATATTTATGCAAAGTGTGAAAAAAAAATGAAGGGTAGCACAATATTCCTAAGCAAACCAACATTTTAAATTAGTTTTAATGTCCCTCCAGTTTCTTTCTACCAAAATTTCTCATTAAAATGTATCCTGGCAGAGCAGGGAAATTACTTCCGGAGCGACAAAGTTCAAGTTCTGCACGAATTAATAGCAAACCTCCTGGTCCCACTGCAGGGTGTTCAACTGGTGACCCGCCAGGTTCAATATAAAAATGTCGTTTATTTTAATTAAAATTAACATTTATTTTCTTCAGTGCAAGTTAAAAAAACATTTTTAAAGGCATGGAAAGCTAATTAAAGACGATTAGTTCATTTTTACTTAATAACTTCTTTTCCTCATTTTTTAAAAATGTAAGTTGGCAATAGCTAGCTGACTTAGATGCCGGCCTCCACTCGATTATCACATACAGTGGTGGCTTTTGAAGCCAAGGAACACTCTAGTCGTATCGTATGCTGAGCCAAAAATCTGTGCGTTAAGAACTAAAACTTTGTGTTCCAACGCACGCTAGCACAGCTTAGAGGGAACACTGATTAGGGATTCTTAATCAATGGTACCCATACTCTTTGTGTTATGAGAAATAAATAAATAATGAAGGTGTGAGAGTCCAGATCTGGACAATTACACACAAAAAAATGTTGTTAGATTGCGGCATTCTTTAACTGTTCTCCCCCCAGCTATCTACATGTAAAGTATAACCAGGCTATTGCCATCTTTCCAAGTCACAGTAATGCGTAACAAAATTAGTGATGATGATGGCGTTGATGATAATCTCAACAGTCTGGAGAAGAGGCTACAGGGATACAGAAGAAAATCTCTTTGGAGTCTATAATGGTAAAAAAGGAATATCTGCTCTAACAGAATAAATGATGATGATGATGATGATGAAAACTACGACGAAAAATGTCACCAACAACTCACCCAACAAGACCCACAGTTAGACTGATCTCTGATTTCGCTCAGACTTGGACAGTTCGTCCACTTGGTTCTGGGATCAAAGTTGTCCGGGAGATCGTCCCTGACCTTGATCTCTTTGTACTTTAGATGTAGCCTAGTCACCAGATCAGACAAACATTTCGTCAACAGAACGACAGAGACAAGCAACAAAATTTGCTAAACAACTATGCTTTATCTTATCATTGCAACTGACATAAAGCAAAGGATAGGGTTTGTTTTCTGTTTTCCACCATTCCACCTAGCTGTCGTAACTGGTACCTGGCGCCAGTGTTAGGAAAAAGCTTCTGATAAATAAAGAAATGTCTGTGGTACGAGAAACTAGCACAAATGAAGATTATATGGCAAGGTACCAACAAGAAAACAAAAGTTATGTTTACTATGAGCTTAAATATTATTGGTGGTAACATACGGGGACATTGACACATAACAAATCACTAGAAAAGATAATCACAGCATTTGAAATTTTTTATAAATAGGAAACTACGAGGTTTTGGTACGGTAAAGTAAGAGAACAAATATTGTAGGATTAAACCTCGAAAAAAATCGTAGACAAAGCACTTTAGTGAGACGTGAGAGAAAGAAAAGTCGATAGTACGCTGTTCTCTCGTGGCTAGACGGCTGCTCGTCCTACCGGAGTCCGTGTTCGAATCCCAGGTAATTCTCTTGTGATTTTTCTTTCTCTCAAGTCTCACTAAAGTGCTTTGTCTACGATTTTTTCGAGGTTTAATCCTACAGCATTTGAAATGAAACGTTACAGAAGGGAACTTAGAAATATCATGGACAGAATGAACATCAAATAAAGGGATATTGATGGGATTAAGTGTCGCAAAAAACTACTCGTTAACACCACAAAAATTAGAAAACTGGGACACTTCGGCCACATCAAGAGACACAATAGCTTGGGGAGGTTGGTAGTAGAAGGCATAGTGCCGGGCAAAAGAGAAAAGGGGCGACCTCGCCGCAGATGAACTCAGGACATCACGGACAGTCTGAATGTGTCACTGCAGGACGCCGGTCAACTTGCTCAAGACCGTATTGCATTCAGGGAGGCTGTGAGAGGGACGACACGTTCTGGAAAGGACATGTCACATGAATGGACGAATGATACGAGATACACCAGGTAAACCGTACTCGTTGCTGTGTCAGTGTTTTAAAGGGAAATATAAATATTGGCGCAGTAAACAGCCCCAAATAAGTAACTACACCCAACCCAAAAGTAAAAGAGCACAAAAAAAATTACATTAGTATCAAATGTAAGTTACATGGGACTCCAGGGACACCATAAGTAAATATGAATTTTGTTTATGTTTTCTTCATTTGTTTCGGTGACGTAAAGAGAATATAGATCTGCACTGTCTGCAAAAACAAAATAATAGCTTGATGTTTCTGCGCATTACAACTTCTGATCTGTGCTCATACAAATGATTCGTTGTTCTTGGCAGTTTCATTATGTAACTGTGAATAGATATAGCAGTTACTCGATAAGAAAATCATACACAGTACAACGAGCTATGATCATTCAATATTAACAACAGAAAAATCTGTGTAACTTGCTGGGCTGTATAAAAAGATTCAGGGAGATAACTGCTGCTCTCACTCTCGTGTCAGTCTTCAAGTCCTTAGATTGTTCAAGATAAGCTCTTACTGATTCACACTTTTTAAAATTTCTTAAGTAATCAGTTGTTTTTTTTTAATGCATCCAATTATTTACAATCCCTCTCAGAATCTTTATTACTGTTCTGTGAGATTCCAAAATTCCCACAGACAGCTACGAGTTCAATACGTTTTTCGCTATTTTGTCCAGAAATTCATTATATTTTCGTTTCGTTTCGTTTTCCGCCAAAGATTTCATTTCAGCGCTTGTGATGAACAAGATAGACTTTATTTTGGGTTATCTTTTGTACCCTTCAGGCTGTCACATAATTGTAGACCCAGTGTTCTTATTTCTTTTTCTCCTCTTCTCCTCCTTTTCCATTTCTCTATTTCCCTCACAAAAATAAATCTAAAATAGCCTGTCTGCATAATCTTGTGGCTGGGTATGAACTGTAGTTTGGAGATAGTTCGAATGTAATTTTTCTAACGGTTTGTAAGTTCTAAGAAACAGAAAAAAAAAACAAAGAAAAAAGTCCAAAGACAAACGAACACACAAAAGGGAAGACGGAAATAGCATTCAAAAAATGCTCATAGACAGAGACTGATTTGTCTTGTCTTGTGCTGTCTCCCTGTAACTAATGAGCTGTTGTTCTTTGCAGCCAATGCTATAGAGGTGTTGAGGCACAGCAATGCTTCTTCAGCAGACTCCACCACCATGGTGACTACGGCGATCCCTGTCCCGTTAGCCAGACTATGCCTGTTACTGTGGGTACCAACGGAGAGGTGGGACAGGGTCTAGGTCAGCTATGTTTCGCCAACTCTGACGCTAGCATATTAGCTATGGGTCGCTAACTCTGCCGGTAGCATATCGGCTATGTTTCGCTAACCCTGACGCTAGCATATCAACTATGTTTCGCTAACCCTGACGCTAGTATATCAGTTATGGGTCGCTAAGTCTGACGCTAGCATATCAACTATGTTTCGCTAACCCTGACGCTAGCATATCAACTATGTTTCGCTAACCCTGACGCTAGCATATCAGCTAAGGGTCGCTAACACTGACGCTAGCTTATCAGCTATGGGTCGCTAACCCTGACGCTAGCATATCAGCTATGGGTCACTAACCCTGATGCTAGCATATCAGCTATGGTTCACTAACCCTGATGCTAGCATATCAGCTATGGTTCACTAACCCTGATGCTAGCATATCAGCTATGGTTCACTAACCCTGATGCTAGCATATCAGCTATGGTTCACTAACCCTGATGCTAGCATATCAGCTATGGGTCACTAACCCTGATGCTAGCATATCAGCTATGGTTCACTAACCCTGATGCTAGCATATCAGCTATGGTTCACTAACCCTGATGCTAGCATATCAGCTATTGGTCGCTAATTGCCTCATCGGATAGCGTCTTCACCCCTAGACAGAGACTGAAGGAGGAAAGACTGACAAACTGGCAGACATGAACAAAGCTAAGAAACCAGGTACGAACAGATAGTCTGAGAACAGGACCAACAAAATCGACAGTGACACGGTTTCTCGGGCTGAAGACTGTGGGTTTTATCCCTGCTGCCAAAGCAGTTCAGACCAGCTGGATGTAAAAATGGGTACTCTACACTCATTGTCGAGAAAATTCACTTCTGTAAAGTGCGGATATCTGTAAGCGCGGATAGGCGCGCTGGATTTGCACACGGCTGTCAATAGGTGGATGAAAAAGAACGATATCAACTCCGTGAACATGAGATTGTGTCCATGTCATAGCAGATGATCACAAACAGAAAAAAAGAAGAGTGGTCACCTACATACCTGTTATAGGCCTTGTTCTCTTCAATGTTAACACCTAACATTCTCTTGACTCTCTCCAACTCGTGGGGGTAGAAGTTTCGGCCAGCCTAGTGATGATATTGGGTGCAATAGTTACCACATAGCCATCACAACTTTAACTTTGGGAGAGATGTTCATGTCATCACAACGGCCACTGTGTCAGCGGCTTTTCTCATTCAAAATAACCCAGCCAGTACTAACACTTTCTGTCATAAAGGAACGTTAAGAATCCAGAGGTTAATCCTTTAAAAACGAGTGAAGAAGAAATGAAAATGTGAGTTTTATCTAAAACTATACTTAAGGAAAAAAATATGCCTATAAGGGACAGCTGCTGAAGAAATCAGACAATTTGCATAACTCGGCAGCTACATAGACCAGGATGGTGACACAAAAAAAAAAAGAAGTTAGAATTAGAATTGCAAAAGCAGCATTGGCCTTCAAGAATCTTGAGAACATATAGTATTCAAAAGTTAAAAGCACAAAAACCAAGTTAAGACTATTCAATTCAGATGTAATATCCACCCTCATTTATGCATGCGAAAGCTGGAAAACAACTAAAGAAACAGACAAGAATTAGAATCTTTTGAAAACAAATGCCTAAGGAAAATACTCGGCATCAAGTGGAACGATTTTTTTTTAAAGCAGAGATAAGGCAGATGAGTGAACAGCAATCTGTCTGATGGGTGATGAAAAAAAGGAGATGGACATACAAGCTGTATGTCGGTCATGTGACGAAAAGAAACAGTCAGAGAATACCAAAACAAGCTATCAAGTGGAACACAACAGACCGAAGAAAATGAAGGTAGACCACGTGAAACTCTAAAGAGGACATTGTTAAGATAGGCCAGTTTAGTGCGTATAAAATCTTTAGATGAGTTTGAAAAGCTCGCCAAAAACAGGAAAACTTGGCGAACTAACATGCGAGCCCTATGTGACGTTTGACGGCAGGTGTAAGATGCAAGTTGCTTAACGCAGCCTTAAAGTGTCATTTATCACAAGGGTTTTACAATAGAGGATTTATACGATTGTGGCATTGAACTGACAACTTTTAGTTCGCTGAACACACATCTTACCGGTGCAATAGATGCTTCACACAGTTCTGTTTAACTTCACAATTATGCACATTCTAACGCTGAATAAAAAAAAAACTTTAAAAATATGAGTGGCGTAGAATTCAACGATTGCCACTTTATGACTGAAAGATCTGCAAAAATTGGCGTGACTGAGCAAAACCCTCACCTTCCACGTGGCACCTGACAGGTTGTTGATGTAGAAGATCTCCTCATCACTCAAAGGTTCTAGTGTATATTCTGTGGCCAGGGTCAAGGCCAGCAGTGTGCAAAGTGGAACCAAAAGCTTCATGGCGTCTCTGATAGTCACTGCAGTAACAGTTAAGTCAGACAGTTAAACGTCAACATTATGGTTTAGTGCAGCTACAGAATCTTGTAACATCTCTAGCTATCTGACTTTAATTGTTCTTGTGTAGGTTCTTTGATTATATCGTATCTGCTGATAACAACTGAAAATTGATTATGCCTTCAACCTGCTCGAAATTTTTCTCTTCCGTTTTCTGACTGAACATTTTCTCTTCGTAATTTGTTTCTGATGGTTTACTTCTAAGATATTTTAAATGTAAATAAAACAAGTGCACTACGGCCCTCTAGTGCATGGATAAGGCAAGGAAAATGCAAGCATTATCATCATATTCTCGTGTGTATGTGTGTGTGTGTTTCTGTGTGTGTGTGTGTTTCTGTAGCAAAGTGGTTAGTGAACTCGCTTCTCATAGCGAGGATCGTTGGTTCAAATCCAGCCGGAAACGCCGCAACCCTACAGTCGTACTACCTAGCTGCTTCTTGAAAAGGGGGGGGGGAGGCTAAACTTGATGGTGCCTACATCAAATTCTAGTTACCAAAGATCAAGGAAAATATGGACACTTAATACCACATGCTTTCAGTGCCTATTAGCACGCTTACCTTACCTTAACTTACCTTATTTACCTGCCTGGCATAGCAAAGAGTTGGCTTCACTTTATAAAATAGCTCGGGAGCTGATTGAGAACATGTAAGAAACTTACACATCTTCGCCTTTTATTACAACAGTTTCCGCACCATGCACCAACCACGAAGGATGTTCTAAGGTGTATTTCATGTTTTTTACTTTCACTGCAAGAACTCTGTGGCACTTGCCCTACTTTTCAGACCAAGAGTTTCAAATTTCTTCTAGTTACCATCTCCGTTAGTGAAGATGTGTAAAGGAAAATATGCATGTTGTGTCACATGTATAATTTGTTATTTATTTAATGTATTATGAGCCGTTATTCTCATTCTGTTGTTATAGAGAACAATTGAGGTGAGTTTCAAATCTGTGAAAAATAATTTTTTTTTAAAAGTGCACACAAATAAAACAGCACTTTATAGTTTTGTTTTCAGTGAAGAATTAAGCATCCAAAGATCTTGGTTACTGAAAACTTTGGTGCCGCGTAGTAATACATACTTAGTACACCCCTGCTGCACTACTTGCTGATTAAAAACCAAGATGAAGACCTCCAACATGAAATCACTGGTAAGCCAATGGTTTCAGATTCAGGGAACATTTAGGGACGGGGTCTCTCAGAGAAATTTTGTAAGATCATGCAGAAATATTTCTCTTCTCTACCACCCCCCCCCCCCAAAGCAGAGGAAGTTCTCCAGGCCCCCAGAACAATGCAAAAGCTGAATCCCCCTACCCCCTTCATTGGGTTTACTTTTAGACCTTACATTTAATAACCGTTCTTGGCCTCTAGTTTGGAAGGTCATTCAGTCATTTGCATGTCCCTTGCGGAACTTTGCCTCCCTAACAGCACTCCTGTAGGCCTCTCGGTCGTAATCAAGATGGCCTGCTGCTGATGCATACATTTGCAGATTATCAACGATGTCTTGCAGCCATCTTCGCCTTGGTCTTCCTCTTTCTTTTTCCTATTATGTACCCTTCCAAGACGGTCTTCTCTAAATTCTCATAACGTAATAAAAAGGTAGTAATGGCTATTGTCTTGTTACTTCAGACAAGTCCATATGAAAATCCTATTTCTCTTCACTATCTCAATAAGGATCCGATGATTATTCGTCGTGTATTTAATGATTATCCTTCGAATGCTTTTTAAAAACCGATCATGTTTTTCAACACAAGTTTTCCTCATTCTTGACCAAAAATGGTTCTTCAGATTTGTCAGTGTCTTGGTCGCTGATATGTTTACGAAGAAACACCAAATTTAGCTTTTCGTGAGCCAAGAACAATAATTAACTTTTCTCAAACGTATCATAGGCTGATTCTTCCTCTCCTCTCCCTACCCCCTACCCCACCCCCACCCCCTCCCAAAAATCTCTCAGTTAATGTCCAGGCTTGACACTTTCAGTCACAGAAAGTTAGATTAAATTGTTGTTTTAACAGTCAATTTTCCACCTCAAACATTTCACTGATTTTCATCACACATCGAGAGTAGCTAGAGTGGCAGCAAGTTGTCCTCTCATGCAAAGAGACTGCGTTGTAGCATAAAATTAGCTACCAGCCGTCAGAACGTCGAAATACGAACCTGCAGTAAAAAGTAAAGATAGTCCCATAGCAAATGCCGTAGGGGGGTGAAGCGTTAGAGACCTCATTATACTGGGTCATCAGCGTATGAGGTAGGGTGACCAGTTCCTTTCCTCGCTGCCTTTACTTCCCAGATTTTCTCTGGTACCCATTTTACGAGGCTGGGTCGACCTCGGGGCCGTATTGGTCGGAAAAAAAATCCCGCTCAGCTGGGGATTCGAACCCTCGACCATTTGGTTGCTAGACGAGTGCTCTAACCACTACGCTAGCCGGAGACCTGCAGACCTGAGTTAATAAAACTTGTCCTTGAAATCGAGAAATATCTACCAGCAGGGCGTAGCACACTAGAACTTTCGGTGCATTAGAGGGAAAAAAGATGTACCCGTGAAAATAATCTTAACGTGCATAAGAGCCACAGTACGTAAATAAATGAAATGTGAAGAAAGCTGACTTACCAGTAAATCTCTGGACAAAATACAGAAGTACGACAGGAATGCCTCATCTTTCAACCTCTTTTATAGCTTCTCAGTGATCCATTAGCTGTGTCACGTGTTTAGTGTCACACAGAGACTTTGGACGAAATATATAATTAGAAACAGTGAAACTTAAAACCGCGGATCGAGATAACGAAACAAATAAAAAAAAAAAATAGTTAATTCAAATCTGGTTACATCTTCATAAGGCTACAGTATACAGGCTACATGCCATCATTGACTGTTCTAGAACTTGAAAAGATAGACAAATGTGTATTGTTCAGTTTCACAAATGATAGAAATATTGAGGAAAGTTGGTAGAAACAAGAATAACTAAAAGTAAAATGAGAAATTTGAAGTGAAGAACATACTTCCGGCAAAGTTTCTTTTCCCATGATCACGTGCAAAACCAACACAAACGATAAAAAACGATAAATAGATAAACATTAAACACTTGGCTCTTTGGTATTCTCCTTATATGAAAGGCGGGCACAAAATGCTCCTAGATAGATGTATGTAAGCAGAAACTGAAAGCAGGAGACTGACTGAGAAATGAGATAAAAGAGACGGTGACATGCAGTACCAGATGGTAAACAACACGACGTCATATCCCAAATGGCCCCAGCTTGTTCTTTTTGAATAACTATATTTCAAACAACCCCCCCCCCCCCATGATAATGCAGATAACAAAAGTGGGGAATGCAATGTTAGGTAAGGAAGGTTCATAATGAACATAGATCACTGAAAAGGTAAGATAGATGTCTAGATGTGCAAACAGTTAAAGCCTTCTAGAGGCTAAAGAATAAAGTAGAAGTAATTTGCATGTCCCATGCGGAACTTCGCCTCCTTAACAGCTCTCCCGTACGCTTCCCGTTTGTAAGAAAGATGCCCTGTTGCTGATGCGTCCATTTGCAGATTATCAACGATGTCTTGCAGCCATTTTCGCCTTGGTCTTCCTCTCTTTCTTCTTCTCATTATGTACTCTTCCAAGATGGTCTTTTCTAAATTATCATGACGTTTATTGTGTTCAAAATATTTAACTTTTCTCTGTTTAATCCACTTTATTAGCCAGCCTTCTTCAATATTACGTTCTTGTAGCGTGGATATATTTAGTCATCAAAAGAATAAAAAAAATGACGTGGAAAAGAAATTCTTATTTGTATACAGTTGCAACATTTCATGCATTGATTAACGAAGAAGCCGTTGTATGGTTGCTTTATAGTAGCTTGGTGCAATAGGTACGACTGATCAATGGTAACCTGGTGTAATAGCTAGTTAGTTAGTCGATGGATCATCCTCATCGCACATCTGACGATTAGTCCATAAGCGCTCTAATCTCATCTTCAATATTTGCACCAGTGTGTGGCTGCTGACGATGTTAGTTCTGCGTTGGTTAACCAGTCTTCTTTGCTTCCCGATGTAGCGCTCTTTTCTGACGTTTGACGTTATGTTCCAGCAATCTCTTCATGGTTGCCGATTTCTTTTATATTGGTGAAACTGGTCTCAGATTAGGTGACAGCATACAGAAACATCAGTATGATGTCACCCAGTATGATTTGAAACCAGTCCCTAATCGTTTCAATGGTCTCAACCACAGAGGCAAATCTGATTTTCTGGTAACAGTCATCAAACAATGCCACGCTGATGACAGATGCTGCCTAGCGCTTGAGAACCCCCCAATCATTCATTTTCATGCCCCTTGCGGAACTTTGCCTCCCTAACAGCTCTCCTGTAGGCCTCTAGGTTGTTAGCAAGATGACCTACTGCTGTCGCCTTCAAATTCAACGACGAATACTTCGAGCAAATCAGTTGTGTTGCCATGGAAACGAAAATAGGTCCCAGTCATGCATGTTTATTTATGGGCTTTCTGGAAATCAAATTATGGGAAACCTACACTAGCAGACTTCCAGAATTCTATAAAAGGTACATCGGAGTCACAATTATGCCACAGTAGGAGCTAAAAAAATTTATTGAATTCGCTAACTCACTCAATAATAACATAAAATTCACTTATGAAATTTCTGACAAGTCTGTCAACTTTTTAGACATTAAAATTTCTATTGGCACAAACAGGCTTGTCACCCTTGTATTTTACAAGCCCACCGACAGCCACACCTATTTGCTTTACACTTCCTCCCATCCTGAAGCCTGTAAGAACTCCATCCCATACTCCCAACTCCTCCGTCTTCGCCGCATATGTCTGAATAATTTGGACTTTATAGATCAGTCCAACAAGTTATTAGAATTTTCCGTCATCTCCACTACCCAGAAAAGGTCCTTCGTGAAGCCTTCAACCGTATCCAACTAGTGAGCCGCAAAGAATTATTCAAGAAAAAGCCTGTTACTCCATCTGACAGAGTTAAGTTAGTACTGCCTTTCCACCCGCACGGTCAGATGGTTAAGAAAATCCTTTATCGTCATCTGCCGCTAATCCAACTCGACCCCGACACTCGCGACATTTTCTCTGATCCACCCCTGTTGGCATACAAACGTGAGCCAAACCTTAAGGACATCCTCATCCACACCCACTTGAAGCTGAGCCTTACATATGTTGGCACCAGAAAATGTAAACGCCCCCGCTGCGTTACCTGCCCGGTAGTCTGGGAAACGAAAACGATCGCCTTTCCCAAAACTATCCTCACTCTTCATGAGGGATTCACATGCCAGTCCCGTAATGTGATATATGTTATCGTTTGCAAAAGATGCAGGATAACGTATATTGGTGAGACTGGCATCAGATTAGAGGACTGCACGCAAAAACATCTGTACGACATCGCCCAGCATGCTTCGAAACCAGTCCCAAATCATTTCAATGGCTCCAACCACAGAGGCAAATCTGATTTTCTGGTAACATCCATCAAACAATGTCACGCAGATGACACAAGCCGCCTGGCGCTTGAGAACCGCTGCATTCAAAATTATGAGACGCTGGAGTCACATGGGTTAAACTCGCTGTTCAGCTATACTTAACATTCTCTTCAATCATTATAGTACCTCTCCACTAAGCTCCACCCCTTCTTACTTGTCAAACCTCCTCACAGCATCACTTTGCAACCCCTCTTCCCCAATCATCTATTTCAACTTCTCCTGGCTAAGTCAACATTGTATCACTTTCTCTCCCCTCCCCGGTTCCCAATCCACCACCCCCAGTTACAACCCACTGACCACATATCACAGGTCTCCATTTAAACAGTCTCCACGTTCTACTAAGTCTATTCTTGAGACACACAACCGGACAAGCCATACCTTACAATTTACAGCTAAGTACTCTATTTGATTTCTTTATTTAATTTTTTTTTCAAAATAGTATTCATGTGAATTTATACTGTATCGCCTCTCTCTATTTCTTTGTCCTGTATGTTTTTGTATGATTAAGGTTCACGCTGAAACGTCACAACTTTGTAGTCGTTAAGTAATAAAGCTGTTCCTACATTTTTCCTATTTTATACATTCTGGTGATGATGCATCCATTTGCAGATCATCAACGATGTCTTGGAGCCATCTTCGCCTTGGTTTTCCTCTCTTTCTTTTTCCCATTAGAGAACCCCTACATTCAAGAATATGGGACTCATGAACCACATGGTTTGAACTTGCAATTCAGTTGTACCTAATTTTCACCTCTTCCACAATCATATTCCCTCTGTACTAAGTCCCACTCCTTTCTTACTTGTAAGACATAGTTCAGAACCTCCACAGAGCATTAGATTACAACCCCAACTATGATCACCTATTCCAAATTCTCCCGGCTAGATTACCATTGTATCACGCGTCCTCTTTCCACGGGTTCCCTCCCCACTTATGACCCACCTATCACACATCACAAATCTTCATTTACACTTCACCATGCGCATTCTGAACACATCTTCTTAAAGTCACAGCTAAGTGCTCCATTCATGTTGTTTTATTCTATTTTTTCCATTCCCGTTTTTTTTTTACACAGCATTCGCGTGAATTCATATTTTATCTTCTACATTTCTTCGTCTAATAATATAGAGATAAGACAGATGACCGAACAACAACCAGTCTCATGGGTGATCAGGAAAAGGAGATGAACATATGTTGGTCACTTGATGAGAAGAAATGATCAGAGAATCCCAAAACAAGCTATCAAGAGGAACACAACAGGCCAGAGAAAAAGAGGCAGACCCCGTTAAACTCTGAAGAGGTAATTGTTAAGAGAGGCCAAATTAACAGGCACAAAATCCTTTGATGAGATTGAAAGACTCGCTGAAGACAGGAAAAATTGGCGAAGTGCTTTGCGAGCCCTATGTGACGTTTAACGGCATGGGAAGGATATAAGATAAGATTTCTTCGTCCTGTGTGTTTTTGTTTGACTAAGGCTCACATCGAGACGTCACAGCTGTGTGCTCGTACGTAATAAAGCTGTTCCTACTTTTTTTCCTAGTTTACAAATTTTGTTATCATAGCTTTTCTGCAGCTATACACTAATTATTCGTGTGTTATTCAAGGGTCGATTACATTAGAATTTTCTAGCTTTTCATAAACTATTCGAAATATTCCGAGTACGGATTGTACGGAACCATTTCATTTCCCTGTTTACGTCTGCTATTGGTTGATTCTGTTGATTGGTGTAAGCATCTTCGAGTAGGCGGATATGTTTCTGCAATACTGGTCTGAATAATTAACATTCGCAGGTGAGACTGTTTAGCGAATTATTTCTAGTGATCGTAATTCTTGGTTCTGTGTTAGTGTGGAATTATGTGTTAATTTACAGAAGGTGTCCTACGAAGCTTACAGCCGTAACCTGTTATCGATAGTGACTTGGTGAGCCCGGCGTACTGCGGGTATAATGTATCTGCGTTTGTTTAGGATTTTCGTTGAATTTTTCCAGTTTTATAATGATTCATTTAACCTATTTCTGCACTGCAGTGGAACTACGATGTTAAAAACGACAGTATTTGTTGTTCAGATCACTCGTTAATTGTTGTCATATCAGTGATGTTTCTGTCGAACAGAATTCATTATTTTATTTGCCATGATTATCATTTCAGCAAGAGATTTTATTTTAAAAATAAAAAAAAAGAGATAGAAAGAAAAGAACAGATATGTCTCATACATTTTTATATTCAGATTCTGTGTCCTATATTCACTACTGGAGTGGTTCAAGAAGCATTGGTTGTTACATCCACTCATGTTTTTTTTTCCCGACATACAAAGTGTTATGCGCCACTAAGTCTGTTATCAAGTGTTTGCTCAGTATTTGTTGTTCCTCTTTGCCTTGTAGCTTCCTAAAAACAAAGCATTTGAAGTGCATTTTAACACATTTGGTGTATTTTACATTTGAAGTGCTATTTTTATATTTAGTTAAGTTATTCATCAAGTGTTATACCACTAACTGCTGGCAATTATTCCTGTTGTGTGTGGTCCTTAATCTGTCACATCAGATGTTGCCTTTCTTTCTCTCGCGCTCTCTCTCTCTCTCTCTCTGCCATTTTGTCAGCTTATTCATCTGTTTTTCTCTTAGAATCGCTTTCTTTTTTTCTGTTTAGTTTTCCAGTGATTGTATCTTATCAACAAGACCCATGATATTGAAAAGCAATTTTTGTGTGTGTGTGTGGAGTATGAATGAGGCCAAAGAAAAAGAGGCAGACCATGTGAAACTCTGAAGAGGAAATTGTTAAGAGAGGCCAAATTAACAGGCATAAAATCTCTTGAAAGACTCGCCGAGGATAGGAAAAATTGGTGAACCACTTTGCGAGCCCTATGTGACGTTTAACAGCACGGGAAGGGTATAAGATAAGATGAATGAGTAGAAATGTGGAATTTTATGAAGGAGTTGGAGACAGACTGTGGAGTAACAGTCAGAGGTTTAGAGTACTTTCTCCACAGACTTGGTTATTAAGGTACAGTGTACATCACTATTATAATAATTATAATTAACAACCTTCGGTATGCTGACGACACAGTGCTGATAGCTGATAACCAACAAGACCTGCAAAATCTCTGAGATAAAGTCGCCAAAGAAAGTGAACAAAAAGGCCTTACTTTGAACCTCAAAAAGACAGTGACCATTGTTATATCTAAGAAACTGAATCCACCAATATGCAGTATAAAATTAGACGGAACTATTCTAAAGCAGGTGCAGAAATTCAAATACCTTGGAGCAGTAATGACTTCAGATGGGAAATGCGGAACAGAAATTAGGAACAGAATGGGCTAAGCAAAGACTGCATTTCAGAGAATGAGAAGCATATTATCCAACACATCCTTATCAATAACTATTAGAAAACGAGTCCTAAAATGCTATATTGAACCTATCTTGTTATATGGAAGTGAATCATGGACAATAGGCAGGTCTGCACAAAAATCATTGGAAGCAGCAGAAATGTGGTTTATTAGAAGAATGTTGCGAATCCCCTGGACAGCAAAAATAACTAATGAAGAATGTAGGAGAAGAGCTGGAGAGACAAAAAATCTTGTCAAAAAGATAAGAGGGAGACAATATACTTTCATAGGACATGCAAGCATGAACTGATGGCCTGCATGAAGGATCGGGTACTCTGGAGAAGAATAATAGCCAACCCCCGTCGGCACAGCACATGATGATGATGATGATGATGAGGACATGCAATGAGAAGAGGGGGCATTGAAAATATTATAACAACAGGAAAAATAGAAGGAAGAGATCAAAAGGAAGACCAAGAGAAATGATACTGGACAGTCTGATGGGATGGTGTGAGAGATCACCAACTGATGATGATGATGATGTACATAACTATATGTTGTTATTTTTATTTTCAGGTACTTTCTTATCCATGCTCAAGATTATTCCCAAAGAAATGGCCATCATTACTTAGACTGAAGCAAACGGTCAGGTCTTTATGGCCTGGGACCTCAGTGTCTGTCCTTCATGACATAAAACCTGTGAGCAGAGACAAACCATGGCCAGACAAGGGCAGAGGCTTCTACTGGCTTTAGCCTCTCAAGCTGATGAGGGAGAGGAGTATCAGAGCGGGCTTGGCTTAGGAGGCATTCTGGCAGCACTTGGGGGTGTGCTGTGTGTGGTTTTTATCCTTCTGATGTGTGTCTGTAGAGATGGGTAAGTCAGAGCGGTTTTCTGGGGGTTTTTTTTTTTTCTAATGTCACTGACTCTTGTTGTGACGTAGAATGTCAGAGCATGTATCATTGATAAAATTGCTTTTCCTGGAGTGTCAGATTATGTATCACGGACTTTTTTCTGTGTCTCAGAGTATCAGATTATGCGTCACTGACTCTTCTTGTGTCTTAGATTGTCAGATTATGTGTCACTGACTCTTCTTATGTCTTAGATTGTCAGATTATGTGTCACTGACTCTTTTTGTATCTTAGAAAGTCAGGGTATTCATCACCTGTAAAATTATTTGTCTTGGAGTGGCAGAATAGACTACTTATTCGTGGTCTATCTTAGAATGTCAGATTGTTTATCACTGATTTTTACTGTATCTTAGAATGTCAGATTGTGTATCAAAACTTACTGTATCTTAGAATGTCAGATTATGTATCATTGGCTCCTACTGTATCTTAGAGTGGCAGATTGTGTATCAAGACTCTTACTGTATCTTATAATGTCAGACTGTATATCACTGACTCTTATTGTGTCTTAGAATCTCAGACTATATACAGGTGATTTTTACTTAATGTCAGAGGCTCTCAAACTTTTCACATCCAAAGACCACTTTTCCAGCTACATGTAAGTTGTGTGATACAACCATAATCCCTTCATTGTTTTTTTTTTTCAAAAACTGAAGATGGCGTTTAATAATACCAAATCAGTAACACAGCTGTAAATTATCTGACAGTGCACCATGGACCACAGTTTGAGACCCTGTGTTAGAGTGTTAGAATATGTGACTCTAATTTTTTACTGTATCTTTGGTGGCGGAGTATATGTTACAGGCTCTTACTATATATTAAAGTGACAGAGTAATTGACTTTTACACAGTCACAAAAGTTTATCCTTTCTTTAAAATCAGTGTCTTTTTTTTAATAGAAAAATGTGTTGCACTTTTATTTATAGATCTTCGTCATTTTCTTCCAGTCCTCTTCCTCCTCCATCTTCTGTCTTTCTGGAACTGTGAGCTGATGTTCCTTGCAGCATCCTGTGCACTGAAGATATTGTGGCATAACTACATGTCAGACTGGGAGTAGATTATGGCAGCTAACCATACAATCTCAGAGTGGAGCTACAAAGGAAACACACTTCTTTACTACACTCCACCACTGTGGAGTCTTTGGCAGTGCCTGCCTCCATGAGCCGGGTTAGGCCCGTTACTGAGGCTACAAATGGAGATGTGGGACGGGGTCTTGGTCGGCCATAGTTCACCAATCCCAGTGCTAGCATGTCAGCTATGGGTCACAGACTGTCCAAATTTGACAGTGTCTTCACCCCCTGTCTGTAGATGAGAACAGGTTAATACCAGTGTCTTAAATCTTACATCCTTCCCGTGCCGCTAAACATCACATGGTAGTTTGCCAAGATTTCCTGTCTTCAGTGAGTTTTTCAGTCTCATAAAGCAATGTTATGACCACTGAACTGGCCTCTCTTAACAATGTCCTCTTTAGAGTTTCACGTGGTCGACCTCTTTTTCTTCGGCCTGTTGTGTTCCACTTGTTTGGGGATCCCCTGAATGTTTCCTGTCATCACATAATAGCAGTGTAGGACATGAGAATCATAGTGTTTATAATGAGGCTGCTCATGTTGGTGATTCCATACGCTAGTAATCCTTGTGTGTTCAGGACTGTTTTTTTTACCATTATGAAACAAACATAAACAGCTACTCCTCATTCATTCATTCATTCATACATTAGATTCTATTCCATGTGTATGTATATATGTATATATATATATCTGTTGCAGAGAGCTAATCAACGGCTCAGATCATCAGAGAAGTGTGCGCCCCCCCCCCATAACAAGCATTTTGGCCCTTTAAACTTGTGACACTCGGGGGGGGGGGGGGCCTCCTCTGGGCCATGACTGTCAGAGATCTGAGTTGTTGGTTTAAAAGCACTTCACTGCCTACTCGGACGCTCACCTCTATAACTCACCAAAGTTCCTCGCTGTTTGTTCAGTGGATTTTGATAGTCTTTCTTATATTAATGTAACTAAGTCCTTGACTGCACTTCACATTTGTGGCCCTTGTTTGTCCAGTGTGCCATGCCTGACAGTTTTGTATGACACACTCTCGCTTCCCATTGAGACTGTACAAACAGATATCTTCCATTCTGTTGCCTTGTCATTGTATAGATATATGTATTTCACTTGGCAGAATTTTACCATATGACCTGATGAGCAAGGAGAATAGGAGGCCATTGATGTGGACAAAATTTAATCCAGTAAATTTGATCAGTAGAGGGTGTCTGAGTGGTGAAGTGGTTAGTGCACTGATCTCTCATGGCGAAGGTCAGGGCTTTGAATCCAGCTGGAGGCACCCCAATCACTCAGCTGTAGAAATGGGTACCCAACTTCTGGAGTTGGGGAAGGAAAGGTGGCCAGGTGTGATACTGACCATATCACCCTCTAGTGTGCTGACAGGTCAAGGAAAATATGGGCACTAACACCATATCCATATATGCCTCTAAGGCATGACAGGGTTACCTTTACCTTTAGAGGAACAGATCTGATGTAATTCCCTCACATGCATGGTTACTGATTTGTATAGAAACTGGAAGAAATCAGCAAGCAGGTGGGATATACAGTGCAGATATTGAGAATCACAAGACTAGATAGTTTGTGAATATATTTAACTGCCATGCATGATGACTGCCTCAAATGTGGGCAAGTTTCTGGTTGGTATCAAGATGAAACTTAACTTGCTGCAGCTTCTGTTGTGCCTTTCTACAGTGACCATAAAGATGGAACTGAGGATATAGAGCTCCAGAAAAGCAAAAAGAAAGGAAACAAGAAGTCCATGGTAAGATTCACATTTTATTTCTCATTGTCCTCACTGTATTTGTTTTTTTTTCTTTTTTACTGTCCTCGGTTTATTTGTTTTATTTGTGAATGTTCTTGGTGTATTTGTTTTATTTGTGAGTGTCCTTAATGTATTTGTTTTATTTCATGCTGTCCTTGGTGTATTTATTTTATTTGTGATTGTCTTTGGTGTATTCATGTTATTTGTAATTGTCATTGGTGTGTTAGTTTTATTTCTGATTGTTCTTGGTGTGCTTATGTCATTTGTGATTGCCAAAAGTGTATTTGTTTTATTTCTGATTGTTTTGAATGTATTTACTTTAACACAAATTATCTTGGTATTTTGTTATTACATCTGATAGTCTTGAATTTATTGTTTTAGTACTGTTTTGCCAAGTTCCCAACACAGCCCATTGAAAAAAAAATCAGAAATGCAACATTCTGTATTAAATGCATTTATAAATTCAGTAAGTAGAAACAGCTTATTTGTTATTGTTATATTATTAACAATAAAGGGTTAATCATAATTCTTGGCAACTCCTTTCACAATGACAACTTTCATAACTGAGAAGCCCATTTGTATACTTTTTGGTTACAGTCAGTACTTAGGAATGATTATAACAACTGATGGGAAATGTCGCAAAGAAATAAGAAGAGACATGCTCAGGCTAAGTCAGCATTCCAGAAAATGAGAAACATCTTGTGCAACAGATCTGTATCAATGGAAACAAGATTCCGAGTACTTAAATGTTACATCGAGCCAATTTTGTTTTATGGATTGAAGCATGGTCCATGAATAAAAGAGTACAGTGAGAAATAGAGGCCAAGGAAATGTGGTTTATAAGGATGTTGAAGGTACCATAGACAGCTGGGAAAACCAATGAAGAAGTCTTAAGAGAAGCTGGAGTTAAAAGGCAAATTACAGCAAAGATCAGAGGCAGACAAGTGAGATTTATAGGACATTTTCTGAGAAGAGAAAAATTGGAACACACTGTAGCAAATGGAAAAGTTGAGGGAAGAAGAGACAGAGGAAAACAGAGAGAGAAGTTACTGGATGGGCTGTCAGTGTGGCTAGGAAGAAAGTCACAGGCAGATCTCATAATCAAGTCTAAAGACAGGGAATTGTAGAGAGAAATAATTACCTACGCCATGCGGCATGGCACTTGAATTGAATTTGAATTGAATCAGTCCGTTAGGGGAATCGGCTGGTGTAGTGGTTAGAGCACTCATCTAGCAAGCGAATGGTCAAGGGTTCAAATCTCCAGCTGAGCAGGATTTTTTTCTGGCCAATATGGCCCCGAGGTCGACCCACCCTCATAAAATGGGTACCAGAGAAAATCTGGGAAGAAAAGGCAGCGAGGAAAGGAACTGGCCACCCTACCTCATACGCTGATGGCCCAGCATAATGAGGTCTCCGACGCTTCATCTCCTACGGCGTTTGCTATAGGACTATCTTTTTTTAATCAGTCAGTGGGACTTCCACATGAATTGATTTTATTTTTCTTCTACCTCATCTCCGGAACTACTAGTTTGTGTAGATAATGTTATAGAAAGTTCATTTTTCTTGCTGAATTCAGGTTCAAACAGTTCAGGAAAGCAGTGATACCAAACCCAAAGTTGATGCCGAAGCTGTGGCGGTCAATGGTAGTACTGGTCAAACCTCTAACACATTTCCTGGGTTGGTGATTTTGTCTGTACTACTGTTTTTATCATTTAGAATTTATGTTGACCAATCAAGCATCCCATTGTTAATAGAGGACAAATTAGTAGGCATAAAATCCATTAATGAGGCTAAAAAGTTTGCCAAAAACAGGAAAACTCTGCGAAATACCATGCAAGCCCTATGTGATGTTTAACAGCACAGGAAGAATGTAAGAATCAAGCATCCACTGTTTTATTGTAATTGTTATACAAGCATAGCTAACTCATTCCATCATTCCGCTTCACTTTTTTTGTGCAGTCATAGATGAAGATATTATTATAACATTTGCCTATTTCATCAAGTGAGAGGCTCATTTGTATACTTCTGCATGTTCAGTATTTCATAGAATATGAAGTCATGACATGCTGTGCTGCATCATTAACTGTCATGGTATTTTCTTTTCTAGTCACAGTCGACAGGCCAGCTCGGGTTCAGCTCACATGCGTCCCACAAGCCTACGAGAGTTACCTGAGCCGCCAGTCTCATCTGGTCATCACACTCGAAACAAGTCCCTTTCTGGGATTGAGGTAACAGGCACCTCAGTGAAAAGTGGCACTGCTTCTGCTGCTGTGGCTGCGGGTGGCAATGATTATGCCTACCCTCAAGTGGTTCACCATCCCCGTAATACCAGTAATGCCACAACGGGTGGCCCCAACAGCAAGGAAAAAGTGAAGTCGCATAGCGATGGTTATGACCATCTAGGACCCAAACCAACTGTGAAACCAACAGGTAATTCAGTCACATATTGCAGGTGGGGACATTTAAATATTTGTCATCACAGATGACAGATTTTTACTGGTAGTGTCAGGATTGTCATCTCATGTTAAATTGCCATCATTTCATGCTTGTATGTCATCATTATCTGAAGAAATGCATGTATGTCATCATCTGTTGGAGAAAATCTACCATGTCATATTACATAACACCATCTCTTGGTGAAAGGCTATCATGTCATATTACATAACATCTCTAGCAAGAGTTCCACCACATTATGTACTAGCATGTCACCATCTGTTATTAAAATACCGTCATTTCATACTTGCATGTCACCATCTGTTGTTAAAATGTCATTTCATACTTGCATGTCACCATCATTAAAATGCCATCAACTCATTTAAGCATCTCACCATTTCGTGTCATAATTCATATTTGTGTATTGTTTTGCTCCATAAGCATTTCCACTCCTTTTGCCAACTCACACGCGTAGAGAAGCTTTGCTAAAACATTTTCTTGCTAGAACTGCCCGAGATAATGACATGGATAAAGTGACATGTTTGTGTGTGCTGATGCCAAGACGTATGAGCATTTTTTTCTCCCTTCCTTCTGATTCAAGATTACGACAGGCTGGGGGAGCCAGAGACCGCAGATGTTGAAACACCCTTGTCAGAAACTAGTGGAGGCTTGGACGGCCATTACTCCTTGTTAAGGGAGAGAACCTATGCTGTAGTGGTTGATGTCAAAGCAAAAGCCAAAGAGTTGTTTGACCCTTATTCAAAGGTGAAGGACAAAGATGATGCAAGCTCAGATTATTATAGTCAGGTGAGTTAATTTTTTTTTTTTTTATGCACAAACATCGTTTCTTAGTGATGTGTAATATTTTTTTTATTAACTCTTAAACTGCCAAACACCACTCACGACACATGAACATTATTTGTTATCATTCACAATAAAGGCCATGTTTTACTGTGAAGTAACACTGCCAATTTTTAGCTTTTAGGGAAATTACAAAGTGGAAGGTTTGAAATAAAACAGTATGTTGTATTTACTTTTCTTTATTTGTTAAAGAAGGCTGTATAAGTGACACATGATAGTGTATGAGTTAAGATGCAGTAATTGAAGTTTTTATCAGTATCGGTTATGCAGACACTTGTTAGAAGCAAATGATCAAATTTCTCAGGTGAAAGAGGAAGACCCGTACAACCATATCGGTGATTCCGGCGGAAATATATCTACATCTTTCATCCGTCGCTTGAGACAGTCACACGACTTTGATGACACTTACTCAACTGTCCAGGATGAGTCAGGTGGAGACTTGAAAAGTGTCTTGGAATCTAGAGGGGCTGCTCGAGGTGATTTCTTTTTGTTTTATTATTGACGATGTTTTGTGTTTGTGTAACAGGTCTGACGTGGCAGAATGATATCATCGATTCTTATTATTATTATTATTATGAGTTCTGTGTTTACAAATATGCTTCTCCATCTTGTGAAGTCCTTGGTGTTTCTGATTAGTTCAGATGCTTTTTTTTTGTTTTGTTTTTCCATCCTGCTCGACCAGTCCACTGAGATATTTTTCTTCCCGAGCTGATGGAAAATGTCAAAGGTCAGGATATATGAGTGCCAGTACCTGCTGGCATGGCAGCTGATGACAGTGGAAGTGTACTTGGCTGCATCTGTCAGGCTGTGGAGGAGGAAGAACAGTTCTGATATTAATTGGGGCAGGAGAGTCAAACAAGTGGTGGCTTACTATCACATATGTGGGTGTGCATAAAACACGGAAAGCTGGTTTTGTCTTTGAAGGTATTTTTAGGCAGACACATGATATTTGCTGAGGCTCTTCTTATCTCATGGCTGATTCTACTGCTGTTTATGAGTTGGCCTAAAAGATGACTAACCTTGCTCGTGTCGTAAGGTCCAGTCTCATCACACTTGTGTCTTCTACTTTCAGTCTTGACAGTTTTTGTAAATATGCATAATGAAAAGTAATAAAAGAAAGGAAAAAAAAAGGAACGAGGAGGTCTGGGAAAGGGCAGGACAAGAACCAATAAACATACAAATCATGACTAGGAAGTTCAGGTGGATTGGCCACACCATCTGAGGAAACCCGACACCAGCATAGCAAGACAGGCACTGACATGGAATCCTGAAGGAAATAGAAAATGAGGAAGACCTAGACTTACTTGGAGATGAGAAATTCTGACAGTGCTCAGAGACAAGGGATACACATGGAAGGAAGCAGAGAATAATTCCAAGAACAGGGATGACTGGAGAGCCTTTATCTGCGGCCTATGCCTTGAAAGTAGTGAAAGGCAGTGATGATGATGATAATAATGAAAAGTGAATGTGGTTGTGTTTAACAGATGTGATCATTTAGATGATATTTTACTAGTGTGGTTATTTAGATATTTTACTGGTGTGATTGTTCAGATGATATTTTACTGGTGTGATTGTTTGGATGACATTTTATAGGTGTGATCATTTAGATGACATTTTACTGATGTTATAATGTAGATGACATTTTACTGATGTTAATAACATAGATGATTTTTTTTACTGATTTAATAATTTGGATGACATTTTATTTATGCATGTTTATTTATATATGTAGATGGCATTTTACTAATGTTATAATTTATGTGGTATTTTACAAATGTTGTCATTTAGATGGCATTTTAATGATGTTATCATATAGGTGACATTATACCAATGTTGTTTAGATGTAGAATTAATATAGTTGACATTGCTAGCAACAGTCTGTGAGGAGATAAAGTATAGTAACCAACATTTATGTAATTCTTCCAGTAACCTTACCTCACATGACAGCCTCAGCATCAGGTCGGATCCCAAATACCCCGTCCAGCCAGCCGGATGATGCAGATGTTGAAGACGAGTATGCTGTTGTCCAGAAAGCAAAAGGGTTGGCAGAGCATGCTGTGGAAAAGGATGGGAGGAGCTACAGTGACCATGACATTTCACCCTACAACGTAGGACCACCTGAACCTCCGAGGCTTTATAATGATTATGATAATTCAGATGATGCATTTGTGTCTGCGGCACCAGCACCTGCCAAACATAAAAGAGGTATGATACGTGATAGTGAATCATCATGTGTGCTGTCTTTAGAAGTAGGATTTTAATCCTGTATGAAAGGTTTTTAATCCTATATGAAAGGAAGCTTTTTAAGTTCAGTCCACATTCATATGCCTGCTATCAAACTCAATAGCCAGTTCATGGAACTTACCATCACATTTTAGTGATCCCAGCTGTAAAATACAAACCTGACACATTTGTGTAAGGGAAAGAGCTCATGAATTTGGAGAATGTCTACCAGTGAGTGCAAGGCATGCTAGAGTATGCTGTACACATGGCTGTCCGAACATTAAGGCAAAATTTAGTTCACATAAAAGTCTGTTCTGTACATATGTTGGACTGTGCAAGTGTTTCTGTTTTCATCAGTTTATCCAGCTACTGTTTCTTGTTTCAGGTATTAGCTAATCGGAGCTTCATGGAGATCACTTTGCATTTGGCATTACTGTTATCTTCCTTTTTTTTTTTTTTTTCCCATGGGAACAACTGTGTTAAGAACACACTTATCTGAACATAGTCTTTGTGAGACAGGGAACATAGATCTGTTTGCTTAAAAACTCTGACCTACTTGTGTAGCTCAGAAACCTGTAGCAGTCAACACTAATTGTAATTTTTATTTTGTAAAATGTAATGTCAGGTTGGTGGAGGGATGGGGACATGGAGACCGCTGGCAGGGATGAGGAAAATCTGATGTGAAACCAATGAATCCAGGATGTGACAAGCTTGTGGGTCTTTACAACAACGGCTCGCAGAATGATGAAAACAAAACAGAGTAAGCGGACCATAGGTAGCGGGGAATGGATATTGTTAAGGCACTCATCAGATTCCTCATCCAAAAGTCAGAGTGTCTCTGTTGAACTGTCTCAAAGCTGTCTGGGCAACCAGCATTGCGTGCTGGATCTGACATAGAGAAGGGGCTTAAGTACAGCCTCCAGAGGTTGGAAAAGAAAGTTTTGGCCAGGTCAGCCTACACCACTATCTTCATGGCAGTCCGAGCAAGACCACAGTCTGCCCTAGCAAGGAAAATTGCTGAAGTCGGAGGCTCCCAGCCAAAAGGCGCGTCGCACAAATCATCGCTAATGTGCGTACAAAGAAAAAAGATCTTGCATTTTTAGTCTTCTTAAAGCTTTTTATTATTATTATTATTCACCATTAATTTGCGTGTTTTATGGCTCTATTGCTGTTCTCAGTAGTTTGGTTCATTTGTCTAGTGGTTATGATAGTGTTAGTAGAAATTGTCATGGCTATCTTTGTATTTTGGAGTGTTAAAAGAGACGATCCCTTCTGTGTGAGCTGTCATATTAAGTTTTATCAGTAAAGCTCACCTCATTCATCAGTCTGTTGTGCCACAGCTTGTTTCTGGAAAGCTAGGGTCTTGACCAGCTGTATTTGGACAGGCCAACAGGGACATGGCCCAGTACTTGTTTATTAATGATTGAAAGAGAAGGATAAGAAGTTTCAGGAAGTGGTAGAGTTTAGAAGGATAAGTTGTAAGAGTTTTAACACACGACCATTTTTTTGTAATGAAAATTTTTGACCACAGTGGTTTACTGAGAAATGATGCAGAGCTTACTTTTAGCATTCATAAAAGATTAATACTGTGAATTTCTGATTATGGAACAAAACTATATGATGTCAGATGTTTTTTTTATTTTTTTATTTATTTATTATGGTTTTTTTAAGAGCCTAAAAATAGCTCATAGTAGAGTTAAAAGTGAGTTTGAAATATTTGTATGGAAGCAGGAAAAATTCTTGATTCTTCTTTAGCCACTTTCATATTGTCTGTGTGAAAGCTTTAGTGTTTGATGCACAGATGAAAGGTCAGAAAGGTACAGCACGAAGTTCCATCCTACATATAAAGTGACTTAACAAAGTGAAGAGAGGATGAGGGAAAAACAAACTTGGAACATTCTCTGTTTGTTACCGTGGAAATTGATTCCTTAGCTTGAAGTATTATTTAGATGTCAGAGTCTACCTGAGTGAGTGCCACACACACATGCACATGAGCACTTTCGCTCACCACACACTCGCACTCACTCTCTCACTCACACACACACACTTACTCACTTGTGCTGTCACTTACACACAAACTCTCATACTTCTCCTCCCCCCCGCCGCAGCCAGTGGAAGTGATAATGGAAAAGAGAACTGAAACAGGCCTTAGACCCCCACAGAGATCAGTCCAGGTTTTGAGCACATTAAGAATGTGCCTGGGAATCAAGGCAATGACAGCCTGAGCAAAACATTTAGGAATTAATGTTTTACATCTTGCAGCAAAAAAAAAAAACTGGTTATCAGGATTAGTTACAGATGCCAGTTTGGAAAAGCGGGAAGTACGTTACATTTCCTAGTCCAAAAAGAAAAGCGGGAAGTACGTTACATTTCCTAGTCCAAGAATAGAATGTGAAATCTTTTACAGGTTGAAGGTGGATCAGGGGATGGAGTTATCCTGCGTGGAGGAGCCGTTGGTGGCAGCATCGAGAAAAGACTTAGCCAGACAAGTGACACCTATGCAGAAATAGGTCAGGCAAGCATCTCATTCATTTTTTTTTCTATTTGCGTAAAAATGATAAGATGTGTTGAAAGAAATTGAAATGTGGAAAACTAATGCAGCAAAATGTGTTATGGTGTTACTTTTGTCATCATAATTAGGTTCCATTGTGCTTGGGGATAGTTTCCTAACTTTATAGTTGTCTCCGACTTTAGGAATATAGACTTTAATTTGGCATTGTGCATTCTGAATCTTTGAAAAAAATATAATTGCCCATTTCTTGGAAGCTGCTTTGCCATAGCATTTATGCTATTCTGAATCACATTCATATCACTTTTCATTCATTTTATCTGCGTGCTTTATGTGATCAGCCATCTTTCTTGTAATGTCTGCCCGACTGTTTCATTTGAGAAATATATATAATGAAACCTTTAATATGAAGCCTAGCCAGTTTCATTATTTGAGGGATATATAATGGAACCTATCGTGTGAAGTCTGTTCAGTTACATTATTTGAGAAATAAATAATGAAACCTGTAATGTAAAATCTGTCCAGCTGCGTTATTTGGGAAATATATAATTAAGCATACAGTGTAAGACAACACAAGTGGAATGAATTCAAGAACAATGCAGAGATAAGACAGATGACTGAACAACAACCAGTCTCATGGGTGATCAGGAAAAGGAGATGGACATATGTTGGTCACTTGATGAGAAGAAATGATCAGAGAATCCCAAAACAAGCTATCAAGTGGAACACAACAGGCCGAAGAAAAAGGGGCAGACCGCGTGAAACTCTGAAGAGGACATTATTAAGAGAGGCCAAGTTAACAGGCATAAAATCCTTTGTTGAGGTTGAAAGACTCGCCGAAGACAGGAAAAATTGGCGAACTACTTTGCGAGCCCTATGTGACGTCTAACGGCACGGGAAGGATATAAGATATAAGATATAAGTAAGACAACAAAATCTCAGAAGACAGAAATTAGAGGTTACCCTTAGGGAGGTTGGGCACCTGAGTGGTGAAGTGGCTAGTGCACTGGTCTCTCATGACAAAGATTGGGGGCTCAGATCTGGTCAGAGGTGTCCCACTCACTCGGTTGTAGAAATGGTTTCCCCAACTTCTTCTAGAGCTGGGGAGGGAAAGACGGCCAGACGTGATGCTGAACACATCCCCCTCTAGTGTGCTGATAGGTCAAGGAAGATGCGGGGACTAACGTCATATCCCTATGTGCCTCTAAGGCATGACAAGGTTACCTTTACATTAAAGAGGCTGGGTGGAAAGTTATTATCTATGCCACTCTCTTGTGTTTCTCGGGGCAAGTTGAGGATTGATGATCATTTTTAAGCCTGTCCGTCTCATTTTATTTCTTAACATTGACTTCCTTGAAGTGCTAAGTGTTTTCTTACGGTCTTTCCTGTCAGCCTTCATGTTGTTTTTGTCATACTTTCTGAATGGGTTTCAACATATTTTTTTTTCATTTTTATGTGTTACATCACATTAATATGATATTTTGTATTTGTGTTGTCATATAAGGAACAGTGAGAAAAGACTATTAAGAGAGTGAAAGGGAGACTATTCTTATTTCTTCAGGTATTTCTGGAGAAGGTTTGAGTTCCAGCATTATCAGCAGCAGCAGCAGCACAGGTGGGAACAACAACAACAACAACAGCGGCGGCGGCAGTGTTGCTCCGGTTCCACCATCTTTAGATTCTCTCCATCTCATGACCAAATCTCAGACATCCAGTGAGGGAGACCGTCTGAGTGATCGTCATCTAGCCTCACCAGAGGACTCTGGTATGAGCTTGAATATCTGGGGAGACATCGCAGATGGTGAGGATTCTGAAGACGGGTACAGCACACTGAAAAAGCCAGAGGGCTGTCCACAAAATTCAAGCCTGCCTGCTATCCCAGGCTCTTCGTTTGTCACCGACGAGGATTCAGGGGAGGTTACTCTTGTTCCAAACTATCAGACTGTCAAGGATTGCATTTCAGATAATGAAACTGTGGAGGAGGTGGAGAGTGATCCGAATTATGAAAGTGTGGATGAAGCAAGAGCTAAAGTTGCTCTCCTCAAAGCAAGAAATGCATCTTCATTAGACTCCCGAATATTCAGCTCAAAAACCGGAGCGAGCAATCATGTGACAGTTGTCAAAGTTTTAAACATGAGCAGTGGGTTAGGCAGTGTAGATTCTGCAGGGAATAAAGATGAACTGCCAAAGAGCAGACCGAGGCGAAGAAGACTCGACCATGATTATGAGGAAGTTGATCTCAGTCCTCCGCCTTCTCCAGTTACTCCACTCGCCTCTGTAAATCATACAAGCACATCCTCTTACCAGATTACCTCAATTTCCAGCAGTAACTCTATCACAATGTCCTCCCAAACAGTCACAGAGGCCAGGTTGGATATCTCCGAAGTCAGGGAGAGAGTCATTCAATCTCATATGTACGAGGAGCTAACAGAAGTGAGAGCGAAGAAGTCAGAAATGAGTAAAGCCAAAAAGGGCACTGGCCAAGTTAAAAATATTTCAGAAGATAGGAAAAAGACTGGCTCAAATGATAAAAAGAAAAGTGAAGAAAAGCACAAAAGTAGTACTGAAGATAAAAGAAAACATGTATCCGAAGATAAACGAAAAAGTGGGGAGGATAAAAAGAAAGCTGGGAATGATGAAAAAAGAAAAACTGGCACAGAGGATAAGGATAAGAAAAAAAGTGATTCAGTAGTTGTTAATGGTACAAAAATTTGAAAACTGCAGATTTTTTTTTTTTTTGGTTTTTAAATGGCATCTTTCAAATAAACAAGGGCAAAGATTAACAAAGGAAAGTTCTGAAACCACATCCAAAGTCACTGCAACTTGATTATTGGCATGTGACAAAGCGGCTGAGCATGTGTAATGTTTTAATAGGTTGAAGATTTTTTATTTTTATTTTTTCAAGTTCTGTTCTCATGGCAATTGTGTTCTGCAAGGTTTTAAGTAGAGCTGACATTTTTGAGTTTAAGATTTGTGTTTTGGCATAATGGTCTCATAACCTCAGGCATTATGTAATGGACATGTTGCAAGTGTAATGCCCTGAACTAATGTTCATTCTTCTTGTTAGAACATTTTTAGCTGTGAGTGAACCGGCAGATCTGGAGATAAATTAAAACAAAAGGTTTTGAAATGAATACAGCTTTAGTGGTCTTCCTGGATAACAATGCAGTGCTGCTTTTTTAAGCTTATTTAAGTTGGAAGTTCTGAACAGTGGAGTGAGCTACGTGAATGGTGGCACAGTGGAGTGAGCTACGTGAATGGTGGCGCAGTGGAGTGAGCTACATGAATGGTGGCGAAGTGGAGTGAGCTACATGAATGGTGGGGCAGTGGGGTGAGCTACGTGAATGGTGGGGCAGTGGAGTGAGCTACATGAATGGTGGTGAAGTGGAGTGACCTATGTGAATGGTGGCGAAGTGGAGTGAGCAACGTGAATGGTGGCGATGTAATTTTTCAGCTTTTATGTTGCAGTACGAAACAGCTAGTGGAAGATTACAAGTTAGGAGAGAGGCCAGATTTTTTTCACCTCAGAAGCTTTTTTTTTTTTTTCATTATTTCGAAAGTTTGGAGGAAGTGTGATTTAATAAGAGAAAATATGAAAGAGTGAAAGAACCTAACCACAGAAAGAAACAAAGATTATCGAAGACAACAATAAGAGAGAGAAAATGAATAATCATAGTAAGTGAAACATGATGCTAGTTTAGATTGTGGAAAAAGAAAGATTAGCTGGAAGATGTTGAATTTTAAAATGTTGGAGAAAAAAGTGATTATTTCTGTATCTGTGCCATCCGTACAGTAGTGGAGTTATTGCTTCCTGAACAGCAGATCCTTCAGAGGTCACATTTTGTTCAGTTGTGTAAAATATCCACTTATTACTTGTTTTACATGCTTGATTTAATACAAAGGTGACAGAGCACAACCAGGCCATGCAGGAGCACACATGGACGAAGTTGTCTCAAACAGAGGAATGACAAATCACTCTGGAAGTTATATTTTTTGGTGGGGGGGGGAGCGAAATTTGGGGTGGTTCAAAGAACGGAAGCTCATTTTTATCTTTACTTAGTATTCAGTGGTGTTTATAATTTTTCTTATAATTGCGTACTTCCACATGTAGCGCGTACATGTGGTGGTGGGGTGGGAGATTTGTGGAGTTTGGTGTGTTGAATCAAAATTTCAAACATGGTAATGGGGTGTGTTGCTCTGGGGATCAAAGTAAACACTGTTAGGACCATCATTCTTTGTGTTCTCATCCCCTGCTTACAAAACATCGCGTGAAACATCTAAAACTTAGTCAGACAAGAGAAGCCACATTTTACTGTGAAATGACAAGATGTCTATACTAATCTGTTTACAACAATTTAAAATTATGAGTTCCCAAGTATGGAACAAAGTCGTATTTTATTTGTAATTGTTTTTTAAGTAAAGCAGTTTAAACATTGGTAGGCAAGGAGTTAATATATTATCTCACTGGTAAGGACTGATAATAACATCCATTCTTCGTTGATTTATAGTTCTTGTATGAATAAGATGTTGAGGATACAAACTAAAATGGGCATGGATTTTGACAAGGATTTATTATTCAAACATCATTTTGCTGAATGTGACATAAGGTATACATATGTCATTATTGTTAGCATGTACTGTGTTAGAACTTAACCATTGTGCCCCAAGGGAATGAAGTTTTGGTAAAATAGATGAAATTTGAAAGAGAAGGAGATTATCTAATAGCCAGAGCGAGCAATAAACGATGCTGGAAAGTCAAGAGACAAATTTTTTTTCACGTTTTCTTAACTTTATGGCGGGCTGAAGCAGAAGAGTAATCACGTGGAGTGACTCTTCACAACAAAATGAGACTTATGTCAGCACTGTTAAAATTAAAATTGTATCTGTACAGACATGCATTGCCATTTCTTTAGGTAGGGACCAGATCAATCAGGAAGAAGGGAAAACTGATGAGAAGTGAAACATATTTAGCTTTCAAGCACATTAGGGCATCCAGAAATAACTAAGTATCAGCTGCGAATGTCTGAAACACCTAAATAAACAGAAATAAAAGAGCATTAAAATATTTACTAAACAAAATCTTACCTTTTACATACGGTATATGGTAAAGTTTGCATTTAGTTTGTAGTAACAAAAATGACAGGAGTAGTGTTTAAGCATAAATACAAGAGATTTAGAATAGACAATTTAAAAGACCATCGCTTGTGTAGATAATGAAGAACTGGCAAAACATTAATCACATTGAGTCTAACTCTGCACTTCATTTGAGGAGAGTTAAACTGGAAGGCTAGGTAGAGAAGTGCAAAAAATACTGGACCTTGTAACGTAAATGTCATTGATTCTACAGTTCAGATGCTCTTAGAATCAGTCATTAGGGAAGCGTCTGAGCTGATGGTCTCTAGAATTATCATCATCATATGCTGTCAACAGAGATGCAGAAAACAGCTTACAGAATACAGTTTTGATCAGTGTGCCATCCAAGAGATTCATTCTTTGGCTGTTCCTTTTTTCATATTAAAGTCCAGGTTTCTTTTAGACCATTATCTTCTTTTGGCTTTCATGACTTTGTCTTAGAAGTGTCTCCATTTATTTGTACACTAAGATCCCACAGTATGCAAACTTTCCGTACACACAGTTTCAGGGTTGTACTATTGACTTTGTCTTAGAAGTGTCTCCATTTATTTGTACACTAAGATCCCACAGTATGCAAACTTTCCGCACACACAGTTTCAGGGTTGTACTATTGACTTTGTCTTAGAAGTGTCTCCATTTATTTGTACACTAAGATCCCACCATATTCGAACTTTCCGCACACACAGTTTCAGGGCTGCACTGTTGGTAACCTGATGAAAAAAAAAAAAAAAAGTAAAATACTAAAATAAAATGTCTTAATTGCACACTAAATAGGTGCCATTGTCCAAGGTAGCTAAAGTCTCACAGCTTCCTGCACATTGTCCAAGGTAGCTAAAGTCTCACAGCTTCCTGCACATTGTCCAAGGTAGCTAAAGTCTCACAGCTTCCTGCACAGTCTCGCTCTTGTTGTGGGAAACTGTCACCGTGAACCATTTCTTTATTCTGCATCAGACACTGGGACCTGTACCAGTCTTGTCTGCAGTTCCGGCTTGTAATGTGTTTTTAGTGCTTCTCTGTGTTTCATTTACCCCAGTTACTTCGAAGCAGGGCTCCAGAGTGTGGAGCTGGTGACACTGGCAGCTCTGATAAGCCAGGGACAAGCCGTGGAGTGTCCACTTTAGAAGGAAAAGTTCAGATCTTGGATTTAGTGAGGAAAAGCAAAGAACTCTGCTTCAGCGGCTGTGAGGATGCTAGGGAAGAATGAATCTTCCATACAGTGCCATGTGTTCTAAAGAAGAACAAGTACATGAAAATGTTTTAGTGGCTCCTAGATAAAATACACGTATAGATAGAGAGAGAGAGAGCATTAACATTTTTAAAGATTATTTTTTTTATTATTATGATATTTTTAGTGTTTATTTGGTTTATTTATATTTTTTAAAATGTGTGATAGGTATTATAGGAAATACTTCATAATTAATTGGGTTCACTATTTTGCTCGACTTTCCTCTTACACAAGGGATCTTGTATTGGCTGCATATGGCAGGGCCCTATTGTAATCATCATTCTGAACTTTAAAACAATAAATTTGAACTGGATACCTTGATAAAGGTTTATATTTTATGAGGTTAACCAGGATCTGTCTTGAAAGAAAATTGTAACTGAGATTTTGCATCTTTGATTCATTCATTCATTAGCATGTCCCTTGTGGAACTTTGCCTCCCTTGTTGCCATCTCCGTCTTAATCTTCCTCCCTTTTCCATTATGTACCCTTCAAAGACTGTCTTCTTCAAACTCTCATGACGTTTAATGTGTCCAGAATACTTAAGTTTTCTCTGTTTAATCTTCTTTACTGACCAACCTTCTGTAATATTAAGTTCTTGTAGTATGGATATATATATTTTTTTTTGTGTCCATGATATTTGAAGGACTCTTCGGTAGCATTTACGTTCAGAAGGGGTTATTATGTGTTTCTCAGCTGTTCTTTTAGGTGTCCAGTTCTCACCGGCTTAAGTTGCATTTCTGTGCCAATAATAATTTTCTGTATTTTAAATCTCATAGAATTAGAAATAATTGATTTCTTGAACTATCAGTAACATTTTGGATCATTTTTATCAGTAACATTTTGGATCATTTTTATGTTGTATTTTGAATTATAAATAAAATTATTAATTTTAAAAAACATTTTTGAATTAGGTAGCAGCATGGATTAAATTTGTTGGAATCTATAAAGTTAAAGTCTGGTCACTGATTTTCACAGAATACACAAGCCACGCAGGAGTATGTGAAATAACTGTTTGTTTGTGCTTTTGTGTCATATGCTATGCAGGAGTATGTGAAATAGCTGTTTGTTTGTGCTTCTGTGTCACAAGCCGTGCAGGAGTATGTGAAATAGCTGTTTGTCTGTGCTCCTGTGTCGCATGCTTGTCAGCATTCAGTTTATCACGTAGTATCCTGCTCCATGCAATGAATGTGCACATGTCCCACTTATTCTGTAAGTGGGTGTTTCTTAAATGTTCTAATCTCAGGACATTCCCATTAATTTTTATTAATATATATTTTTTTTCTTTTCTTTTTGGTGTGTTAGTATATTTTTTAATTTGAAATTATCAATTACTATGTTGCTGTATTTTTTGCCTCGTTTTTTTTTTGTCTGAACTTAAGGATCATATTTTAACCAAACCATGGATCATGAACATTCTAGAAAATAGTTCATGGAGGTATCAGAACACCTCTTAGATACTGACTCTGTGTCCCTGAATTTTAAACTTTTATTTTAAACAGATTATAACAAATAATGGATCAGTTTTCGCATTACTTAATGATCCAGTGAACTCATATTGCAGATCTAAAGAAGCCGAGATTCCACAATAGTGGAGTTTTTGGAAATGGGATATATTTGTTCATTTGTTGGAAAAAAATAATATCAGTTTACCTTGTATATACTGGGTTTTCAACGTACTTTGAGATTAAGGATTTAGTGGCCGTTTACCTAACACAGTTGCCATGGAATGTGCATGCTGCAAGAGAAAAAAAAAAAACTAGGCTTTATCATGATTTCAACCTGGACAGTAAACCAGTGGTCTGAGCACATGCCCATAGTAATTCGTTTAATGAATACGGAAGTTTAGATTTCAAAGAACTATGATGTTGTGAATGTGCAATGTTTCTGTATAGCTTGGTACCCAACACTTACATTTAAATTATTTTGTTTATTAACTTATAAATATTGAAAATAAAAAGGAAAACCAAAAAAAAAAACAAAACACATTATTATTCTGAAGAATTTGATCACAGGTTCTTGAAGTCTCGTAATGAACTTGGTGAGGAAAATTAGTGCTTTAGTTCTGTAGTTTGTTTATGTTAATATCAAATGGGAATTTATATATTTTAAACTTTAGTTAAAACGAGGAAGTTTGTAAATGAACAAAAATGAATATTACAGGACTTTTTTTTAAAACCTCCTACACGATCATGTTTTAAGAACGTAAGCATACAGAAAGTGGATGCAGTACAAGGGCTGTTTAAATATCTGCAGCTGTACATTTCTGTTAATGTGGCTTGTACTTTTCCTCTCTTCTAATGTTCATATGTTTAAGCTTTTCCAATCAGTGATTTCATTTGTCCAACCCAGCAGCCACTGGAGCTGGCGCTGTTTGGCTGAGAGTGATGGCAGAGTATCTGCGGTGTGTGTATAATGTGTTAAAGTAATGGCTTAAGACTTGGTCAAGCCACATAGTTTGTTTTACAGTAGTTAATTATGGCATTATATTCTTTATAATGATCGACATAGGGCTGACTTGAGCAGGAAGAGAAAAAAAGAGAAAGGATGGGCGTTTGTCGAAAACCCTTGCAGAACCCCCATGTGCCTTAGGCACTTAAGGTTCAGAGAGAAAGAGAGAGAGAGAGATTGATTGATATTGTCAGGATAACCAGTGTCTGTAGAAGTTTAATGTCTGTGGCTGGCTGTGTGTGCTCACAGTGGCATCAAATAGAAATCAGTTAATCAATGAAGTCCTAAGAATTGGGATTCATTAACATCAGTACATTTTTCGTGAACACCTCTGTTATGTTTCGGACAGCATTCTTAGAGGGTAGAGGACATTTTTTTGTAATAAAATTCTTGGAGAGATGGCATCAAGGCACAAAACAGTTTCATTGAGGGGAGGGGGAAGAATTATGAATTGGTGTAACAGTATTTCTTCTTGGCATTTTCTTTTTTCCATCATTATTTGACATGTTACATCTACTATTAGCAGGAATAGTAATGAGAGGGAAAATGCTTAGTACAGTTATATTAGGTAGCTTCTTTGAACAGCTAAAATCTGCTTTGTTCAGAGCTTCTTCTATGAGAAAAGTCTGTGTAAGGCTGGACTGTGTGTGCCAATGTAGTGTGTAACAGACATTTCCTGGCTAGTTAGTCAGAATTAACAATGAGACATAAGCAAATGTTTCATCATATGCATTTGTAGCAGTTTTACACTGATCAGAAGTGCTCAATTATAGAAATAATAAACCAAGCACTGATATAAATAATAAACCAAGCACTGATATAAATAGTAAACCAAGCACTGCTATAAATAATAAACCAAGCACTGATATAAATAATAAATCAAGCACTGCCAGAAATAATCAACCAAGCACTGATATAAATAATAAACCAAGCACTGATATAAATAATAAACCAAGGATTGCCAGAAATAATAAACCAAGCACTGATATAAATAATAAACCAAGGATTGCCAGAAATAATAAACCAAGCACTGCCAGGAATAATAAACCAAGCACTGATATAAATACTAAACCAAGCACTGATATAAATAATAAACCAGGCACTGCCAGAAATAATAAATCAAGCACTGATATAAATAATAAATCAAGCACTGATATAAATAATAAACCAAGCACTGCTATAAATAGTAAACCAGGCAGACATTTCAGTTTTAGAACTATTACAGTATTTTACTTTGTTTTCCAGCTTTTTAAAGAAAAAAATTGATGTACATATTTTGTTTCAAGGTGCTGATTGAAAATATATGCTATATATATATATATATGATTGTATTTATGATTTATGCATATAAATTTTATTAGGGCTAATCAAATGCAACATTTTTTTTTATTGTTGTTTGCTCATTAGAAAATTTGGTGTGGCTGAAATGTTGAATATTTTGCAGTTAAACTCCATGTTTGTGCCAAGAAGTATTTTTTTTTCTCCTTTAAACTTTGATATTGTTTTGCAGATTGTAATAGTACTTTGTTTTAGAAATCAGTTACATTTTCACATTTTACCTCTTCACAGAGAGATACCAGGGTATACTGTACTGCACGTTAAATAATTCAGGTATAATGGCAAGTTAGTAATTTTATTAAAAAGATTTTTTTTTTTTGCATTAATTACAAAAATCCGATGTTGGATTATAATTTATTTTATTTTTGTTTAAATGAAACACAAGGGCATTGTTAGAAATTTTGTTTGTCCCGCAAACCATTTTCTGTTGGTCCTTCCAAAGTTTATTCTCGGAGTTAGTTAAATATACCCAGTTTTTTATTTTTTGTTTTTTTTTTATTCCACTCAAGCATTTTAAGAAACAGATTCTTAAAGTGATTATGCTTTTCTTTCTTGGGTAAGATTAAGGAGCAGGAGATGCCTTACGTGTGCTCCATACGAAGAGTATCAGACAGTGGATGGGAATTGCAAAAGGGATTTAACTCTTACAGAACATAATCCAAGTATGTGATATGTCTGCACAAAGGTATTCTTTGAAACAAATATGAGGATATCTAGATGCAAATGAGAGATACCAGGGTATACTGTACTGCACTGGCATGTGAAGTTCAATTCTCATTTGTACAAGACCAAAACAATACCAGGTGAATGCAATAACAGCATTAATTTTGCCTGTGGTATGTGCACCAAAACTGCAGATATTTTTTGTCTGGATTTCTTTTGTCTGTTTAGAAATGAGTCATCCATTTAAATGAGCATTGATGGTGGCATCAAGGGTCTGACATTTTCCTCCATTTTTCAGCATTTCTTTGATTTATGGATCTCCTTTTGCTGACAGTAATTACTTAGGAAGGATCATCATCACCTTCCACAAGTGCTCTGATCTCCTCTTCATTATCCCCTTCAGCATTACAGTAGCTGATGACACATGTTCTTTGTTGGTTGACCATCTGTTCTGGAGCTTTACATGAATTGTTCTTTCTCCCGCCCAGAGATTCAACCCCCAGCTACTTCACTCTTGACAATGGCGCTGATTTAATGGTTGCCATTGAAATCCTTTGTTCAACCATCTTCTCTTATGACGTGGATAATGTCTGCTTGTTCCATTACCTGCCTTTCCTCCATGACAGTAATATAAGGTTCTTGAAACAGCTTTCATCAGGTTGGCTGGGGGAGTTGATTGCACTGGTTTAACTTGATGTTTTCATGGGCTTTTCCAAGGATTATGCCACCAGAGGAGCCATGGTCAAGTCCTGCCAGGTTTCTCAGTACAAAAGACTGTTTCTTAGACCACCAGAGAGAGAGAGAGAGATGGATAGGATCTTGGCAAACTCTGATCTGCAGGTTCTGAAACATGCACTGTTCTTCTGGTGCAGTTAGTTTTGTTTCATATTTCAAGACTGATGTCAGGTTGAAAATAATGCAACCCCCCCCCCCCCTTCCAAAAAAAAGAGAATATCACACTGTGGGGGATGAAGGGTTGTGCTGTTAGTGGTCATATTCTTCTTGATGTGTAAGAACACACTAGAGGGCAGTGTGGTCAGCACGATGCCTAGCTGCCTTTCCTTCCACAGCTCCAAGAAAAGCCAGATAGCTAACCCTAAGGCCAGATATGGCATTATGAAGTAAAGCTTAATGCAGCTTTACATTTTACATTCTGTTCTTGCTAACAAAGGGGCATTTTCTTGTGTAGAACCCTCCTATTGTGTTAACACTGGGGCATTTTCTGATGTAGAGACCTTCCATTTGTGTTAATACTGGGGCATTTTCTGATGTGGAGGAGACCTTCCATCATTGTGTTAACACTGGGGCATTTTCTGGTGTGGAGGAGAACTTCCATTGTTGTGTTAACACTGGGGCATCTTCTGATGTGGAGGAGACCTTCCATTGTTGTGTTAACACTGGGACATTTTATGATGTTGAGGAGACCTTCCATTGTTGTGTTAACACTGGGACATTTTCTAATGTGGAGGAGACCTTCCATTGTTGTGTTAACACTGGAGCATTTTCTGATGTAATATAATGTTAACACAGGGGCATTTTCTAATGTGGAGTTGTATTAACACAGTCATTTTCTGATTTAGGGTTGTGTTAATACAAGGGCATTTTCTGATGCAGAACCCTTCCTTTGTTGTGTTAACATAGGAACATTTTCAGATGTACAACTTTTCCATTGCTAAGAACCCTTCCATAAGGAGCTGTGTACCCATTTCTGCAACTGGGTGACAGGGATGGCCCTGCCTGTCTTGAACTATTATCTTCTGTATGAGAGGTGAGCACACTATCCACAGTGCTACTCACATCCCAACACAGCATAAAAGCCTTACATGGGTGTGAAAAGCAGTTGAATTAGCTACCTAAAAACTTAATATCAGCTTCTGTATGACAAAGCTTGCAACATATTTAGACTTACCTGTAGTACACAACAAATTCGAGAACAATGCAGAGATAAGACAGATGAGCAAACAACAACCTGTCTCATGGGTGATCAGAAAAAGAAGATGGACATATGTCGGTCACATGATGAGAAGAAACAGCCAGAGAATCCTAAAACACGCTATCAAGTGGAACACACAAGGCTGAAGAAAAAGAGGTTGACCATGTGAAACTCTAAAGAGGACATTGTTAAGTGAGGCCAGCTTAGTGGGGATAACATCCCTTGATGAGGTTGAAAAGCTCGCCGAAAACAGGAAATCTTGGCAATCTAACATTTGAGCCCTATGTGACGTTTAATGGCACGGGAAGGATGTAAGATGTAGTACAATCAGTTAGTACGGGACCAGTTTACATGTATTTCAGATAATAAGGGGTTTCTTCTCTGTTTTGTTCGAGAACGATGTGTTCCAGAGAAGATAAAAGCAAAAAAATGATCTTAGTTTGTAAACTGATGATACATTGTCTTTTTTTATGTTGATTTGTAAGACATTTTATTTTGTACTTGAATGTGGCTTGTTTTCTGCTAAATTTATGTATGGAGCCCCGTAGCATTTATTTTCATCTTTCCCTCTCTGTATATATGTATTATACTTTATCTGAGGTTGGTTTGTTTGTTTTTTTTTATTGTTGATAAAAATATTAGTTATCACTAATTTCTAGAATTTTTTGGGGGTTTTTTTTTTTTGGTAAAAAATATTAGTTGATCACCATTTCTAGAAGTGTTTCTTATTGGTATGAAGTGTTAGTTGGTCACCATTTCTGAAAGTGTTTTTGTTGATTAAAAAATCTTAGTTGATCACCATTTCTAGAGGTGTTTTTTTTTTCTTTTTTTTTTTCATTGTAAGAAGTCTTAGCTGGTTAACATTTTTAGAGGTGTTTATGTTGGTAAGAAATATTAGTTGATCACAATTTTTAAAAACTTGCTTTAGTTGATCATATTCATTTTAATTGTTTGTTTATGTGTCAGAATTTTTTAATTTTTCACACAACTGTGCTAGAGTGTTTTTTAATGTCAGAAATTGTGACCTCACTGGGGTATTTGTATAGAATTTTTGTACTTGTGTTTGTGTAGCTATTTATAGCATGTAGACTCGCTTTCATGATGGCTGTCGTGATAGAACCTGCAGCATTTAATGATCTTGGTATATAGCTCAGTTCATGTTAAATTGCTTGTACAGTTGGTAATAGTTTCTTGGATTTGTCATGAACTTAAAGGGGTCTTATAAGCAGGTTCATTGCTGTATGTTTAGCAAATATTGGGTGATGTTAGGTGTGTGTTACATGTAGCCTATCTGATGTTAGACGTGTTTTAGCGTTGGTTTATCATGAGTGATGTTAGATGTGTTTTAGAGGTAGCCTATCATAAGTGATGTTAGATGTGTTTTAGAGTTAGCTTATCAGTGTTTAATTTAGCTGTCTGGAGTTATCTGGGTTTGTATATACATCAACACTCATTGACTAAGTGATTATCATCAAGTTTTTCACAATACAGCAAGAAATTCTCTCCACATCTCACTGCCTGCGGCCAGTTTTACAGAGCTGTATCTATGCTGGATGTTGATCATCCTAGGTCACAGTTGTTCACCAGGTTGTTGTTGTTGTTGTTGTTGTTGTTGTTTTTGTTGTTTGGGTCTCTTTATTTCCCCTCTTCTTCAAGTGTACTTAGTTATAGTGAATTTTCTGATGTGGAACCCTGCCATTGTTGTGTTAACACAGACATTTTCTGATGTAGAGATAACATACTTTTACCCCAGCTTTGTACTGACTTGAGTTTACTGTTAACTGAGCAATAGCTCCATTCTTTCAGAAACTGGATTTCATTGAGACATGCAAAGATTATTGTTCTGGTGCACTTGCCTGACAAGATGGACTTGACTGTTAGATTCCATCAAGAGAAGTCCTAGTCATTCTCCAGCTATATAAAATTGCTACCAGAGCCCACCATAAGTTGAGGAAGGGAGACAATCAGACATGAGCACACCAGCCCATATAGCCACTCTTTTGAATGTTGGCAGTTCACCAGTTGTTTTCTTTTATAAGGTAATAGTAAACTGTGTCTATTTTCCTGCTCATTAACAATACATAACTCCGTCAGAGCTGCATGTTGGCTCAGCTGTACTCTACTAACAGCAGACTAGTGCCCAGTTCACATCAGCACTGACGTGTGTTCCCATTCTGTCCTGTGTCAAAGTGCTTTATCAAGCTTGTCGTCTCATGCTTCTGTTGTACTGAAAGCCACACACGTTATTTTACTGTTTATATAAGTATTCCTCTATAAAATATTTTCTGTGTTATAATTCATGATTACGCTTCATCCACTAGGATGTGAAATTGAAAGCATTTGCATATCAGAAATCTGAATGTTGTATGTGGAAGCTTGTGCATATATTCCTGTTTTATTGGGAAAAATTTTTTCTTCTACTAATTGAAACATAGAAATATGTCATTATTGGATGTTCATTTTATTTCATTTTATGTGGAAATTTGATTTTGATTCCTGATGTGCGACCTTAGGATTTGTATGAGTAAAATTTACGCACAACATGTTGAGATGCTGACGTATATCTACTAGATACTGAGTTTTAAGTATTTGTTTGAATTCAGATACAAATGACAGATTCATAGAAAAATGGCCACCAACTTGACATCTGAATATGGAAAAAAAAAAGATGCAATATTTTATGCTATGAATTTGACCTAAATACAAGATTGTTTATTTTTTATATATAGCCTTGAACTGTTCTAGAATTCTGCAGTGCATACTAATTGCGGATTACTAATTTAATATTTCAGTTTCCTGTTAGATCTGACCTGATTAAATTATATTTGGAGTAAATGTCCACAAATCTGCTACAGATATTTCAGTATTTGAGGAGTTCTCTTTCAAATTTGAATATTTAAATTTCATCACATTTCAGCCCGGTACAGGTTTGAATAAAATGGAACAAGCTGGTGAAGTATTGCTTGTGCCACTGTATTATGCTCACATCCTCTTTATTGGCATAAAATTCACAGTTTTGGGCAAGAAAAGTCCAGCATTGTGTTAGATACAGTTACATTGGAAAGAAGAAAAGTCCAGCATTGTGTTACAGTTACATTGGAAAGAAGAAAAGTCCAGCATTGTGTTAGATACAGTTACATTGGAAAGAAGAAAAGTCCAGCATTGTGTTAGATACAGTTACATTGGAAAGAAGAAAAGAGTGAGAGGTGCTTAAGAGTAAGTAAAGTGTGTGATATATTTTGAGGTCTGGAAAATCTTTAAAGTGACCTTTAGAGGTTGTCAGTGACCAAGAATCAGAAGATGAAGGACACCATTAATCAAGCATCAGAAGAGAACACCATCAATCAAGCATCAGAAGATGAAGGGCACCATCAATCGAGCAGTAGAAGAGAACACCATTAATCAAGCATCAGAAGATGAAGGGCACCATCAATTGAGCAGTAGAAGAGAACACCATTAATCAAGCATCAGAAGAGAAAGGACACCATCAGTCAACCATCAAAAGAGAAAAAGACACCATCAACCAACCATCAGAAGAGAAAGGACACCATCAACCAACTATCAGAAGAAAAAAGACACCATCAGCCAACCATCAGAAGAAAAAAGACACCATCAACCAACTATCAGAAGAGAAAGGACACCGTCAACCAACTATCAGAAGAAAAAAGACACCATCAACCAACCATCAGAAGAGAAAGGACACCATCAACCAACTATCAGAAGAAAAAAAAGACACCATCAACCAACCATCAGAAGAGAAAAGACACCATCAACCAACTATCAGAAGAAAAAAAAGACACCATCAACCAACCATCAGAAAAGAAAAGACACCATCCAAACGACTGAAGATACACCAGGACTGACAGAGAATTATTTTAAAAATCATGAACATTTTGAAAAGATGAACAGAGAAGACAAATGGCTACCTGAGATGCCTGATAACTGACAAAGAATAAGTATAAGTTCACATTGAAACAAACAAACAAACAAAAAACTTTTATATTTTCATTCGCAGCAGAATGCTCTAAAAAAAAAAAGCCCAAAATGATTAGCATTTTTTGCATTATATTTATACCTCTATTTCTATCATTTCTTTCCTGTTCATACACATCATCACTGTTGTGTATCATGATGATGATTAGTATAGGAAATAATCTGTCTCCACAGTTTTAAACTTTCAACAAACATATTTTCAACAACTACATGTTTTTTCCTCTGTAAGTTAGTTTAATCAGATGATTAATTTATCCTACTTTTGTGTGTGTGTGTGTGTGGAAAACAAAAAAAAGATGTGTCATCTTTTATGGCAAAGGTTTGAATCCACCCAGAGCGCTGCAGTCACCCAGGTACCTGACTTTCTAGATCTAGGAAAGGAAAGGTGGCCAAGCATGACTCTGACATCATCACCCTCTAGTGTGTTGACTGGTCAAAGAAAATATGGCCACTAACACCATATCCCCATAGGTGCCTCCATGGCATAAAAGGGCTAGCTTTATCCACATTCTACATTCATTTTTACCCTTTTTTTTCAGTTATTTGTCTGAAATTTTTATTTGTTGCACTTTATTCTGCATCATCATCATCATGTGCCATGTTGAGTCAGTCATTTGCATGTCCCTTGAGGAACTTTGCCTCCCTAACAGATCTCCTGTAGGCCTCTCGGTTGTAAGCATCAGATTATGATTAATGTTGAATGGCATTAGATTTTAATCTGCGTCTCCAGTCTTAAAGTGTGATGCTTTGCTTCAGTTTTTGTGTTGACTCCCAAGCACATCTCTTCTGTCAGGCTGGCCATGATCTCACTTTACATAGTTCTTTACTTTGTTTCTTTGTCTTGGCTACAGCTTTACCACAGCCACAGCAGTACAACCACAGCAGTACCACAACCATATTTCCTGTGTCTGTAAAAGGCAAAACCTCCATCAGACAGACCATTCATTCATTTGCATGTCCCTTGCAGAACTTTGCCTCCCTAACAGCACTCCTGTAGGCCTCTCTATTGTGAGCAAGATGGCCTGCTGCTGATGCATCCATTTGCAGATCATCAACGATGTCATGCAGCCATCTTCGCCTTGGTCTTCCTCTTTTTTTCCCCATTATGTACCCGTCTAAGATGGTCTTCTCTAGATTATTATGACATTTAAAGTGTCCAAAATATTTAAGTTTTCTCTCTTTAATCCTCTTTATTAGCCAGCCTTCTTCAGTATTAAATTCTTGTAGTATGGATATATTTGTTCTGTTTTTGTGTCCACGATATTTGAAGAACTCTTCTGTAACATTTACATTCAAAGGCATTTATGTGCTTCTCAGCTGTTTTGTTAAGTGTCCAGGTTCACAGGCATATGTTGCTATGGGAAAGATGCATGTCCTTAAAAATCTTATTTCTTTAGTTCTGTCTGTTCCTCTCCACAGATTTAGTTGTTTTACTTTCTGAAGAGCAATAGATGTCCTCCTTTTAATTTCCCTCATTGTATCTCCATTATTAGTTAGCAGTGACTATACAAATGAAATTTCAAAAGGGAAAAACTTTGCACAGAGAGGCTTTAGGGACAGGACAGACCCCCTACATCATGTGTCCATGAGGACCAACCCCCTACATCACGTGTATGTGAGGCTAGACCCCCCTACATTATATGTCCATGAGGGTAGATGCCTACATCATATGACCATGATTGCAGACCCCCTACATCATGTAACCGTGAGGGTACAGAAGACAAACTGTTTTTTTTTTAATCAGGATACAGTGAAGATGTCAGTTATTGTAACCTACTTTGAAGCTTTGCATTGCAGTGTCAGCTTTTTGTTAGTTGGTTCACATTGAGAAAGAGCAACTGATCTAATCACCCAGTATACACAGTAGATGAACTTCATGTTCAAGAGTGTGAAGAAGTAGGCACACTAGTCCATTTGACATTCTGCATAGATACATAGATCAGTTGGCTGGTTAGTTGTCTCTGCAACTTTTGCCAAATGGTTGTAATCATATACCAGGAAAACACTGGGAACCTCTGCCAGTGATAATTAAAAGTTTTCCATAAAATCTGGTATATAAGATGAGAGACTCACATAAAATCTGGTATATAAGATGAGAGACTCACATAAAATCTGTTATATAAGATGAGAGACTCACATAAAATCTGTTATATAAGATGAGTGACTCACATAAAATCTGGTATATAAGATGAGTGACTCACATAAAATCTGGTATATAAGATAAGAGATCACATAAAATCTGTTATATAAGATAAGAGATCACATAAAATCTGTTATATAAGATGAGAGACTCACATAAAATCTGTTATATAAAATGAGAGACTCACATAAAATCTGTTATATAAGATGAGAGACTCACATAAAATCTGTTATATAAGATGAGAGACTCACATAAAATCTGTTATATAAGATAAGAGAACATAATTTATCTGTTATATAAGATGAGAGACTCACATAAAATATGTTCTACAAGATGAGAGACTCTCACAGAGAGAGGCAGAACCTTGTAGTATACAGTATATTATTACCATAGATAACTCAGTCAAATATTGGCATAAACTGTTCAGCAAAATCATACTTGACAGATTCTGGGTTCTCATTTGATCTGCACCAATGTCAGTGCCATATTATAAGAAGGTTAGAGTCATAACCATGAGCATTTTCAAGCAGGTATAGAACAGAAAAGCACTAAACAGATTTTGCAGCAAAATTTGCCATCTGTAGGCAGCCGACAACACGTAGCTCCAGCATGTGTCCTTGCCTGTTTAGGTTCGGTCACATTAGATTAGCTATGACCGTTTCTGATGCGGAAACATTCTTGTGGGACAAATGAACATTTTAGTCACGCAGGTCCTTCGAGGATTACTATAACCAGAATGCCATTCCTTTAATCGTAAATACAAGCTCAAATCGGTGGCAAGGAAGACCTGGTTGAAATAAAGCTAATAATAGTTTGCTATATTTAGTAAAAAAAAACCAGTTGTTCCGACTCTATAGTTGCAACACAAAGGCAGCAATACAGTGTCATAAATAAGCTCTGATAAACTGAAACTAATGCTGAATAACCAATGATTTTGATTGTACCTATATTTTGTCAGATAACGATGTGTGAATTTTTCTCTCTTTTTGCATTGTGTTCATCTGAAATCCATTGAAAAGCTTGTAAGCTTGTATTTATATACTGAATTTGTTTTATAAACATTGCTTAAACTTTTGTAACTTCTCATTCTGCTCGGCTCGTGTTGTAGTTGTTGTTGTAAGACATAACTGAAAACAAATATATTAATGTAATATGACAAGCGTTCTTTGTCGCTTTCACTTTTTTTTTTTTATTTCCTATGTTGTTGGGAGAGACAAAAAACCTTGTCAGAAAGATAAGAGAGAGACAATGTACTTTCATAGGACATGCAATGAGAAGAGGGGGCATTGAAAATATTATAACAACAGGAAAAATAGAAGGAAGAAGATCAAGAGGAAGACCAAGAGAAATGATACTGGACAGTCTGACGGGATGGTGTGAGAGATCACCAACTGAGCTGATAGCCTGCATGAAGGATCGTGTACTCTGGAGAAGCATATTAGCCAACGCCAGTTGGCATGACACCTGATGATGATGTTGGGAGTGGCTGAAGGCAGTAGGTTCCATCCCTGCTTCTGCTTCTACTGCCACTCTCAAGTTCTTACGTGTGGTTATGGATGTGGTAGAACTGTCTGTTGATGTGTTCTTTGTCAGGTAGACAACTTCCCACAAGCCAGTCAGTCATTTGCATGTCCTTTGCGTAACTTTGCCTCCCTGACAGCTCTTGGATGTAAGCAAGATGCCCTGCTGCTGATGCGTCCATACACAGATCATCAACGATGTCTTGCAGCCATCTTCGCCACCTACCACAGAGATCACATTAGAGCTTGTTCTTTCAGTGTCTTGTGTCTACGGTGACCTACGGGAGGTTTCCTATGGGAGGTAATAATAGCTAATCAGAGCGTCAACTTAATTTCGTGGGTTATCTCCCTTATATCACTGGTGTGTTTAGACTCGTTCTTACACTGTTAGATAAAAAGGTTTGGTTCTGTTTTAATCGAAGATGTTCACATCTCCCTGGAATGGCAAACTGATGTTTTTTGCAGCTAAAATAGTGAGCATGTTGAGGCGCTGTGTACTGGCATGGGAGTGGGTTATGATGGATGTTTTTTTTTTTCAATCCCTGAGTGACGCAAACATAAAAGCAGGGGTTGTGCAATGTTTCTTTAGCAGACTCCACCACTATGGGGACTATGGCGATCCTTGCTCGTTGGCCAGTATGGACCTGTTACCGGAAGTACTAATGGAGAGACGGAACAAGGTCTTAGTTAGCTATGGTTTGCCGACACTGCCACATCAGCTGTAGGTCCCTGACTGCCACATTGAACAGCATTTCTCTCCTATTAGCGAGAGATACTTGCAGTAAAATGGCTACAAAAAATTAAAACACCAGCCCACTATTTCAACAAAGATATCATTATCAAGGACAACAGAGGAGACAAAACAAATACATTTAATGTTTAGATGTGTTTCATTATTATTGGTATATTCCTTTTTCCTTCCTCTTTTTGTTTTGTAAACTGCATCATATATCTTCATCTAGCTCTACTCCAGTTCTTAAGAATTCTCACAGGTGCTATGGAGTTCATGCTCCTGGGATGAATGGAGGAGCATGTATGGTTATGGTTTTTGGTCTGGATCATCATCATTGCGGGTGTCTGAGTGGCAAAGTGGTTAGTGCACTGGTCTCTCATAGCGAAGGTACCCCAGTTACCCAGCTGTAGAAATGGGACCTGACTTCTTCTGGAGTTGGGGAAAGAAAGATGGCCATGCATGATACTGACCATATCACCCTCTAGTGTGCTGACAGGTCAAGGAAAATATGGGCACTAGCACCATATCCCTATGTGCCTCTAAGGCATGACAGGGTTACCGTCATCATTGCACCCCGGACATGTCCACATGTGCTCAGATTCCACTCCCCCCCCCCCCAACCCCAACATATCCATCAGTATCATGTGGCTGACAGTGCCTGTCCTGCGTTGGTTGACCAGTTGTCTCACATGTCCAGTATGCCTGTCCTGCATTGGTTGACCAGTTGTCTCACATGTCCAGTATACCTCTCCTGCATTGGTTGATCGGTTGTCTCACATGTCCAGTATACCTCTCCTGCATTGGTTGATCGGTTGTCTCACATGTCCAGTATACCTCTCCTGCATTGGTTGACCAGTTGTCTCACATGTCCAGTATGCCTGTCCTGCATTGGTTGACCAGTTGTCTCACATGTCCAGTATACCTCTCCTGCATTGGTTGATCGGTTGTCTCACATGTCCAGTATACCTCTCCTGCATTGGTTGACCAGTTGTCTCACATGTCCAGTATGCCTGTCCTGCATTGGTTGACCAGTTGTCTCACATGTCCAGTATACCTCTCCTGCATTGGTTGACCAGTTGTCTCACATGTCCAGTATACCTCTCCTGCATTGGTTGACCAGTTGTCTCACATGTCCAGTATACCTCTCCTGCATTGGTTGATCGGTTGTCTCACATGTCCAGTATACCTCTCCTGCATTGGTTGACCAGTTGTCTCACATGTCCAGTATACCTCTCCTACGTTGGTTGACCAGTTGTCTCACATGTCCAGTATGCCTCTCCTACGTTGGTTGACCAGTTGTCTCACATGTCCAGTATGCCTCTCCTACGTTGGTTGACCAGTTGTCTCACATGTCCAGTATGCCTCTCCTACGTTGGTTGATCAGTTGTCTCACATGTCCAGTATGCCTCTCCTACGTTGGTTGATCGGTTGTCTCACATGTCCAGTATGCCTCTCCTACGTTGGTTGATCGGTTGTCTCACATGTCCAGTATGCCTCTCCTACGTTGGTTGATCGGTTGTCTCACATGTCCAGTATGCCTCTCCTACGTTGGTTGATCGGTTGTCTCACATGTCCAGTATGCCTCTCCTACGTTGGTTGACCAGTTGTCTCACATGTCCAGTATGCCTCTCCTACGTTGGTTGACCAGTTGTCTCACATGTCCAGTATGCCTCTCCTACGTTGGTTGACCAGTTGTCTCACATATCCAGTATGCCTCTCCTACGTTGGTTGATCGGTTGTCTCACATGTCCAGTATGCCTGTCCTGCATTGGTTGACCAGTTGTCTCACATGTCCAGTATACCTCTCCTGCATTGGTTGACCAGTTGTCTCACATGTCCAGTATACCTCTCCTGCATTGGTTGACCAGTTGTCTCACATGTCCAGTATACCTCTCCTGCATTGGTTGATCGGTTGTCTCACATGTCCAGTATACCTCTCCTGCATTGGTTGACCAGTTGTCTCACATGTCCAGTATACCTCTCCTACGTTGGTTGACCAGTTGTCTCACATGTCCAGTATGCCTCTCCTACGTTGGTTGACCAGTTGTCTCACATGTCCAGTATGCCTCTCCTACGTTGGTTGACCAGTTGTCTCACATGTCCAGTATGCCTCTCCTACGTTGGTTGATCAGTTGTCTCACATGTCCAGTATGCCTCTCCTACGTTGGTTGATCGGTTGTCTCACATGTCCAGTATGCCTCTCCTACGTTGGTTGATCGGTTGTCTCACATGTCCAGTATGCCTCTCCTACGTTGGTTGATCGGTTGTCTCACATGTCCAGTATGCCTCTCCTACGTTGGTTGATCGGTTGTCTCACATGTCCAGTATGCCTCTCCTACGTTGGTTGACCAGTTGTCTCACATGTCCAGTATGCCTCTCCTACGTTGGTTGACCAGTTGTCTCACATGTCCAGTATGCCTCTCCTACGTTGGTTGACCAGTTGTCTCACATATCCAGTATGCCTCTCCTACGTTGGTTGATCGGTTGTCTCACATGTCCAGTATGCCTCTCGTTTCTGGCCGTGCTAATCTGTCTTCCCAGATCTTTGAGTAGCAATGCCTTCAAAGTTCTCTACTCTGCCTATCTCCCTGAGAGCATTAACAATATCAGCTCGATCCAGTGGTTGTCCATCTGCAGTGATGGCAGAGCCAGCCAACCTGTCAGCTCTCTCATTTTCCTGGATGCCTACGTGCCCAGGAACGTGTTGGTTTCCACAGTGGAGCATGTGATGCCAAAGGACTGGTTCAGTGTTCAGTAACGATGACCTTGATATATTTTAATATTTTTTTATCAATAAAATCTCCGGTGTAGAAAGAATAGTTTTTTGTGATCCCCTTGTAAACACTGTAATACCCTCAGCAATGATCGTCTTATACAAGTATTAAGCTGGATTTAGAGTGAGCTGTGGTGACTTTCTTACCTTCCAGAGCTGATCAATGAATCTCAACAAACTCCTTCAGCATCCAGAGACAGAAAAAAACTGATCTTACTGGTTAGACTGATCTCACTAGTTAAACTGATCTCACTGATTAGACTGATCTCACTGATTAGACTGATCTCATTGATTAAGACTGATCTCACTGGTTAGACTGATCTCACTTGTTAGACTGATCTCACTAGTTAGACTGATCTCACTGGTTAGACTGATCTCACTGATTAGACTGATCTTACTGGTTAGACTGATCTCACTGATTAGACTGATCTCACTGGTTAAACTGATCTCACTGGTTAGACTGATCTCACTGATTAGACTGATCTCACTGGTTAGACTGATCTCACTGGTTAGACTGATCTCACTGGTTAGACTGATCTCACTGGTTAGAATGATCTCATTGGTTAAGACTGATCTCATTGGTTAGACCGATCTCATTAGTAAGTCTGATCTCACTGGTTAGACTGATCTCACTGGTTAGACTGATCTCATTGGTTAAGACTGATCTCATTGGTTAGACCAATCTCATTAGTAAGTCTGATCTCACTGGTTAGACTGATCGCACTTGTTAGACTGATCTCATTGGTTAAGACTGATCTCATTGGTTAGACCGATCTCATTAGTAAGTCTGATCTCACTGATTAGACTGATCTCACTGGTTAAACTGATCTCACTGGTTAGACTAATCTCACTTGTTAGACTGATCTCACTGGTTAGACTGATCTCACTGATTAGACTGATCTTACTGGTTAGACTGATCACACTTGTTAGACTGATCTCACTGGTTAAACTGATCTCACTGGTTAAACTGATCTCACTGGTTAGACTGATTGCACTTGTTAGACTGATCTCACTGGTTAAAATGATCTCACTGGTTAAACTGATCTCACTGATTAGACTGATCTTACTGGTTAGACTGATCGCACTTGTTAGACTGATCTCACTGGTTAAACTGATCTCACTGGTTAGACTGATCTCATTACACGAAAATATCAAAATGAGGTAAGATATGGTCTTGACCAGCTGAGTTTCACCACCCATAATACCTGCATAATCCAGTTAGCATCACATCCTGACACAGTGTCATACTTCTGTACTCACACGCTCAGCCACAGAAATGGCTCCATGAATTCTGTTAGAAGTTCCTCATTCGTACCCCTTAGTTTTTCATGCAATCTCTTTTTCTAACACCGTCGTACAAGTCACAAGATGGAAAATCCTTTTTTGTGATCCCCTTGTAAACACTGTAATACCCTCAGCAATGATCGTCTTACACAAGTATTAAGCTGGATTTAGAGTGAGCTGTGGTGACTTTCTTACCTTCCAGAGCTGATCAATGAATCTCAACAAACTCCTTCAGCATCCAGAGACAGAAAAAAACTGATCTTACTGGTTAGACTGATCTCACTAGTTAAACTGATCTCACTGATTAGACTGATCTCACTGATTAGACTGATCTCATTGATTAAGACTGATCTCACTGGTTAGACTGATCTCACTTGTTAGACTGATCTCACTAGTTAGACTGATCTCACTGGTTAGACTGATCACACTGATTAGACTGATCTTACTGGTTAGACTGATCTCACTGATTAGACTGATCTCACTGGTTAAACTGATCTCACTGATTAGACTGATCTCACTGATTAGACTGATCTCACTGGTTAGACTGATCTCATTGGTTAGACTGATCTCACTAGTTAGACTGATCTCACTGGTTAGACTGATCTCACTGGTTAGACTGATCTCATTGGTTAAGACTGATCGCACTTGTTAGACTGATCTCATTGGTTAAGACTGATCTCATTGGTTAGACCGATCTCATTAGTAAGACTGATCTCACTGGTTAGACTGATCTCACTGGTTAAACTGATCTCACTGGTTAGACTAATCTCACTTGTTAGACTGATCTCACTGGTTAGACTGATCTCACTGGTTAGACTGATCTCACTGATTAGACTGATCTTACTGGTTAGACTGATCGCACTTGTTAGACTGATCTCACTGATTAGACTGATCTTACTGGTTAGACTGATCGCACTTGTTAGACTGATCTCACTGGTTAAACTGATCTCACTGGTTAGACTGATCTTATTACATGAAAATATCAAAATGAGGTAAGATATGGTCTTGACCAGCTGAGTTTCACCACCCATAATACCTGCGTAATCCAGTTAGCATCACATCCTGACACAGTGTCATACTTCTGTATTCACACTCTCAGCCACAGAAATGGCTCCATGAATTCTGTTAGAAGTTCCTCATTCGTACCCCTTAGTTTTTCATGCAATCTCTTTTTCTAACACCGTCGTACAAGTCACAAGATGAAAAATCCTTTTTTTCCATTCGAATCTCTTACACAACATGCATTTAATTTCAGTTCTTCTCGTATTTTTCCACTGTCTTTCTTTGTCCTGTAAGTTTTGTATGGATAAATGAAAAGCCAAAAACGCTAATATGTACTCCAATAATGAAAAAAAGTTGTCTCTACTCATTTAAAATAAGGCTAATCAACAGCCCTTGACAAATGGCTAACCAGCATAGAACGGATTTAATTAGTTGCTGTATGACGAAGAAAATATATGGCAATATTTGTGGTCGAAGGTAAATAACCATGAAAAATTAGGAAATAGTTGTCTTTAAACGTACTGCCCTTGATGTGCTCGCCCCTGAATTTATGGAACAAAATCTGAAGTTCGAGACAGTTTAAGATCAGATGTTCAGCGAGAATGTTCTAGCCAGTCACTTTATGCAAAGTAAGTAACTTATCTGAGTGTACAGTTAGGATATGTAGTTTTGACATAATCTTTGAATCTTGTGGCGGAGACAGTAGTCAGTGCTTGGTTTGGTTGCCCAGAATTCTGTTCCTCATGATTTGCTGAGTATTTTGATAAACAGCTTGGCATATATGTGCCATCACTTCCCCTGCATCATCATCATCATGTGCCATCACTTCCCCTGCATCATCATCATCATGTGCCATCACTTCCCCTGCATCATCATCATCATCATGTGCCATCACTTCCCCTGCATCATCATCATGTGCCATCACTTCCCCTGCATCATCATCATCATGTGCCATCACTTCCCCTGCATCATCATCATCATGTGCCATCACTTCCCCTGCATTATCATCATCATGTGCCATCACTTCCCCTGCATCATCATTATCATGTGCCATCACTTCCCCTGCATCATCATCATCATGTGCCATCACTTCCCCTGTATCATCATCATCATGTGCCATCACTTCCCCTGCATCATCATCATCATGTGCCATCACTTCCCCTGCATCATCATCATCATGTGCCATCACTTCCCCTGCATCATCATCATCATGTGCCATCACTTCCCCTGCATCATCATCATGTGCCATCACTTCCCCTGCATCATCATCATGTGCCATCACTTCCCCTGCATCATCATCATGTGCCACATAATAAATGTTACAAAGGCACCGACTGATCTACTGTGCCATGTTACGTTAAATTATTCCTAGGTATTATCTGAATTGTGTATAATATTTCAGGTCCAGTGAATAACGTTTTCCATGTGAAGAACTCGTGTCGTCACTGTTCAAGTTACAGGGCGACTGCTTCATGATGAATTATGTGAATAAATATAAACTTACTGGCAGCATAAGATGATATAACAGCTAAGGGATATGCCAATAGATCCTGAAGATAAGACTGGAGAACTTATGGATGCACCCGAAGTGCATGGATGATACTTCCTAACAGACCAACTAAAACTGGTCTAATTATTTAATTCTTATGTAACAATTTCACTTTTCAACGAGGAAAAATTGGAAGAAGTGGAGAGTTTTGAATATCTTGGATCACTGCTAACTAATAATGGAGATACAATGAGGGAAATTTAAAAGGAGGACATCTATCGCTATTCAGAAAGTAAAACAGCTAAAAAAAGCTGTGGAGAGGAACTGATAGAACCACAAAAATAAGATTTTTTAAGGGCATGCATCTTTCCCTACGCAACATGTGCCTGTGAAACCTGGACACTTAACAAAACAGCTGAGAAACACATAAATGCCTTTGAATGCAAATGCTACAGAAGTGTTCTTCAAATATAAAAAGGTAAAGGTAATCCTGTCATGCCTTAGAGGCACACAGGGATATGTTGTTAGTGCCCATATTTTCCTTGACTGTTGAGTGAGAAGGTAGTCTGGTCTTTCAATATCACGGACACAAAAAAGAACAAATATATCCATACTACAAGAACTTAATATTGAAGAAGGTTGGCTAGTTGGGAAGATTAAACAGAGAAAACTTAAATATTTTGGACACATTAAATGTCATGATAATTTAGAGAAGACCGTCTTGGAAAGGTACATAATCGGAAAAAGAAAAAGAGGAAGACCAAGACGAAGATGGCTGCAAGACATCGTTGACGATCTGGAAATGGATGCAACAGCAGCAGGCCATCTTGCTCACAACCGAGAGGCCTACAGGAGTGCTGTTTGGGAGGCAAAGTTCCGCAAGGGACATGCAAATGAATGAATGAATGAGAAGAAATACACCCTTACTGAATGCCAGCAACAAAACCATTGCTTACAACCGAGAGACCTGTTACAACAGGACGGCTGTTAAAGAGGCAAAGTTCCACAAGGGACATGCAAATGACTGACTGAACCATCTCAGCACTATATTCCCAGACTCTCTGCACTATAGTCCCAGACTCGCTGCAATATATTTCCAGAGTCTCCGCACTGTTTCTATTAAGCATACAAGAGTGAATCCATTTAATGATATCAACAGGACATGTATAATAAGAAATGTATATGACTTTATTTTGTTTAAAAAAAAAAAGTATGCAAATTTATGAAATCAACCAATAACATGACAGGAATAATCATCAGCATGTGCATTTATCTACTAATCACAACAAATGAAGAGTGGCCATTAAATTCATCTACTGAAGGCAAATATTTAAACTTACACAAACCACATACGGACTTGTGTAAATACCTGGAAGCTGCATTGTGTTACTAGACAAACCTGAATGTTAAAAACTAAAGAAGATCTTAAAAGAACTGAAAAACATAAAAAGAAAAAGGAACTGAGGTACTACTTACATAAAAGTTTTCAAGGAAATTGAGATGATAAATTGCTACAGATAGTAGTGACATTAAAAACAAGGAACATATGAGTTAAACAAAGCAAAAATGCACTATCTGAAATAAACCTCACCTCATTACGTGGTTCAAACAAAAAAAACACAAAAAAAAGGTGAAAATGTGACACAAGGGTGTCAAAGAATGCTGGGTAGGTGTATCTTCTCTGGCTGATTTTAGTTCCCTGTAATTCACTTTTGCTTCCTCGCTCTATGTATTCATACACTCTTTATAAATGCAAGCACCTCAGTGTTTCTCAACCTTTTTAATGGCCACACATAAATCTTTACCTCCTTAACCCAAAGAGTTCTGCTTGGCTGAAAACCAACAAACTCTGAGCATCCTGGGAAATAAAGTCATGGAACTCCGATATCACACAGTTAACTCCGATTCCAAATTCCAAATCAAAGCTTATGTTACACAATGGAACAGCTTATTATTACATTTTCGTGTAGTTCCGAGATACTGCAGAATCTCAATGAAGATACAACAGAGCCAAGATTTTGCTTTAGTAGGGTTTTGAGAAACAGGATAAATTTGTTCACGTTTCTGTGGAAATTTGGGTTCAACAAAGTTATATAACTGCTAATATGCTATGGAACCCAAAAATCTAGTTTTTAATATCCTATAATACCTAGTGCATACCAAAGATTGAAATTTGTTAAGTTCACTCATTTATCAACTCTAAAAGTTCACTCATCTATCAACTCTAAAAGTTCACTCATCTATCAACTCTAAAAGTTCACTCATCTATCAACTCTAAAAGTTCACTCATCTATCAACTCTAAAAGTTCACTCATTTATCAACTCTAAAAGTTCACTCATTTATCAACTCTAAAACTAGTTGATATACTTAGTCAGTGGTTTACATTCACATTCCACATCAAGATCTTGATGCCCGCAAACACCACCACTGAAAACAGTCAAGACTCTTTTACTCGTATTTCATGATTTCTCACTGAACCCTGAACGACTTTCCGAGGAACCGCTTGGCTAGGTCAAGTTACACATGAAAAACACCGAGGCAGTGCATTTATCTGGTCCCGAGCTCACAGAAGGCAGCTTTGGTATAAAAAATGCTGGTCACACAAAGAATAAGAAAAACTTTGAAGAAAATGGATATGTGCATTTTTTGGTGCTGGCAAAATGGTAATGCAAACCCTGACTTCAAGAATGCCCAAACATATCAGTAACACATAATACAGATATGGTCAACTACTTGTATCAAACTTTAACAAGTTGTATGGAGAATGCTGACAATCAGTCTTCGCATCCAACTACTAGTAAAATGATTGCCTTTTCTAAAATACTGCATTACAATATCAAACACAGAGAGAACGGTTAAGGATTTGAGAAGCAAAATTAGAAGACCTTTCCGTATCACACGACATCTCACATGAAATTCATTGTTTAGCATATCACTCAGACATGAGGAAAGCACCTAGTTAGTTAAAACAAGATGATTACAGGGATGACAACGTAAGTTAAGTTAAAACAAGATGATTACAGGGATGACAACGTGAATTAGGTTAAAACAAGATGATTACAAGGATGACAACATGAGTTAGGTTAATACAAGATGATTACAGAGGCGACAAAGTGAACCCCAAATGACTGTGGCCACATTCTGCATCCATGCTTTCTGCAACATGATGCTGGCTGTGATACTTCAGCCTGGTTGGTCCGCGAGAAACATCATACTTTACTTGGTAGATGATGCTGCTTGCTGCAGAGACTGCTTCAGAAACTATCTCAGACCTCCATATTCTACACCACAGTCTCATATGCCAAGCATTCAAGCCCCCATTTACTCTTATAACAACTGAAGCACGACACTCAACCCCCCAGTTACTCTTACAACAACTGAAGCAAGACACTCAACCTCTAAACCAGGGTTTACCAACCAGACTGGCTAGAGGAATGGACATAAAAGCTATTATTTTCTACTCAGAACATCTTGCTTTGACAGTTACTACTGAATTATTACATCTACAACTTCTTATCAGCTGTAGATACAATCAATTCACATGGGCTCTTCTCTCTCTCAAGAGCTGAGAACAACTATCTTCAAGAGTTCCTCAAAGGTTAGAAATGTTGAGAAAGGCTGCTCTATGCTGAACTTATTAAAACTATACTGTCCTGTACATCTACTAAAACTATACTGTCCTGTACATCTACTAAAACTATACTGTCCTGTACATCTACTAAAACTATACTGTCCTGTACATCTGCTAAAACTATACTGTTCTGTACATCTGTTCTTCTATCATTTAAAAAAATAATAATAATAATAATTAAAATGTCAAGACCAGGGGATAAACTTCCACACTTATATGGCATCACAAATGGTTGTATCTTAAAGTTGCATACAACATAACCCCATCACAAATGGTTGTATCTTAAAGTGCATACATCATAACCCCATCACAAACGGTTGTATCTTAAAGTTGCATACATCATAACCCCATCACAAATGGTTGTATCTTAAAGTTGCATACATCACAACCCCATCACAAAACCTGAGCTTAAGTGATCATATCTCTGAGACCCAGACAAATGTAATACATGCATGTAGTATTACTCATAAATTGAGTATTCAGTCAAATGTAACAATGTATTCATAACTGAATCTTCATTCAAATGTAATGTTTAGATCTGTTATTATTCATGAAGTTCTCAGTAAAACGCATCAAATAGAGTTGTTATTATCATAAAATGAGTCTTCAGCTGAATACACTACATTACTGAGTTATTATTCATAAAATGAATCCTCATCATATTTATATCATGATGTTATAATTTATGAACGGAGTCTACAATGAAACGTACAGCAAAGAATTGAAAATGAGCAGTTTAATGTTTTGTCAAACACGAAGTTACAAAAACAATCGTAAAACAAAAATGTCAGAATAATGCCCAACACTTGGCCGGAAAGGAGGGCGAGCGTTTAGAAAATCTGCTACGCTCACACTGCTGCTGTTTTCTCATGAAACGCTAAATGCCCACATTAATTTAAAATTCAAAATTTGCATGTCATTATTAGTCTGTCAGTCACCCATAATCTCCATTTCAAATTATGTATATCATTTATTCTAAGAGGGCACAAAAAAAAAATAATAAGCTCATAACTGCTCACATAATAAACACCACAACATACAGCAGGGGTTCTTAAAATGTTGAGGGATGGGAGTCAAGTCTTGGGGGCATGGGATTCGATCTCTGGACAATTTTATTTCAAATGTTGTTAAAATGTGAGTTTTCTTTCAGCTGTTCTGCTCCATATGTAAAGTACAACCAGGCTATTGACATTTTTTAACTCAAACTGGTACTTAACAGAACTGATGACAACGGTTATGGCGTTAGATTAAGCAATTCATTGCGAGTCTGCAACTTCAAAAAAGGTTAAAAATTTAGAGCCTCACCCAACAGTAACATCAGAGAAACATTTTAACATACACTTCATAATAAAAAAAACTACAAAAAATGTAAAATATAAATCATAACCAATACATTTCAAATACAAAATCACACAACACACTCGTCTGACCAAATAAAGCATGAACATGTGAAAGACTGTGGAGCACATCCAAAACTGGCCAGATTATGACAATAATCTGTACACACTGGCACAAAGAGAATAATCTAGGGACTGCACTCACAGATTAAATCTCCTGATGAACCAGAACGAATAAACTTTTATCTGCAAATGGTGGAATAACGGAGTGCATAAGCAGTCTGATTCTCCTTCAAGAAGATGAAAACGAACCAAACAGACATGCATCTTTAAAATCTACAGAATAAATTATATAATTTCATCTCCATGTTTTAAAAGATATGATGGAAGTTTGAGAACCTGGCAATCGCTGGAAAACTCCATAGGGGGAAAAAAAACAGGGAGACTGTGAGAATATTATCTGGGCAGGCTGCCCAAGTGGCATGTGAAAGAAAAGGTAAATGATTTATTGGAACTATCAAAGACTGGACCAGCCAAATAAGCATGTCAGACAGGATATCAACATGGTACCTCATCAACAATTTAATGAGGCTAATAAGAAATAAACTTTCACTAAATTTTATCAATAATAAACATTTTTATGACTGCGTTAAAGGATGAACAAAAATAAGCAATATAACCTAGAAATAAAAAAAAACACTAAAGAAGAAAATGTAAAAATCTGACTTGAATTTAACAATACAAAAAATAAAAATTGGCATGTTAAAACATTATGAAACAAACCAAATGAAATGTGCTATCAGAGTCAAAAAATAACCTTTTTTTTTGTCTCGTCATAAACACATTTCCACCCATGCGCATCCTTGGTCAGTCATTGACTGGACAACCACAGGTCAGCAAAACCTCATAGCATCCTGTCAAACAGTAACATATTCCCTCAACTTCTCGATGTCTCCAGCGAGCCTTCCTATGGTACCGCAGCATAAACACAATACAAATTTACCCAAATAAGTTTTTTTTAATAAAAAAAAGCACATATAAAACATAAAAAAAATAAAAAATAAAAATGATCATGCAAGCTTGTATATAATTTTTTTTTTTAAATTGCAAAAAAAAGGCACGCTCTCCTACAAAACGCCAGCACATTTTCACAAAAATAGCTTTACAAGACAATCATTAACTGGCAGATCTAGTGTTCAAAGAAATATAAAGGTGGACTTTGATTTCTTCAAGTACAAACATCAAAGAAAAAAAAACTGACTTTATACACATAAAAAAAACTGTGAAAGATGACTAAGTTTTGCACACATCAAAAAGATGACAACTTTCAAACAGCAAAAGGAAAGCTAATTGCAACAGAATAACAATTTATAAAAGTGAATAATTACAAATTCAGTAACTCACATTTCTGATAAGGTCACTTGAAAACACCTTTCCTCAGCATTCACTCAAAAAAAAAAGGTAATCTTGTATTTGGTGTAGTTAATACTTGTCATGGAAATCATGAAAAAAAGGAATGAGGTAGGAAAAAGGTACATGGTTCAGGTTAACCAAAGAACAAAGGAAGTGAAGAAGGAGGCAACAGAACTGGAGACGAAGGTCAGATCAACAGTTAACCAACCCCTATTCCTTCATCTTTACTGAGATACAAGTTTGTTTTTTTTAAGTCAGTCTAGTTTCATCAATGCTGTGTCTTATATACTTACTCCACACAGTGGTGGAGCTCGAAGAAAATACTGTTTCCTATGTCAGCTGTGAGATGTAACTCGCTCTAAATCCAAAACTGACGCCTACTTCCCAAGATCTTCATCAAGTGCCGAGAACTCAAGTTTGTAGTCACAGGGAGACAACCAACAACCAAGACCGAAATATCCGAACAAATAAAGGCACAGAAGATCTCCTTCAGTCCTGGAGAACTATGTACAACGGTGAAGAAGAAAACTAACAACACTACCTACAGCAGCAATGTTGAGAGACAAACCCTACGATGAGGAGAGGAATTGTCATGGGAGAAACTCTGCAATGAGGGAAGAAATCCTGTGATGAAGAGAGAAACTGTCATGGGAGAAACCCTATGGTAAGAAGAGAAACCCTGTGATGAGGAGGGAAACCTGTGATGAGGAGATAAACCCTGTGATGAGGAGGGAAACCCTGTGATGAGGAGGGAAACCTGTGATGAGGAGATAAACCCTGTGATAAGGAGAGAAAATGTCATGGGAGAAACCCTATGGTAAGGAGAGAAACCCTGTGATGAGGAGGGAAACCCTGTGATGAGGAGGGAAACCCTGTGATGAGGAGGGAAACCCTGTGATAAGGAAAGAAAATGTCATGGGAGAAACACTGTGATGAGGAGAGAAACTGTTATGAAGAAGCCATGAGAGAAACTCTATGAGGAGATAAACTGTCATGAGAGAATCCCTATGATAAGGAGATAAAATGTAGTGAGAGAAACCCTATGATAAGGAGATAAACTGTAATGAGAGAAACTCTATGATAAGGAGATAAACTATCATGAGAGAAACCCTATAATAAGGAGATAACATGTAGTGAGAGAAAACCCTGTGATAAGGAGATAAACTGTAATGAGAGAAACCTTATGGTGAGGACAGAAACTGTAATGAGAGAAACCCTGTGATAAGGAACCTGTAACGAGTAAAACCCTGCGATAAGGAGAGAAACCCTGTGGTGAGGAGAGAAAACATTATGATGAGGAGAAAATGTGATGAGGAGAGAAACTGATGAGAATTTTTTTTAAATTATGTGATGAGGAGAAAACCCACAAACGGAAATGGAGATTCACCTCTCACCCTTTCCCCTTTAAAAATAAAACAAATCAAAAACAAGGCAGACACAAGCAACATTTGACATAACAGTCGACTAATTTTATGAATAAAATTAAATATACAGTTATCACAGACTTCTGGTGATCCTGAGAGAGTTTGCACAAATGATCACCACATATGTCACCGTCTTCCTGCCAGTGTTGAGAGCACTTATGGTGGAGTTGGGCCTGTGTCTGGAACTGTCAGGTCTACATTTGTCCCAGGTCTCAAGTTAGGATGCTTGCAGTCTAAGATGTCTTTGTGCTTAGGCTCAAAAGGCAAATCTGAAACAATCATTTCAACATCTGAATATACATGTCGTATTTATTTATAAGTTAAATTTCTACCACTAGGAAAAGCTGAAGGCAAGAGAGTGTAAAAATGGTATAATCGGACAGACAGCTTCATAAGCATTGCAAGGAAACAGAATGATTTGATGAATCATCAGAGCAAAAGACAAGAGCAAGCAGGTGATCTGTTGCAGCCAACCTTCTCAACAACAGAAACAAGAGTTAGACCTATTGTAGCCAATCTTCTCTTCTCAAGAGACTTATCTTAGCCAATCTTTTCTTCTTAAGAGACAAGAGTTAGACCTATCGTAGCCAATCTTCTCTTCTTAAGAGACAAGAGTAAGACCTTTCATAGCCATTCTTCTCTTCTTAAGGGACAAGAGCAAGGCCTATCATAGCCAATCTTCTCTTCTTAAAAGACAAGATTAAGACCTATTGTAGCCAATATTCTCAAGAGACTTCTTCTTCTTCTTCTTCTTCGTTCACTTCTACCACCAAAAACCGCACTGTGAACCTACTGAATTCACGCCTGTGGTCCTCGTTAGGTCCCGTGGTCCCCTGTGTGGTCCAAAATAGACCACACGAGTTCCACGAAAGGACCACAAGGGGTTCAGAGTATCACAGTGCTTTAGCCTGTATTCTTGGTGGGTCTCGGAAGCGGGATTGCGTGACACCGTGGTTTTCATTGCACCAGTTTGGTCTAGGGTTGGACTTTCTCACCGGAAGACCTCGACGTGTTTGGAATATCAGTGCATCCCCGCTGGGTGAGAGGCGTTAGCCCACCCAGGCCAGAGTTGGACTTTCTCACCGGAAAACCTCGACGTGTTTTGAGATACCCGTGTATCACCGCCGGGTGAGAGGTGGTTGCCCATCCAGTCCAGGGTTGGACTTTCTCACCGGAAAACCTCAGCGTGATTAGGATACGCAGACATCCCCGCCGGGTGAGAGGTGGTTGCCTATCTAGACTTCCCTGGTCCAGTGTCTCCGACTTCAGCATTTTGCGGTCGTGGCCGCTACCCTTCCTAGTTGTGACCAGGATGGAGCTTTTGTCCAGGAGGACGAATCCTCGCCACTAGTGACTTCTACCCCTGGGTTGAGCCGGTTTAGGCATTTCCCAGTATGGGCGTGTTTGGGACGGGACCGACCTCTAGGGCAGAGGTACTGTGACATTCATAGCCTTCAAGATTCACCCCTGGTATGAGCCGGTTTAGGCAAAATTCACCAGTATGGGTGTTTATCAGGCGTTACCGACCTCTAGAGCGGAGGTGGCATGACATGTCTAGCCATCGAGTTCCACCCCTGGTGTGTGCCGGTTTAGGCATATTTCACCAGTGTAGGTGTATTTCGGACGTAGGCGGCCTCTAGAGCAGAGGTGCCGTGGTATAGCTCTCGTAGCGATACTACTGGACATACCAGGTTAAACTTCACTTTCCACCACCTTTTCCCATCGGCGCCGCACAGCAACCTTTATTTCCGCATTTACTTCCTTAACCGGGAGGAGCTTCACTCCGTGCGCGGCATTTGAAAAGTCAAGCCAGCAGTGACTTAACCTCTGGGACAAGCCCGTTCATGCATTTCACCCGATATGACTGCACTCAAGATGTGGCCGACCTCCAGACCAGAGGTGCCGTGATTTGACTGTTTGCTTCGCTTTATTCTTTCAACCACCTTTTCCGCAGTGATGCTGCGCGGCAACCTCATTTGCAAATTTCTTCATTGGCCGGGAAGAGCAACGCTCCACACACGGCAGCTGAAGATCTCGCCAACAGCGGTTCTCAAGAGACAAGATTAAGACCTATCGTAGCCAATATTTTCTTCTTAAGAGACAAGAGTAAGACCTATCGTAGCCAATCTTTTCTTCTTAAGAAGCAAGAGTAAGACCTATTGTATCCAATCTTCTCTTTTTAAGAGGCAGGAGTAAGATCTATCATACCAATCTTCTCTTCTTAAGGGACAAGCGTAAGACATAATGTAACCAGTCTTCTCTACAGAAGAACCAAAAGACAAGATCTATCGAAGCAAACCTATCCAGAGAAAAGACAAAGCAAATCATGAGAGATCCACTGCAGCCAACTTTCCTTACAGAAGAGACATAAGACCTAATGCAGCCAACCAAACTGACATGTGTGTTGGACCATGTGCCACACCGCTCTTTTAACCCATCAGGTATCTTGTTTCTTTGTCTTCCTCTGCACCCTTTTCCCTCCAGCTTTCCTGTTGTCACCAGGTGTTTCAGTCTGCCTCTTCTCAAAACATGTCCTACGAATCTGGATTGTCATGTTCTGAATTTTGTCATAAATTTCTCCACTGATATCACACATATCACAGCCATTATCACTATTTCCTCCACCACATTCACCTGCCAAAGAACAAAAGCATAAGCTATAACTTCACTACAGAAATACACAGACAAGATCTTACTCAGATGCTTGTAAAGGAAGGCCAAGGTCGTGTCAACACAGGCTGACATACAGGCAGAGGGGTGCAAGGTGTAGCAGACGTCCATCAAGCGGCCCATAATCTGTGGAACGAGGAACTGAAAGTCCGTCATGCTCTGATGGCATCCACCCCTGTATAAATACACGAGTAAATTTTAATTCACTAGCTCAGTTTCTTACACACAAATGAATCATCCGTGTCAATAAACAAGACTTCATTTTGAAATACAAATTATGATGCTATAAAGTAACAATATTGTAAACATATACTATAGTGGAAACAAGCTTTGTTTTCAATACACAAGAAAAAAAAAGGTAAAATGAAAAAAAAAAAAAAAAAGGTAAAATGAAAAAAAAAAAAGCATTTTTATTTTATACTGTTTTCATTTTATTTAGCTCAGTGGTTCCAAAAACGGCAGAGAGGGTGGTGAAGACAGAAATACCTGGATAGCCTGACTGCATGGTTTGGCAGGAAAGCAGCAACTGGCTTGATCTGAGACACAGAGGACTGAGCAAGACGAAGAGAGATGACCACCTACGCCTTGTCACTGTCTGATCTGACCCAAAAATGAGTGCCACCCCCTCCCACCCAATGGGATGATGATAAGATTGGGTGGGGAATAAAGAATGATCAAAGTGAAGGAAAAAGGTATGTGAAGGCTCTAAGGATGTGGCCTGGGAAACACTGTGGCAGTGGCCTGAGAAAAGTGTGAGAGCCACTGGTTTCTTTTATTTGATACTGCTGTCACTTGTAAAGCTTGCTCCTACATTATGTTGTTTTCCAAGCCACACGGACAGCGACTCTGCATAAAAACGTAAGTGTCAAATGAAGAGGAAAAGAAGGCCATGACCGGAGACAAAAAATGCAAGTACAAGGACACTGCATCTTGAAACACAAGACACTGTCTGGTCTCACTGCAGCTGAACATCCAGAGAAGCTGTCTAGTAATCTGATATTTGGCAGCCCTGCCACCCACTTCACATCCATCATTAACCTCCCTGGCATTATGTTTCTTGTGAAAAAAACAAAACATTCTGAGAACACAGCTTACATGCCATGAAGTGTTGTGGTTGTTGGCACCTCCCACTCATTAATATTAATTAAGAAGTTCCCCCCCCCCTTTTTTTCAGAAGCTATAGATATATATGAGCGAACAACAACCTGCCTCCTGGGTAATCAGAAAAAGGAGATGGACATATGTCGGTCACGTGATGAAAATAAACAGTCAGAGAATCTCAAAACAAGCTATCATGTGAAACACAACAGGCCGAAGAAAAAGAGGTCGACCACATGAAACTCTAAAGAGGACAATGTTAAGAGAGGCCAAATTTAGTAGCCATAACATCCCTTGATGAGGCTGAAAAGCTCACCGAAAAACATGAAAGCTTGGCAAACTACCATGCGAGCCCTATGTGACGTTTAACGGCACAGGAAGGATGTAAGATATATATATATATATGTTGTCACATTTGCAGACATGTATCCACTATGTTGTTCCAATAAATTCCCACAACAGATGGTCTCTAAAAAGCAAACGAGAGCATAAATAAATATGAACAAAAGAAACACACAATGAACAAACAAGAACATACATCAATGTAATCATCGGCCTGTCAGCTTCTTTGTTCCACTCTTGAAACCGAATCATCCTGTTCACATTCTGCTCCCATTGAAACTGCTCCATGTTCAGCAGTAGCACAGGCTGTGCAGTTGTCTTATATATCCAGGAATCCACTGGATGCATCCAGCCATCCAATGAAATACCAACTCTGACAAAAATAATTTTAACAACTGTTAATATGAACGATTCTATACAGTAGACTGGCAAAGACTTAAAGATAAAGAATATACACTGGGAAGAGTCAGTCAGTCATTTGCATGTCCCTTGCAAAACTTTGCCTCCCTAACAGCTCTCCTGTAGACCTCTCGGTCGTAAGCAAGATGCCCTGCCACTGATGCATCCATTTGCAGATTATCAATGACGCCTTGTGCCATCTTCGCCTTGGTCTTCCTCTCTTTCTTTTTACCATTATGTACCCTTCCAAAATGGTCTTCTCTAAATTCTCATGATGTTTAATGTATTTAAAATATTTAAGTTTTCTCTGTTTAATCCTCTTTACTAGCCAACCTTCTTCAATATTAAGTTCTTATAGTATGTATATATTTATTCTTTTTTGTGTCCATGATATTTGAAGAATTCTTCTGTAGCATTTACATTCAAAGGCATTTATGTTTTTCTCTGCCACTGGGAAGAGTACATGAAAATAGTTGCATAGACAATGCAAAGTCAAATAAACATGAAAATCACTGGACAACATAAAGTCAAAAAGAAATGAAAATATTTGAGTGGTTAGCATAATATAATTTTTAAAACATGAAATTTAAGAAATAAATGGAACTAAGCTGACCCAAAAACAAGTAAAGCACAAGGAAAAGAAAAAAAAACGCCAGAAGTGTTGACCAAGTTACAGAATTATATAAACGAGAAAACTGCAGAGTAATATATAATGAAAAACCTACAGATAAACATAAGATGGAAATACTACAGAGAATTTACAAGCTGAAAAATTATAAAGAAATATAAAAAATGAGAAACTAAAGGGAAAAGCTATTGTTATAAATTTCAGAAAGTTGAGAAATCATCATGCTGTTTGCAGGGCACACAACAGGAAATATCTGTTGTAAAATTGGACTCCTTCAGTGAGCAACAAACCACTTATGTAAGATTTATAATCAGAAGGAAGATCTCTAAACAGTCAGTCAACCCCATAGCCAGAACCATGGCAAAATGGTGGCCACTATGGCAGGGGCAGAACCCACTACCTCCAGTTCAAGAAGCCATGCAGGCATGCAGACATTGATTCAGCCATTCCTCCTCCCATCTTGTTGTGTGTGCCCTACAAAATCAGCCATGACAGACACGATTATCATCTGTAGTTACAAACCATCAAAACTTGACAGTACAGCAAACAACTCAGACAACAGCATTTGACAGAAGACTTAAGAAGGTTATCTTTAAACAGACAAAACTACACATGCATCTTAAAATAAACCCTACGTACTTGAATCTTGTGTCAGTTGCCAACGTGGCAAGTACAGCCGCTCCACCGAAAGAGTGTCCTATTATTGCAACACGGGAGAAATCAAGTCGGTTCTGAAAGGGAAATTCATTGTACATCTTAAGTCTCCATAAGGATTTTTCTTTCAGTAATTCAGCATCACATCTATGAGTCTAAGAAGGTACCTTCATAGCCAAGTTATCAGTCAACTGACCTCTTTTGACAGTGGTCAGTGATTCAGCTTGGTCAGAGGTGTCACAGTACACTCAGCTGTAAAACTAGAAACTTGGTCAGGTGTGCTGCAGTAAACTCAGCTGTAAAACTAGAAACTTGGTCAGACATGCCGCAGTAAACTCAGCTGTAAAACTAGAAACTTGGTCAGATTTGCCGCAGTAAACTCAGCTGTAAAACTAGAAACTTGGTCAGGCGTGCCGCAGTAAACTCAGCTGTAAAACTAGAAACCTGGTCAGACATGCCGCAGTAAACTCAACTGTAAAACCAGGAACTTGGCTCCTCCTGGTGCTGGAGAAGGAAAGGCAGTCAGACATGACACTGACCTCATCACCTTCTAAAGTGTCAAAAGGTAAAGGAAGGCACAGGCGCTAACATCATAACCCTTAACATGAGCCCCCCCTCTCTCTCTCTCACAGCATGCCCCGCCTTATGTATGGAACCTGTTTAAATTTAGCCCAAAGTGCAGCCAATGCTTGAACAACACATCTTCCAAAACTTAGACTTGATCTTTACAAGAAAAGCTTTAGTTATTCTGCTGCTCATCTTTAGAATACCCTCCCATCATGTATAAAAAATATAAATTATACTCCTTCCTACAACTACAAACTTTCCCAATATCTATTTGATGTTGACTACATGCCTCCATGAATTATAAAACTTAAAACTTATCTTAGACTGCTCTCACAGACACCAAATACAGTTAATTGTTTATTCTGAATAGTCCCGAAATTTTTGTTTAGTAGATAGTCATTTATATATGTATGTAGTTACTTCTGTACTGAGTGAATGGATAAGAGCGAAACGTAAATGTTATATTTTATGTCTCTCAGCTTCAATGTTAATTATGTTTGTTATAGAAGCAACATATTTGTAGAATGTCTGGAATAGAGTGAAAGATGTATGATAAAGGGCAGAATGTCAGACGGGCCTGCATGCCCAGTTCTTAACCCTTTTGAAATAAAGATCAATCAATCAATCAAGGTCCCTGCCAACAGGTGAAGAATAGCATGTCCTTCAATAATCCTCAATCCCTTGTGCATCTCAACAGCCCTGTCAGTGAGAATTTCCTGTACCAGAATGCCAAACCATCTAACGTCTTTTCTCTCTGTCTTCAATTTCATGCCCTTTGCTGAGACGGTGCACGGGGGTGTGTGGTGGGGATGGATATTTGGCTTCTGATATGACCATCGCAACTGTTTTCTTTGTGTTAAGATTTAATCCCTTTTTTTCACTTTCCTTTATGACTGCACTGAGTAACGACCGAAGCTCCCTTTCATTCTTGGCTTTCACCAGCGTATCTCAAGTTGTAGACACTGACACCTCCTGCTGCTACTCCCGGCATGTCCTCTATATGTTTCATTTTATTTTCACTGCACAGCGAGAAGGTCAGGTGGCAGAACACATCTCTTCTGTATGCCCAGCCTTATCTTCTGGTATTCACCTATTTGCTCCTGCACTTTGACAGTTGCCTTTTTGTTCCCAGTACATTCTCATGATGAGCCCCCCCACCCCCCACCCCAGTCTGAACGTATGAGTCATATTTCAGTAAACACTTAATCCCGAGTATCTTTGTAGCTGAATGGAGAAGTGTTCGGTCGTACTCCATGGTCAAATAGCAAATCTCCGACACCCGAATTCCCCAGCACGGGCTATGCTGTCTGAGCCCAACAAACCAGTTTTGCTTGTTTGTCAAGTTTTTACATGGACACTGCGGCTCTTGTTGTCAGCTCAGTAAAGACAAGTTTCAGTAAAGACAAGTTTCCTGCCACAAATGTTTATAAGTTTAGACTGTAATACCACACCGACAATTTGTGCTACATCGCTGACATCAAACCGCAATAGATTAAACAGTTCTGTTCAGCTGAATGGTACAGGGAGACAGTTCTCTCCACACAACCCTGCCAACACAATGAAAGCTGAAGATGACGCTGACCTCTGCTCCCAAGAAGCATTATACAGTAGTTCCAAAATAACGGACGAAAGAAAGGCTCTGCTACTTGTTTTTATATGTTCACTCAGTTTCTAAAGGAAATCATGTCTTATTAAGTCGCCGGCTGATCTCGTAATCAACGCAAAAGATGGGGAATTGTGGAGAGAAATGATCGCTTACGCCACGCGGCATGGCATTTAGAATTAGAATGTCTTAAACAACAAGGAAACAGGTGAAACAAGAAAGACACTCGGACTTGAGGGAATGTTCATTAATTATGATAAACGCAATCACTTTTTTCTCATATTCACCCACTCCAGACTCTGGCAAAATTCCATAGCTAACCTGGCAAAATTCCATAGCTAATCTGGCAAAATCCCATGGTTAAATGATATCCTATTACCCCTTCATACACTGATTACGTGTGCACAACATAATCTGTGGTGTCCTGACAAGCAGGCAGATTTTTTTTTTTTTGAGGCAGTTTTCCTCCAATGCTAGAGTACCAACCAGCCATTTTTTACAGCTTGGTTTTCTGATATTTTTATATCTTGGTTGGCTGATGATATTTTTACATCTTGGTTGGCTGATATTTTTACAGGTTGGTTGGTTGATATTTTTACAGGTTGATTGGCTGATGATATTTTTACACCTTGTTTGATTGATGATATTTTTACAGGTTGATTGGCTGATGATATTTTTACACCTTGGTTGACTGATGATATCTTTACACCCTGGTTGACTGATGATATTTTTACACCTTGGTTGGCTGATGATGGCCAAGAGCAGGTCTCCAACTCATAAATCTTCACACAAGAAGACAGTCCCATTAATTCCTTCCCTATTTATACACACAAGTCACACACATAACACTTTCTGACCTTCACACACATAACACTATCTGACCTTGAACTGGTTTGTCTTAAAAGCCAGGCCTAACGCGTTGTTGATGTGAGTCCCCTCGTTCATACTTATAAGCTCATCTAGAAGATCACTTATTTCGTCAGCTCGAAGGTACATCTGTAAGAAAAATGGACAGTTTTATTTATAATTATGGTTATTTTTATCCTAAGACAGCTTCAAGACAGCAGATATTAGCTTTTTTATGAAACTTTCTCGGCACTGTTTTGCTGGCAGCTTCTCTTGTGGCTGACTTTATCAATACTTCATTTGCCACAATCAAGCCACAACAACAACAACACCAGTGATTGCCTTAGGATTCTTTGAAATCAGTAAAATTTTACCTGTCTTTTACTTTGAATGAACTACTTTCCGAAATATCTGACTTTTTTTTTTTTTTTGGTACAACATCCGGTACCTTATACTTTTCTTTCCTAATGTAAAATTAAACACACTTTATATGCATCAGTGGGAATTAAATCTTATATCTTACATCCTTCCCGTGCCGCTAAACGTCACATAGGGCCCTGCATGGTAGTCCACCAAGATTTCTTGTCTTTGGCGAGTTTTTCAATCTCATCAAGGGATGTTACACCCACTGAACTGGCCTCTCTTAACAATGTCCTCTTTAGAGTTTCACATGCTTTTTTTCTTCTGCCTGTCGTGTTCCCTTGATAGCTTGTTTGGGGATTCTCTGAATGTTTCTTCTCATCACATGACTGACATATATCCATCTTCTTTTTCTGATCACCCATGAGACATGATGTTGTTCTGCTCATCTGTCTTATCTCTCCATTGTTCTTGAATTCATTCCTCTTTATACCGAGTATTTTCCTTAGGCATTTGTTTTCGAAAGAGTCTAATTTCTTGTCTATTTCTTTAATTATTTTCCAGCTTTCACATGCATAAAATCAATCAAGCATCAGGGAATTAAATATTCATGTGAAATTTCTGCTTACATATTTGCCACGAGATTTGATCTTTACAAAATGCTCACATGCTGAACAGCCAGAACTGGCTGATCCTCTCCACAAACTGAGCACCATCAGTCTACTGGTCTGATTATCCTCCAACTGATTTCACTGGTTGCTTTTTACTAGGTTTTTGATAATATAAACCGGTTTTGGAAACCAACAACATCCGAAAGTTTTGGTTTTTCCTTGTTTTTTTTAATTGGTAATTTACCAGTAATTGCCAATTAATGTGATCGCTGGTGACAACTAACTTTGTTTCAAGATCCAGTCTCATAATGTTTGCACCTTTTGTTTTCCTGCTTTGGCCCTCATTTCCTCCTAAAATGATGCAGCGTCAAAATGGAACAGTCTTTCACCAGTATGATTGGACAAACTGATGGTCTTGCAGTATCTCTGTCAGTATCTCTGGTCCATAGCTTGTTTGAATTGTCATCTATAGGAGATGTCTATGTCCCTCTATTGTGGCAAGCCCCACTACTGAAAACAGTGTGGGATCAAATATTGCCTGTCATCTCCAATTAATCACAATTCTTGCTGGTGCTGCAGGGCATGAGCACAGCATCAAAATCCTCCGTCATAGGAGAAGATCAGAGTGCTCATGGATTTGTCCAATGCTCAATGATGATAAAGTAAATGTTAAACCCCTTTTTCCATGCTATCAAGACATACTGGGGATCAGGTGTTAAGCAATGATGATAACCCAAAAAGTGAAAAAAATAAAAAAAAACCTAACACAAAATCTCCTGTAAATGCCTCATAAACAACCTTGTATTTCAGTTTCTGTCTATTACTGCTTTAGTTCATTCCAGAAGGCAAACTCTGCAGTGTTTTCGTTAAAACAGTCGTTCCCCAGTTTCTGTACTTTTGTACGCTGAAGACCAAAGTTAGCTGCTGCTATCTGACAACACTTGCTCTTCGATCCTTCAACTCCACACTCTTAATTTACATCTGCCTTTGGCATAATCTGTCAGTTCTGACCTTCAATTTACCAAAATGTATCCCTTCAACTCTTAAATGATGTCAGTGTAATTCTTAATACTCATCTCTGACTTCTTAACTTAACTTCCTTAAACTATTTTCATCTTAAATTCTGAACCATGATCTTCAACTTTAAATAACTCTGTGATTTCATTTTATGACGTGATTTGAACTTATGACCTATGGCCTAATTACATTTTTTATTATAACTTGACCCTTACCTGTCCATTTCTGTAATCAAAATCATCCCACACTTCTACATGCTGGAATGGGCGCCACTCTTCCGTGCATGAGTGATTGTAACGAAGTGACCTCTTTCGGTTCTCCCTCCAGTGCCTGATTCTCAACCCTCGCCCTCCGGCACTCTCTCTCGTCTCCTTCCCTTCCCTGAGGTAAGACTGGATCTTCCTTTCAACAACTTCACTCCTCTGATCACTGTGTTCTTCTTCATCGTCGTCACTATTGGGGCTGTGACAAAGATGATGGTTGTGGTCATCCACCTCTCTGATAACACTGCCAAGCTGTTCAGTCAAGCACAGAGTCATTGATGCCGAGCCATCTCTGGAAGTATAGATAAAAGAACAATCCAAATAATTAATCTCATTATATGAACAGAAGAACAATCCAAATAATTAATCTCATTATATGAACAGAAGAACAATCCAAATAATGAATCTCACTAAATGAATAAAGGAATAATCCAAATAATGAATCTCATTACATTAATAAAAGAACAATCCAAATAATGAATTTCATTACATGAACAAAAGAACAATCAGGCTAAGGAATCTCATTATATGAATAAAAGAACAATCATAATAATGAATCTTATTAAATGAACAGAAGAACAATCCAAATAATGAATCTCATTACATGAATAAAAGAACAATCCAAATAATGAATTTCATTACATGAACAAAAGAACAATCAGGCTAAGGAATCTCATTATATGAATAAAAGAACAATCGAAATAATGAATCTCATTACAAAAATAACAATCTTTCTCTGGACAAATTAGGAACACCGCCCACGGACTCCCCTGCTCACACAGACACAACAATCACCTGTGTTCCAACGCTGCTACAACAAATCCATGTGAGGCCAGCTCATAACTGTATGTTGACAACGTTGTTCTATTTCCTCCAATGCCATGAGAGACAATCACAACTGGAAACCTTTCATCTGTTTTTAGCAGTGGGGCTTGCCACAATGCGGGGACATAGACATCTCCTGTAGGAGACATTCAAACAACCTATAGATCAGTCATGGGAAATTTTTTGTTTGTTTTTTGTTCAATGGGCCAAAAAAGAAGATTAAAAAAGAGGATTTTTAAAAAACAGAATTTTAAAAAAAAGGGGATTAAATAGAGAAAACTTAAATATTTGTGGACACATTAAATGTCGTGAGAATTTAGAGAAGACGGTCTCGGAAGGATACATTATAGGAAAAAAAGAAAGTGAGGAAGACCAAGGTGAAGATGGCTGCAAGACATTGTTCATAATCTGGAAATGGATGCATCATCAGCAGGGCATCTTGCTTACAACCGAGAGGCCTATAGGAGAGCTGTTAGGGAGGCAAAGTTCCGCAAGGGACATGCAAATGACTGACTGACTGCATTATATTGTTAAGTTATCAAGCCAGGTTAATGTAATTCTACAGTATAAAATCAAAATTGTTAACATTTCCACCAAATTATGTTCCATTTTTTTTTTAGAAGAAACTGCCTAGTCCAGTGTTTCTCAACCTTTTTTTTTAATCATGCCCCACCTCAATGCCTCAAAGATTTTGACGACCCCCCCCCCCCACTTAATACTCAAGCATGTTCTGAAAAAGTATAATATAAACATTGCCCCCACCCCAATACTCAAATTGCTCCCCTGTGAGGCATATGACCCACACTGGGAAACACTGACCTAGACTGATCGCAGGCCATGAAATATGTTGTTGCAAGCCACAAGTAGGGCTGCCTATATGTGATGTAGACATTACAAAAACTATGATGTTACCCGCCGCCTAATCTTTTTAATGTAATATTACATTATATATATATATCATTATCAAGAAAATAATGAATAATTAGACATGCGCTCTGAAAGGATGAAAATGCTACAGCAAAATCAGCAGCGGGACTGACACTTTAAAAGAAAGAAGAAGAGAGACTCTCCAAGGACAAAATGATGAGAATAACTGAAGTCGAATTATAAAGAATGCAGCACAGTGGGGATACCACAAAACTGCCTTTCATTCATTCCTTTGCATGTCCCTTGCGGAACTTTGCCTCCCAAACAGCACTCCTGTAGGCCTCTCGGTTGTGAGCAAGATGGCCTGCTGCTGCTGCATCCATTTCCAGATCATCAACGATGTCTTGCAGCCATCTTCGTTTCGGTCTTCCTCTTTTTCTTTTTCCCATTATGTATCCTTCCAATACGGTCTTCTCTAAATTATCATGACGTTTAATGTGGCCAAAATATTTAAGTTTTCTCTCTTTAATCCTCTTTACTAGCCAGCCTTCTTCAATATTAAGCTCTTGTAGTATAGATATATTTGTTCTTTTTTGTGTCCACGATATTTGGAGAACTCTTCTATAGCATTTACATTCAAAGGCATTTATGTGCTTCTCAGCTGTTTTGTTAAGTGTCCAGGTCTCACAGGCATATGTTGCGATAGGAAAGATGCATGTCCTTAAAAATCTTATTTTTGTGGGCCTGTCTGCTCCTCTCCACAGATTCTTTAATTGTTTTACTTTCTGAAGAGCAATAGATGTCCTCCTTTTAATTTCCCTCATTGTATCTCCATTATTAGTTAGTAGTGATCCAAGATATTCAAAACTCTCCACTTCTTCCAGTTTTTCCTCATTGATACATATTTCAGTTGCCTTGTTTGTTTTGTCAGTTGTCATCACTTTAGTTTTCTTTGCATTAAGATAGAGGTTCTGCTCTTCGCTGTTCTTGCGGACTGACATAAGGAGTTTTTCCATTCCTTCTTGTGTTGTGGACAGCAATACTGTGTCATCAGCATATCTAAACTGCCTACAGCTGGGATATTACCACAAAACTGGCTACAGTTGGGATATTACCACAAAACTGGCTACAGCGGGTATATCACCACAAAACTGGCTACAGACTGTGAAAAGTGAAGAGAATTTGATTATCCTTTCTAAGATGCCACAAAACAACTGCTCTGCCAATTCTGCTTCCAAAGAACATGGAAGGGTAAATTAATACAGTTATAATTTTTGTTTATATCAGCAAACTGATACTTTGCAAGTTCCATTCTTTCCTGACTCGCCTTCTTTACTTCTGCCTAAGGCACAAGCCATCAACAAGGGCTCTCCATTTATTTCTATCCTGAGCTGTTTCTTCTGTCTGTCTCCAGGTGCAGTCAAACTTTTTTATCTCTCCTTCAAGACTCCTTTACCAGGTGTTCCAATGTCTTCCTTTTTTCCTCTTTTCCTGGGTATTCCAGGTGGCGAGCCTATCTTGCTGGGGTCATCATCATCATCAGGTGCCGTGCCAATTGGCGTTGGCTATTATGCTTCTCCAGAGTACACAATCCTTCATGCAGGCCATCAGTTCAGTTGGTGATCTCCTCTCACACCATCCCGTCAGACTGTCCAGTATCATTTCTCTTGGTCTTCCTCTTCATCTTCTTCCTTCTATTTTTCCTGCTGTTATAATATTTTCAATGCCCCCTCTTCTCATTGCATATCCTATGAAAGTACATTGTCTCTCTCTTATCTTTTTGACAAGGTTTTTGTCTCTCCAGCTCCTCTCATACATTTTTCATTAGTTATTTTTGCCGTTCAGGGGAATCGCAACATTCTTCTAGTAAACCACATTTCTGCTGCTTCCAGTGATTTTTGTGCCGACCTACCTATTGTCCATGATTCACTTCCATATAACAAGATAGGTTCAATATAGCATTTTAGGACTCGTTTTCTAACATTCATTGATAAGAATGTGTTGGATAATATGTTTCTCATTCTCTGAAATGCAGTCTTTGCTTGGCCTATTCTGTTCCTAATTTCTGTTCTGCATTTCTCATCTGAAGTTATTACTGCTCCAAGGTATTTGAATTTCTGCACCTGCTTTAGAATAGTTCCGTCTAATTTTATACTGCATGCTGGTGGATTCTGTTTCTTAGATATAACCATAGTCTCTGTCTTTTTGATGTTCAAAGTAAGGCCTTTCTGTTCACTTTCTTTGGCGACTTTATCCAAGAGATTTTGCAGGTCTTGTTGGTTCTCAGCTATCAGTACTGTGTCATCAGCTGGGGTAGCTGGGCCTAAATCCAGCCTTCCTCCTCCTTTCTCAACTGGGCTTGGGACCATCCAAGGTGGAGTAAAATCTACTTCAAAAATGTCTCTGAAGACTAAAAAGTGTTACTGTTATACTAGCTAATACTAAAGGTCAAAACAACTTTAAGACAGCTTTACTGGTGACAACAACTAGTAAGACTGTTGTGTAGATGACAACAACTTGTAAGACAGTTGTATTTATGCCAACATCTTGTAAAGCAGTTGTACACATAACAACATCTTTTAAGACAGTTGTATTAATTATAATATCTTGTAAGACAGTTGTATCTATGCCAACACCTTGTAAGGCAGTTGTACATATGACAACAACTAGTAAGACAGTTCTACGTCTGACAACAACTTGTAAGACAGTTCTACGTCTGACAACAACTTGTAAGACAGTTGTACATCTGACAACAACTTGTAAGACAGTTCTACATATGACAACAACTTGTAAGGCAGTTCTACATATGACAACAACTTGTAAGACAGTTCTACATATGACAACAACTTGTAACATTTATACACATGACAACAATTTGTAGAAAAGTTATACAGACAACAAAAACTTGTAAGACCACGGTGTAAGGGACACCACTTGTATGACAGTTCTACATCTAACAACAACTTGTAAGACAGTTGTTTAGATGACAGCAACTGACACTGTACACCAACCTCCAAGCCAGTGTGCTAAACGACCAAATATTGTTTTGTTCTTCTTTAGGAAATGTATATATCCATGAGCGTACTGTTTCCTAGGCAACCAGAGTGGCCATTGTTTGTAGCTTTTCTGCAAAAGAAAACAAGAAAGAACACATTTTTAAAAGAGGAAGCAAAAATCTTCACTAAGTATCGGGCAAACGTGAGAGAGGGGAGGGGAGGAGGAAGTGGTGATAGAGAGGAGAGGAGAAAGAAAAGATAGAAAGCAGGAGGAGAAATAGAGGGAGCGGGGGAGAAGTAGAGGATATAGAGGGGGATAAGAAAAAGAGGATAGAGAGGGAAGGAGAAAGAGGGTATAGAGAGGACAGAAGGAGGAGAAAGAGAGGATAGAGAGAGGGGGAAGAAAGAGAGGATGGAGAGAGAGGGGAGGGGAAAGAGAGAGAGGATGACGCGAGGAGAGAAAGAGAGGATAGAGAAGAGAGAGATGTCATGACAGTAAAGAAATATTACATTATGGAGGAGGAGAGAAGGTGCGAAATGTGCATTAAAAACAGAGTGACCATACAGGCACTGAAGAAAGAAAGAAACGACCATCTTAAAAAACGATCAAAGATATGGGAATCCCAGAAGCTTAAAAGCCGGCACACGTGACCGGCCCATGTCCTATGATCTCTCTACCAGAGTTTACGTCTTTCACGCAAGAATGTCTTCTTTTTCCCACAGAAATCTGAGAAAATCGATGCCAGACTTTCTTCCACCAGAGGCTTGTAGACAAAACTTATCACAGCTCACGGCACGGCAAGTCGAATCTCTGGTACAGGCTATAATTTACTTGTTCTTCAGAGGGACATCTACACTCATACACACCGACACACGACCACACGTACATGTACACACCGACACACGACCACACGTACATGTACACACCGACACAAGACCACACGTATACACGACCATACGACACTCGTACATGTACACACCGACACACGAACATACGACATATGTCGTACGTACACACGATACTCGGACTCAAGTGGGGGAATATTCAGAAATATTCTGCAGCTAGGTGAAGAAAGTGGCAATGTACACAGCAAGATGATGGACTGTTGCGGATGTACTAGGAATATGCGGTGAAATCAAATGTACCTTGCACTAAACTGCGTGACAACCTCAACCCGGCACGTGTAACCAACTGGTGGCCATAATTTACATCTGCCGTGGCTATCATTAATAGAAAACTTACCATGTCTTCCTGCGGCATAATTTACAAGCCAACCTGGCAACTCAACAGAAATGCGGCTAAACCGTTAAAATCATCCACGCTGGATAACGTTTACGACCACTGCTTCTCCCTTTTTTCCCCCTCTACGACTATGCTATTTCCCATCAATTCTAACGTTTTTCTCTATCCAGTCCACCTGGTCAGCTCTCTTTTACCCTCCAAAAAAAGGCACTCTGCCGAAATACTGAGTTCTTCTTACTGATTCCGTTATCGCGAGTAATCTTCTTGATTTCTTCTATTCTGCTTCTCCCTATCTTCCGCTCCTTTTACTCTTTTAGAAAACTGAAGCGAGTCGTCTCCGTCCGCCTCCATACTCGACTTCTAGCAAAAGTAAAGAAAACTGAGGGGCCGGCTAGCAACCAAATGGTCGAGGGTTCGAATCCCCAGCTGAGCGGGACTTTTTTCCGACCAATACGGCCCCGAGGTCGACCCAGCCTCGTAAAATGGGTACCAGAGAAAATCTGGGAAGTAAAGGCAGCGAGGAAAGGAACTGGTCACCCTACCTCATACGCTGATGACCCAGCATAATGAGGTCTCTAACGCTTCACCCCCTACGGCATTTGCTATGGGACTATCTTTACTTTTTTTAAAGAAAACTGAAGCGAGGCGTCTCCATCCGCCTCCATACTCGACTTCTAGCAAAAGTAAAGCTCAATTTTCAAAATTCAATAAATCATCACTGAACTAAAGGCCCCTTCCAAAACCGCTAGATTTTTTCACTTTCCCGCCAGATCAGAGGTGATCAACTGGCGGCCCGCGGGCTTTATCAGGCCCTACAAAAAGCTAATTTATTTGATTTAAATTAACACAAAACACACAAAAAAAAACTAAAAATAGAAAACACATATAAAAACATGTTAACAGACACGAACAACCTAATTAAATATAATCAGTTCACCTTTATTTCATACCTGTCACATTTTTTTTTCTCATTTTTATGTAAGTTGACAAAAACTTCTTGATTTATATGCGGCTCGACACTCTATTTCCGCGTACAGTTTGTGGCCCTTGAACCCACTAAGTGGATACTCCTGCGCTAGATCTTCCACTCTCGCGCTAGACCTTCCACTCTCCGGCTATATCTTCCACTCTCCCGCCAGATCTTACACTCCGCCGCTATATCTTTCACTCTCCCGCCAGATCTTACACTCCGCCGCTATATCTTCCACTATCCCGCTATATCTTCCAATCTCCCGCCAGACCTTACACTCTGCCGCTATATCTTTCACTCTCCCGCCAGATCTTACACTCCGCCGCTATATCTTCCACTATCCCGCTAGATCTTACACTCCGCCGCTAGATCTTCCACTATCCCGCTAGATCTTCCACTCTCCCGCCAGACCTTACACTCTGCCGCTATATCTTTCACTCTCCCGCTAGATCTTACACGTTCGCGCACGATCCTAGATCTTCCACTATCCCGCTAGATCTTCCACTCTCCCGCCAGATCAGAGCCAAGAATAAACAAACGAACTCAACAAATGCTGCACATAGTAACCTTATCTGTTAAACCACATAAACTGATTGGACTTCTGTGTCAACGAACCTTGTCCAGGTAAACGAGTACTAGAACTTCCAGATTTATAAGAAATATTTCTATTTTAACACAGTGATTATGGGGTCTTCTGCAGTGGGTCAGGCATGAACCAAATGTGAAGGTCGTAGCTAAAACAACCGGCCTATGTCGGCCAGAAATTTAAGATCACTTCCTACGTTATGGCAGATCGGCGCAACAAATGCCAATGTACGTAATCTCTTTCATACCAGGACACTAGCACGAAAGAAAGAAAGAATGAAAGAAAGAAAGAATTTTACCATTTATACTTATAAAGCATTAAGTGAAACGTGTTAGTAGGTGTGGGGTGGTGGGAGGTGTATCACGGCCTTGTAAGTAATTATTATAGTTATTATTATTATTATTATTAATGAATATGATTATGAATATATTGTAGGCATAATAGTAACACCTAATAGCAACAGAAAAAGTAAATAGGAAAATTAGAGCAAGGTAGAAAAACAAACGTCCTTGACACTGTATGACTGGACGATGACAAGTGTAAACATAATAGAAAAGACGAGGACACAATAAAATCTTCGACATGAAAGATCAAGATAATGACTTAGGTAAATGACAATTGTTTAGATGGAATTGATGCAGACTGACACGCATGACACTTTTTAGCGTTAGGACGCTATTGCACATGGTTTATAAATAAAGGAGTGACCAACTCGGCCAGCTGACCAATTAAATATTTAGAGGCGTGGCCTGTTGGACAATTGACTTACGACATATAAGTCACGGGCAGTTTGAAAGGGGGACAATCGGGCAATCAGACAATCAGATGATCAGGGAAGAACAGCAGACAGAGAGGGACGATGTCCGACCAAAGACAGTCAGTAAGTGAAGGCCGATTCAGACGGCAGAGGAAGACTATCTGAATAGATCAGAAGACAAACAAGAGAAGAGTAGAAGGACGGAAGAGTCAGAGAAGAACAGCAAAAGGAGAACACACAGAAGAGAAGACACGAGAGAGAAAGAAGATGTAGGTAACAACAGATGGACAATTAGAGAAATAGATACTCAGGAAAAGCAGCTTTGAAGAAGTAGTTTTAGAACAGACTGAAGAAGTGATTCAAGTGATTACGAAGAAATGATACTTTTGAAACTTCGAGTACAGTGATTTAGTCGTGTTGCAGATCTGATATACTACTGAGTTAGGAAATGTTCTCGTATCAAGAGTAGAATATCGTGAAGTTGAGAACACTGCTGAAATACTGCAAGTAGAATATGATAGAGTTTGATATAGTGAACAAATGATTAAGTGATTCGATCCAAGTGACGTTGTCGACAATACATCTTGAACTTATTTGTCAGAATTAAATGAATTCTGTAGAGAACATTTCATCCTGCTTGATCTAGTGAATGTGGTAATGTTTGTGAATCAGGAAACCTCAATGTGTGGTGTGTTGATTAAAGAACTCTTCTCCAGTAATATGATAGTAAAGAACATTAATATCTTCAGTCATTAAGAAAAAGAGCTCATAACCTTACTTTGTTATAGAAGGAACGAAAGAGAGGGGGGAGAAAGAGAGATAAAGGAGAGAGGAGTGGATAGGAAAGAGGGGGAGAGAAAGAGAGTGTGAGAGGGAGGGAGACGGAGAAAGGGGAGGGAGAGAGGTGATGAGAGGGGAGAGTAAGATGGGAGAGAGGTGGTAAGAGAAAGAGGGGAGGGAGAGGGGTGGTGAGAGGGGAGAGTAAGATGGGAGAGAGGTGGTGATAGGGGAGAGTAAGATGGGAGAGAGGTGGTGAGAGGGGAGAGTGAGAGAAGTGGTGAGAGGGGAGAGTAAGATGAGAGAGAGGTGGTGAGAGGGGAGAGTAAGATGGGAGAGAGTTGGTGAGAGGGGAGAGTAAGATGGGAGAGAGGTGGTGAGAGGGGAAAGTAAGATGGGAGAGAGGTGGTGAGAGGGGAGAGTAAGATGGGAGAGGTGGTGAGAGGGGAGAGTAAGATGGGAGAGAGGTGGTGAGAGGGGAGAGTAAGATGGGAGAGAGGTGGTGAGAGTAAGAGGGGAGGGAGAGAGGTGATGAGAGGGGAGAGTAAGATGGGAGAGAGGTAGTGAGAGTAAGAGGGGAGGGAGAGAGGTGGTGAGAGGGGAGAGTAAGAGAGGATTAGGAGGAGAAGTGGTGAGAGAGGAGAGTAAGAGGAGGGAGAGAGGTGGTGAGAGGGGAGAGTTAGAGAGGTGGTGAGAGAGGAGAGTAAGAGAGGAACAGGAGAGAGAGGTGAGTAAGAGGAGTGAGAGAGGAGAGTAAGAGAGGAACAGGAGAGGTGGTGAGAGAGGAGAGTAAGAGGAGGGAAAGAGGTGGTGAGAGGGGATAGTTAGAGAGGTGGTGAGAGGGGATAGTTAGAGAGGTGGTGAGATGGGACAGTTAGAGAGGTGGTGAGAGGAGGGGAAGGGAGAGGTGGTGAAAGGGGAGAGTATGAAAGAGGGGGAGGGAAAGACAGGGGGAAAGAGAGAAAGAGTGGGAGAGAAAGATAGAAAAACAGAGAATGGAGTATGCGAGAGAGAAAGAACGAACGAACAAACGACCATATTTTATTTTCAAAAGGTTAAGAATTGGGCACGCAGGCTGGTCTGACATTCTGCCCTTCATCATGCAGAGAGAGAGAGAGAGAGAGAGAGAACAGGAAGGCAGCTAAATTCCAAACCTACAAAACCAACAAGTGATGGTAACCTCCTTACCTACCAACCAACAAATGTTAACCGGAGGCCATGGTTCCTGGAACGATAAAGAATAACTCACAGCATTTCTTCCCCCCCCCCCCCCAAGGCAAAATATAAAAGCTCAATTAACCCTTTTCACTCCGATAAGAATCTCCAAGTTCTGTGAGCTCTATAAATCTACGGCTTTCAGTATCTCGGTGCATCGATAATATTTTGTACAGCGAAGTCTGATACGTCTGGACTTGCATTCTGACTTCGTAGGGAAGTTCGTTAACTGTAACTTTTCTCACTTTCCACCTGCAGCAACCTAACGCTTAAAAGCTTCGTATAGAGCAAAACTATGAAACCAACCTGGCCACTCATACGGATGATCGAAGATTTAGGCGGAGGCCAAAAGAAAAACGGTGACCAAGTTAAAGAAACACACTATTTAAGTTTGGTTTTAGTTTTATCAAATCAGGTCACTTTAACAGTGCTACTGCGTTACAGAAAAAACAATGGGTTAATTGGTTCATCATCTCCTTATCTGTTTAGGCGAGTCTTTTAGTCACGATACTTGTGAAAATTTTGAAAACCCGTGGATCAGGATCAGGAGTGGCTGGGGTGAGCAAATAGCATTATCGATATCGTCTAGAATTATAGGGCTGAAAAATGGCATGAGCTCAAACTCCCAGAAGCCTCCAAGAGGAATTTGTAACGTGTTGTGAAACTATTTTCTGACCCCCGGACCTCTTCCGCGTTCTGTCCCGGGGTCCTCGAGGCTGCCCGGTCATCCTCAGACAACGTGGTGTCATTGTGACAGCTCGATTTAATTAAAACTTTGCCTAGTTCGCCGACACCGCTCCACTACCAAGTGTTACACGGTTACCTCCCTTTCCAACCAACACTAGCATGTAGAAACATCGATGATAGTCCAGCTTTTGATCAGAGGTGGTTCTTCAACTAAGGCCCTACATTCGGGACAACAACAACTTGGAAGACAGTCATATAGACAACAACAACTTGGAAGACAGTCATATAGACAACAACAACTTGGAAGACAGTCATATAGACAACAACAACTTGGAAGACAGTTATATACATAACAACAACTTGGAAGACAGTTATATAGATAACAACAACTTGGAAGACAGTTATATAGATAACAACAACTTGGAAGACAGTTATATAGATAACAACAACTTGGAAGACAGTTATATAGATAACAACAACTTGGAAGACAGCTATATAGATAACAACAACTTGGAAGACAGTCATGTAAATAACAACTTGTAAGACAGTCATGATGACAACAACTTGTAAGACAGCTAAATGACAACAGTTATATAGATATAAAAACAACTTGTAAGACAGTTACATAGATAACAACTTGTAAGACAGTTATATAGATAACAACAACAAGTAAGACAGTTATATAGATAAATACAACATGTAAGACAGTTAAATGACAACAGCAACTTGTAAAACAGTTAAATGACAACAACTTGTAAGACAGTTATATAGATAAATACAACATGTAAGACAGTTAAATGACAACAGCAGCTTGTAAGACAGCTATATAGATAAAAACAACATGTAAGACAGTTAAATGACAACAGCAGCTTGTAAGACAGTTATATAGATAAATACAACATGTAACACAGTTATATAGATAAATACACCACGTAAGACAGTTAAATGACAACAGCAACTTGTAAGACAGTTAAATGACAACAGCAGCTTGTAAGACAGTTAAATGACAACAATAACTCGTTGTTGATTCGGTACGTCAATGACTCCTCTACGTATCAAACACCCAACTCCTTCATAAATGATGTCTGCGTCACTGACGCCGACTCTAACTCATCCACATATGACGTCTCCACATCTAACTTATCCATATATGTTGTCTCCGCCTCCATACAAATAATCCGTTACACCATAACGTTATCTCAAACAGCCGCTGTTGTGTTCGCTTCCAATGACTGCAGGCAAGTACAAACACACGCTTCAAAATCCCTACCCGCTTCTTGTATCACATTAAATGCCTGGCAAAAAAAAAAAAGAAGCAATACACGTAAGGATCTATGCTATACATGTTTATCAATCAAAGCTATCAATCACCGTAGATCATTTACGTTTGCCTGTACTTAAGCATTCAAATTATTCAGCTTGGAAAGATCCCGTCTATAGAGGGCTCCAGCTAGAGAAAATCTTTGGTACCAGATATCTATCTACGAAACGAATACCGCAGCCAATTTAACTGTCCCATTTTTTAGGGGATTTAATATTTGTACTTTGAAAGGAAAACAAAAAACAAAAAAAAAGCCCGGAGGATCTTTGTATAAGCGTTCAATTTATTCTGCGTACTTTAGTCAAATAGAATTTAGCGGTTCCCAAAGTGTGCCACATCGCCATCGGTACAAACCGCTGGAAAATCAGAGGTGGGGGTTTGTGAGGGAAAGGAGAGAATGAAGGCGTCAGAATCAGCTTTGTCGAGGGGAGGGGGGTTGTGAGGGAAAAGAGAGTGAAGGCGTCAGAATCAGCTTTGTCGAGGGGGGGGGGGGGGTGGGGTTGTGAGGGAAAAGAGAGTGAAGGCGTCAGAATCAGCTTTGTCGAAGGGGGGGGGGATGTGAGGGAAAGAGAGAATGAAGGCGTCAGAATCAGCTTTGTCGAGGGGGGGGGGGGGGAAATGTGGGGAAAGAGAGAATGAAGGCGTCAGAATCAGCTTTGTCGAGGGGGGGGGGGATGTGAGGGAAAAGAGAGAATGAAGGCGTCAGAATCAACTTTGTCGGGGGGGGGGGGGGAAATGTGAGAAAAGAGAGAATGAAGGCGTCAGAATCAACTTTGTCGGGGGGGGGGGGGGGAGAAATGTGAGAGAAAAGAGAGAGTGAAGGCGTCAGAATCAGCTTTGTGGGGGGGGGGGGGGAGAGACGACAGGCTAAGAAAGTTTAGAACCACTAACTTACAACTACACACAGAGAGATAAACCTAGAGAAACTCTGTGTGACCCAAGACTTCCATGATGACGTCTTCCCCCCCCCCCCCCGGAATCGTTCCAACTCACGCATGGCTCCACCTGCTGATTTGTTTCAACGTGAAAACACTGTTCCTCTTCACTGCACTGACAGCTGTGGTGTGCTGCGCTATGTCGGGGCAGACATTCCCTGACTCGAGCGGGCGCTTCTGTGACACGGTTACTTGTTTCACTTTTACGTCGCCTGTCCTCAGTCTTCGCCATGGCAACGGTGTTCAAGCCCTAAACCAGTTCTCATTTTGTAAAAGATAAAAAAAGAAAAGGTAGCCCTGTTATGCCATGAAGACACGCGGGGGGGGGGGGGGGTAATGATGTTGGTGTCCATATTTTCCTTGACCTGTCGGCAGAGGTTGATGTGGTGGTCAGCATCATGGCTGACCAACTTTCCTTCCCCAGAAAGACCATTTCCTAACAATGGCTACATTTCATCCAAGGCCAATACAATTTAAAGAACATATCCCCCTCCCTCTCTCTCTCTCTCTCACACACACATACACACACATACATTCTCTCTCACACACATACATTCTCTCTCATACACACATACATTCTCTCTCTCTCTCTCTCTCAATTTTTTAAATACTGCTTTTCTATACCTTTGTTAGTTTTGAATGAATGTAAGAACGCAAGTTTATTTCATGCTGTTACATAAATCAGAATGTGGAGTGTATGGACAAGAGATAATTTGTTATTTATTTATGTAATCATTTAATTGTGTCTTCATGATTATGCTCAGTAACACATGCCGAATGACTGTGAGTGAGTGAAAGCTGTATGATGAAGGGCAGAATGTTGGACGGGCCTGCGTGCCCAATTCTTAACCCTTTGAAAATAAAGTATGTTCTTTCGTTCTCTCTAACTCTCTCTCTCTCTCTCTCTCTCTCACACACACTTTCTCTCTCATTCACTAACACACTCACTCACTCACTCTCTCTCTCTCTCTCTCTCTCTCTCTCTCAAGGTCCCTGTCGACAGTTGTAGGATATCATGCCCTTCCATAACCCTCGACCCCTAGTGCATCTCAACAGGCTTGTTACTGAGAATTTCCCGTGCCAGGATGCCAAGCCATCAAACACCTTTTCTCTCTGCCTACCTCTGTCTCATCTACCTTCGATCTTCCTTGATGCCATTAGGTGCTCTATCCCTCCTCTCTCCAAACATGCCCCACAGATCTGGATTGTCATTTTCTGACCTTTGGTATAATTTTCCTTATTTCTTGTGCCTCTTTCAGAACTTTCTCGTTCGATCTTCTTGCTGTTCATGGTACCCCCAGCATTCCTCTTATGAACCACATTTCAGCTGACTCCAGCATTCCTTTTAAGAACCACATTTCAGCTGATTCCAGCATTCCTCTTAAGAACCACATTTCAGCTGACTCAAGCATTCTCTTAAGAACCACACATAAGCTGATTCCAGCATTCCTCTTAAGAAACACATTTCAACTGATTCCAGCATTCCTTTTAAGAAACACATTTCAACTGATTCCAGCATTCCTCTTAGGAACTACATTTCAGCTGATTCCAGCCTTCTTTTGCTGAACATCTTATCTTATCTTATATCTTATATCCTTCCCGTGCCGTTAAACGTCACATAGGGCTCGCAAAGTAGTTCGCCGATTTTTTCTGTCTTCGGCGAGTCTTTCAACCTCATCAAAGGATTTTATGCCTGTTAACTTGGCCTCTCTTAATAATGTCCTCTTCAGAGTTTCCCGCGGTCTGCCCCTTTTTCTTCGGCCTGTTGTGTTCCACTTGATAGCTTGTTTTGGGATTCTCTGATCATTTCTTCTCATCAAGTGACGAACATATGTCCATCTCCTTTTTCTGATCACCCATGAGACTGGTTGTTGTTTAGTCATCTGTCTTATCTCTGCATTGTTCTTGAATTCATTCCACTTGATGCCGAGTATTTTCCTATGGCATTTGTTTTCAAAAGAGTCTAATTTCTTTTCTATTTCTTTAGTTGTTTTCCAGCTTTCGCATGCACAAATGAGGGTGGATATTACATTTGAATTGAATAGTCTTAACTTGGTTTTTGTGCTTATAACTTTTGAATTCCATATGTTCTCAAGATTCTTGAAGATTGATGCTGCTTTTGCAATTCTTATCCTAACTTCCTTTCTAGTGTCACCATCCTGGTCTATGTAGCTGCCAAGGTATGCAAATTGATTGACTTCTTCAATATCTGTCCCTTCTATGTGTATTTTTCCATTTTGATTAATGGGAATTTTCATTATTTTTGTTTTGTCCTTGTTAATTTCAAGTCCTATTTTGCTAGCCAGTGAAGCTATCTGTTTTTTTCTTGCAAAGGAATTCACATTGTTACTGATAAGAGTTATGTCATCAGCAAAATCAAGATCTTCTAGTTGGGTCCCATGTACCCAGTTTGCTGAACATATGCGCAATACAATTTAACGAACACATACACTACAACGAGACTTTGAAAATCACTCAGTATAATTCACTCTGAGAACTTAATCAAACGTTTAGCCTTAAGAAAAATCGCCTCTGCAAACATCCCACGCCTCATTGGTTAAAAAAAAAACCCCAAAGCAAATATTGCACTACCTTACCAGGACCCGGTCTCAGATTTTTTTTTAAGAGTATGTGGAGGCGTTGAGAATTAGGGCGAAGCACGTTTTTTGATTGTGCTCTTTGAACATTTGGCTATCTGGCATGCCTTGCGAAACGCTGAACCGTGTACGAAGCGACAAACAGAAGTCAGAGGACAAAAATGAGACAAAACGGACTTATGAAGATAATCTAATGGACACAAAATGCCTTAAACAAAGGCTGAAACTCGCTCAGAATAAACGTACTAGGAATTGCACAGCTTGTCAATAAATCACTGATCTCGTGACGCGGAGATTAAACTGAATTTTAAACGTCGTCGTCGTCGTCATCATCATCATCATCATCGAGTGCCATGTCTATAGACGCTGGTAATTATACTTTTATTAGTCAAACGGAGCTGCCCTTCCTATTTCTGAAACATGCCAACTGCCCTTTCTCTTCTGTGCCACTTGGTCGGCCCGTTCTGATATTCTTCTCCTGGTAGAAGAGAGTAAGTTTTCCAGTATTTATCATCTGCTCTGGGCTTTTTCTTTCCTCTCGTAAGAACTCCAAAAATGCTGCTATCTTTCTTTATTCTTCAGCTTCTCTGAGAACTTCATTATTTTATATGTCGTAGCTTCTTTCTCCTCAACTGCATTTCTAAACCAGTTTTATACTGGCTACAGTTGGGGGGGGGGGGGGGGGTTGACCGCGAAGACGATGTCCGCTCTGACAATCCCGCGGTTCACAACTGGCATGCTCGCGTCAGGGTTAGCAATACCACAGCTGACCAAGACCCTGTCACACTTCTGGTACTCCAGTAAACGGCCTAGCCTGGCTAACCGTGGTACGGATAGCCATAGTCCCCCAACCCCCCACCCCACCCACATGGTGGCAGATTCTGCTGAGGAAGTACTCCCAAGCCCGGCTTCAAAGCTGCACTCAGGGACAGCTGGTATGACCTACTCCCAAGCACGGCTTCTTAGCTACATCAGGGACAGCTGCGATGACCTACTCCCAAGCATCGCTTCTTAGCTACATTAGAGACAGCTGCTATGACCTACTCCCAAGCACGGCTTCTTAGCTACACTCAGGGACAGCTGCTATGACCTTCTCCCAAACCAGGCTTCTTAGTTACATCAGGAACAGCTGCTATGACCTAATCCCAAGCCAGGCCTCTTGCTACATCAGAGACAGCTGCTTTGACCTACTCCCAAGCCAGGCCTCTTAGCTACACTCAGGGACAGCTGCTGTGACCTACTCCCAAGCCCGGCTTCTTAGCTACATCAGGGACAGCTGCTATGACCTACTCCCAAGCATCGCTTCTTAGCTACATTAGGGACAGCTGCTATGACCTACTCCCAAGCACGGCTTCTTAGCTACACTCAGGGACATCTGCTATGACCTTCTCCCAAACCAGGCTTCTTAGTTACATCAGGAACAGCTGCTATGACCTAATCCCAAGCCAGGCCTCTTGCTACATCAGAGACAGCTGCTATGACCTACTACCAAGCCAGGCTTCTTAGCTGCATCAGGGACAGCTGCTTTGACCTACTCCCACGCCAGGCCTCTTAGCTACACTCAGGGACAGCTGCTTTGACCTACTCCCAAGCCAGGCATCTTAGCTACACTCAGGGACAGCTGCTTTGACCTACTCCCACGCCGACACGTTCCTGTACCCCAACATCTCCCCTCAGCTTCGCCTGCAAGCACCAGAGAGATTCAATTCCAGTGAAACGAACAGTCACGTGAAATATTCAGCCACGTAAAACAATCACATGAAATACTCAACTGATAAACAATCACATGAAATACTCAACTGATAAACAATCACATGAAATACTCAACCAAGCTAAAATACTCAACCAAGCTAAAATACTCAACCAAGCTAAAATACTCAACCAAGCTAAAATACTCACATGAAATATTCAACTAAGCTAAAATACTCACATGAAATATTCAACTAAGCTAAAATACTCACATGAAATATTCAACTAAGCTAAAATACTCACATAAAATATTCAACTAAGCTAAAATACTCACATGAAATGTTCAACCAACCTAAAAGACTCACATGAAATATTCAACTAAGCTAAAACACCCACATGAAATATTCAACTAAGCTAAAATACTCACATGAAATATTCAACCAACCTAGAACACTCACATGAAATATTCAACCAACCTAAAATACTCACATGAAATATTCAACCAACCTAAAATACTCACATGAAATATTCAACCAACCTAAAATACTCACATGAAATATTCAACCAACCTAAAACACTCACATGAAATATTCAACCAAGCTAAAATACTCACATGAAATATTCAACCAACCTAAAACACTCACATGAAATATTCAACCAAGCTAAAACACTCACATGAAATATTCAACCAACCTAAAACACTCACATGAAATATTCAACCAACCTAAAACACTCACATGAAATATTCAACCACGTAAAACACTCACATGAAATATTCAACCACGTAAAACACTCACATGAAATATTCATAACAGGCTACACCAACGACTCTCAAACTTTTTTTTTAGTGCGACCCTAAACCAGCAATGGCACGTGGCCCATGAAACAGACCCCGCCCCCCCCCCAACACGATGGAACAAATAAAGACACAGACAGCTATATTTCATGTGACTGCCTGGTTTAGTCGAATATTTCATGTGACTGCCTGGTTTAGTCGAAAATTTCATGTGACTGCCTGGTTTAGTCGAATATTTCATATGACTGCCTGGTTTAGTCGAATATTTCATATGACTGCCTGGTTTAGTCCAATATTTCATATGACTTGTGTTCAGTATTTCGTAGGACTGCTTCGTATGGTTGAATATTTCATATTACTGTCTGGTCTGGTTTGGTTGGGTAGTGCGCACCCGACTGTCTACTTTGCTTCATTATTTTATCTGACTGATTTGTTTGAACAGTTCATGTAAGTACCTGACTTGTTTGAATATTTCATGTTACTGTTCTCGGGGTTTAATAAACAAACACTCCGCGGGGGTTTAATAAACAAATAATCCTCGGGGTTTAATAAACAGATATTCCGCGGGGGTTTAATAAACAAATATTCCTCGGGGTTTAATAAACAAATATTCCATCATCATCATGTGCCGTGCCGACTGGCGTTGGCTATTATGCTTCTCCAGAGTACGCGATCCTTCATGCAGGCCATCAGCTCAGTTGGTGATCTCCTCTCACAACATCCCGTCAGACTGTCCAGTATCATTTCTCTTGGGGTTTATTAAACAAATATTCCTCGGGTTCCGCGAGGGCAAGAAAGTTGTTCTAAAACGAGGACACAGAACAGGATGTGATAATGTATTTTTTATTTATCATCATATTCAACGGATGTAGCGAGCTGCTTCTATTTTTGTTGATGAGTTGACCGAGCATAATCTGAGGACAATGCTACTAGCTTCAGTGGAAAGCCCGGGACCTCGAGAATTGCTCGCGACGTCTGTGCAGTATTTCCACCGCTGCCATTCGCTGACTCAGTGTCACGTGGTCTGACAGCTGCGACAATGTGCACGTACTTACATACTTAGTTATTCAGCAAATATTTCATGCTTTATTAACTGTCATCACACAGTCATTTCAAAATTATGGTTATATACTTGTTCATACAAACTCCATGAACTGTCATACATAGCACTTGGGGGGTGGGGGCGGGCGGGCCAGCCAGTGCATCGCTCTGAGGGCCAGGGGCTTTTCCTTGTCTTAAAGATGGGCCCTGGAGGACTTCAGGGGGCCTATAGTGGATGAAAACAGATAAGAGTGCGTGGATGTGGTGGAGCTTTTGTAGCAGCTTAAAATTATTTTTTTTTCCTCGGAGGCCCTGAATTTACCTACATACACATATACATATATATGAGACTCTACATACACATATACATATATGAGACTCTACATGCACATATACATATATATGAGACTCTACATGCACATATACATATATATGAGACTCTACATGCACATATACATATATATGAGACTCTACATACACATATACATATATATGAGACTCTACATGCACATATACATATATATGAGACTCTACATACACATATACATATATATGAGACTCTACATGCACATATACATATATATGAGACTCTACATGCACATATACATATATATGAGACTCTACATACACATATACATGAGACTACACATATACATGAGATTGTCTACATATACATGAGACTCGCATATACATGAGATTGTCTACATACGCATACACATGAGATTGTCTACATACGCATACACATGAGATTGTCTACATACGCATACACATGAGACTGTCTACATACACATATACATGAGATTGTCTACATACACATATACATGAGATTGTCTGGTTTAGTCCAATATTTCATATGACTGCCTGGTTTAGTCCAGTATTTCATGTGACTGCCTGATTTAGTCCAACATTTCATGTGACTGTCTGGTTTAGTCCAATATTTCATGTGACTGCTTGGTCTAATCAAATGTTTCATGTGACTTGTGTTCAGTATTTCGTAGGACTGCTTCGTATGGTTGAATATTTCATATTACTGTCTGGTCTGGTTTGGTTGGGTAGTGCGCACCCGACTGTCTACTTTGCTTCATTATTTTATCTGACTGATTTGTTTGAACAGTTCATGTAAGTACCTGACTTGTTTGAATATTTCATGTTACTGTTCTCGGGGTTTAATAAACAAACACTCCGCGGGGGTTTAATAAACAAATAATCCTCGGGGTTTAATAAACAGATATTCCGCGGGGGTTTAATAAACAAATATTCCTCGGGGTTTAATAAACAAATATTCCATCATCATCATCATCATGTGCCGTGCCGACTGGCGTTGGCTATTATGCTTCTCCAGAGTACGCGATCCTTCATGCAGGCCATCAGCTCAGTTGGTGATCTCCTCTCACAACATCCCGTCAGACTGTCCAGTATCATTTCTCTTGGGGTTTATTAAACAAATATTCCTCGGGTTCCGCGAGGGCAAGAAAGTTGTTCTAAAACGAGGACACAGAACAGGATGTGATAATGTATTTTTTATTTATCATCATATTCAACGGATGTAGCGAGCTGCTTCTATTTTTGTTGATGAGTTGACCGAGCATAATCTGAGGACAATGCTACTAGCTTCAGTGGAAAGCCCGGGACCTCGAGAATTGCTCGCGACGTCTGTGCAGTATTTCCACCGCTGCCATTCGCTGACTCAGTGTCACGTGGTCTGACAGCTGCGACAATGTGCACGTACTTACATACTTAGTTATTCAGCAAATATTTCATGCTTTATTAACTGTCATCACACAGTCATTTCAAAATTATGGTTATATACTTGTTCATACAAACTCCATGAACTGTCATACATAGCACTTGGGGGGTGGGGGCGGGCGGGCCAGCCAGTGCATCGCTCTGAGGGCCAGGGGCTTTTCCTTGTCTTAAAGATGGGCCCTGGAGGACTTCAGGGGGCCTATAGTGGATGAAAACAGATAAGAGTGCGTGGATGTGGTGGAGCTTTTGTAGCAGCTTAAAATTATTTTTTTTCCTCGGAGGCCCTGAATTTACCTACATACACATATACATATATATGAGACTCTACATACACATATACATATATATGAGACTCTACATGCACATATACATATATATGAGACTCTACATGCACATATACATATATATGAGACTCTACATGCACATATACATATATATGAGACTCTACATACACATACATATATATGAGACTCTACATGCACATATACATATATATGAGACTCTACATACACATATACATATATATGAGACTCTACATGCACATATACATATATATGAGACTCTACATGCACATATACATATATATGAGACTCTACATACACATATACATGAGACTACACATATACATGAGATTGTCTACATATACATGAGACTCGCATATACATAAGATTGTCTACATACGCATACACATGAGACTGTCTACATACACATATACATGAGATTGTCTACATACACATATACATGAGATTGTCTACTTACACATATACATGACATTGTCTGCATATACATGAGATTGTCTACATACGCATACACATGAGATTGTCTACATACGCATACACATGAGATTGTCTACATACGCATACACATGAGACTGTCTACATACACATATACATGAGATTGTCTACATACACATATACATGAGATTGTCTACTTACACATATACATGACATTGTCTACATATACATGAGACTCACATATACATGCCACTATTTACATACACATGAGATTGTCTACATACACACATACATGAGACTGTCTACATACACATATACATGAGACTGTCTACATACACATATACATGAGACTGTCTACATACACATATACATGAGACTGTCTACATACACATATACATGAGACTGTCTACATACACATTACTTGAGACTGTCTACATACACATTACATGAGACTGTCTACATACACATTACATGAGACTGTCTACATACACATTACATGAGACTGTCTACATACACATTACATGAGACTGTCTATGGAACTAACATGCACAGTGAACTTAAAGCCCTTTTTTCCCCTCTTAGAAGAGAAAACTCCACCCCTTGGCTGTCAGCTCAGAAACTTATCTCTAGCCTGTTTCTACCCGTATCTGACTGAAATAATCAAACAAAAAACACGCTAGGCCTGTTCTGCAATATCCAGCCTGCCCGTATTTACTTTACTTATCTCATAAGGTGCCACTGTGGCACAGTGGTGGTTACTGCACTCGCCTGCAGACTAGAAGTTCCCTGGTTTGATTCTGAACCGAAGAAGAATATTCTTTGGACCTATAAGCACTGAGATCGGCCCAGCCTCCCAAAAAAAAAAATGGATATGTTGTGTCCAAGTCAGTAAAATAGGGATTACGACAGGATTATGTCCAATTCAGTAAAACAGGGAATAAGACAGGACTGTAACCAAGTCAGTAAAACAGGGAGTAAGACATGATAGAACAGGGAGTAATACAGGATTATGTCTAATTCAGTAGAACAGGGAGTAAGACAGGATTATGTCTAACTCAGTAGAACAGGAAGTAAGACAAGACTGTGACCAAGTCAGTAAAACAGGGAAATAGTATAAAATCAAAAGCAGGCTTCAGATGGTTAATAGTTCTTCTTCTTCTTCTTTAAGTTTCGTATGGTCTGGAGTAATGGTTCTGAAACGTTTATGCGTCGCGGACTCCTTGGGCTATTTTACATCAGATTCCCTCGGGGAAGCGAGAACAGCTGCTGGGAATCTTTACTTCACGATACTGCTACTTAGCAAATGTGAAGGTAGTTATAAACTTCACTAACCTACTCATCGTCATCATCATCATCAGGTGCTGTGCCGACTGGCGTTGGCTATTATGCTTCTCCAGAGTACGCGATCCTTCATGCAGGCCATCAGCTCAGTTGGTGATCTCCTCTCACACCATCCCGTCAGACTGTCCAGTATCATTTCTCTTGGGGTTTATTAAACAAATATTCCTCGGGTTCCGCGAGGGCAAGAAAGTTGTTCTAAAACGAGGACACGGAACAGGATGTGATAATGTATTTTTATTTATCATCATATTCACCGGATGTAGCGAGCTGCTTCTATTTTTGTTGATGAGTTGACCGAGCATAATCTGAGGACAATGCTACTAGCTTCAGTGGAAAGCCAGGGACCTCGAGAATTGCTCGCGACGTCTGTGCAGTATTTCCACCGCTGCCATTCGCTGACTCAGTGTCACGTGGTCTGACAGCTGCGACAATGGGTCCGCACGTACTTACATACTTAGTTATTCAGCAAATATTTCATGCTTTATTAACTGTCATCACACAGTCATTTCAAAATTATGGTTATATACTTGTTCATACAAACTCCATGAACTGTCATACATAGCACTTGGGGGGTGGGGGCGGGCGGGCCAGCCAGTGCATCGCTCTGAGGGCCAGGGGCTTTTCCTTGTCTTAAAGATGGGCCCTGGAGGACTTCAGGGGGCCTATAGTGGATGAAAACAGATAAGAGTGCGTGGATGTGGTGGAGCTTTTGTAGCAGCTTAAAATTATTTTTTTTTCCTCGGAGGCCCTGAATTTACCTACATACACATATACATATATATGAGACTCTACATACACATATACATATATATGAGACTCTACATACACATATACATGAGATTGTCTACATATACATGAGACTCGCATATACATAAGATTGTCTACATACGCATACACATGAGACTGTCTACATACACATATACATGAGATTGTCTACATACACATTACATGAGACTGTCTATGGAACTAACATCCACAGTGAACTTAAAGCCCTTTTTTTCCCCTCTTAGAAGAGAAAACTCCACCCCTTGGCTGTCAGCTCAGAATCTTATCTCTAGCCTGTTTCTACCCGTATCTGACTGAAATAATCAAACAAAAAACACGCTAGGCCTGTTGTGCAATATCCAGCCTGCCCGTATTTACTTTACTTATCTCATAAGGTGCCACTGTGGCACAGTGGTGGTTACTGCACTCGCCTGCAGACTAGAAGTTCCCTGGTTTGATTCTGAACCGAAGAAGAATATTCTTTGGACCTATAAGCACTGAGATCGGCCCAGCCTCCCAAAAAAAAAAATGGATATGTTGTGTCCAAGTCAGTAAAATAGGGATTACGACAGGATTATGTCCAATTCAGTAAAACAGGGAATAAGACAGGACTGTAACCAAGTCAGTAAAACAGGGAGTAAGACATGATAGAACAGGGAGTAATACAGGATTATGTCTAATTCAGTAGAACAGGGAGTAAGACAGGATTATGTCTAACTCAGTAGAACAGGAAGTAAGACAAGACTGTGACCAAGTCAGTAAAACAGGGAAATAGTATAAAATCAAAAGCAGGCTTCAGATGGTTAATAGTTCTTCTTCTTCTTCTTTAAGTTTCGTATGGTCTGGAGTAATGGTTCTGAAACGTTTATGCGTCGCGGACTCCTTGGGCTATTTTACATCAGATTCCCTCGGGGAAGCGAGAACAGCTGCTGGGAATCTTTACTTCACGATACTGCTACTTAGCAAATGTGAAGGTAGTTATAAACTTCACTAACCTACTCATCGTCATCATCATCATCAGGTGCTGTGCCGACTGGCGTTGGCTATTATGCTTCTCCAGAGTACGCGATCCTTCATGCAGGCCATCAGCTCAGTTGGTGATCTCCTCTCACACCATCCCGTCAGACTGTCCAGTATCATTTCTCTTGGGGTTTATTAAACAAATATTCCTCGGGTTCCGCGAGGGCAAGAAAGTTGTTCTAAAACGAGGACACGGAACAGGATGTGATAATGTATTTTTATTTATCATCATATTCACCGGATGTAGCGAGCTGCTTCTATTTTTGTTGATGAGTTGACCGAGCATAATCTGAGGACAATGCTACTAGCTTCAGTGGAAAGCCAGGGACCTCGAGAATTGCTCGCGACGTCTGTGCAGTATTTCCACCGCTGCCATTCGCTGACTCAGTGTCACGTGGTCTGACAGCTGCGACAATGGGTCCGCACGTACTTACATACTTAGTTATTCAGCAAATATTTCATGCTTTATTAACTGTCATCACACAGTCATTTCAAAATTATGGTTATATACTTGTTCATACAAACTCCATGAACTGTCATACATAGCACTTGGGGGGTGGGGGCGGGCGGGCCAGCCAGTGCATCGCTCTGAGGGCCAGGGGCTTTTCCTTGTCTTAAAGATGGGCCCTGGAGGACTTCAGGGGGCCTATAGTGGATGAAAACAGATAAGAGTGCGTGGATGTGGTGGAGCTTTTGTAGCAGCTTAAAATTATTTTTTTTCCTCGGAGGCCCTGAATTTACCTACATACACATATACATATATATGAGACTCTACATACACATATACATATATATGAGACTCTACATACACATATACATGAGATTGTCTACATATACATGAGACTCGCATATACATAAGATTGTCTACATACGCATACACATGAGACTGTCTACATACACATATACATGAGATTGTCTACATACACATATACATGAGATTGTCTACTTACACATATACATGACATTGTCTGCATATACATGAGACTCACATATACATGCCACTATTTACATACACATGAGATTGTCTACATACACACATACATGAGACTGTCTACATACACATATACATGAGACTGTCTACATACACATATACATGAGACTGTCTACATACACATATACATGAGACTGTCTACATACACATTACATGAGACTGTCTACATACACATATACATGAGACTGTCTACATACACATTACATGAGACTGTCTACATACACATTACATGAGACTGTCTACATACACATTACATGAGACTGTCTACATACACATTACATGAGACTGTCTATGGAACTAACATCCACAGTGAACTTAAAGCCCTTTTTTCTCCTCTTAGAAGAGAAAACTCCACCCCTTGGCTGTCAGCTCAGAATCTTATCTCTAGCCTGTTTCTACCCGTATCTGACTGAAATAATCAAACCAAAAAAAAAAAAACAAGCTAGGCCTGTTCTGCAATATCCAGCCTGCCCGTATTTACTTTACTTATCTTATAAGGTGCCACTGTGGCACAGTGGTGGTTACTGCACTCGCCTGCAGACCAGAAGTTCCCTGGTTTGATTCTGAACCGAAGAAGAATATTCTTTGGACCTATAAGCACTGAGATCGGCCCAGCCTCCAAAAAAAAGATGGATATGTTGTGTCCAAGTCAGTAAACCAGGGATTACGACAGGATTATGTCCAATTCAGTAAAACAGGGAATAAGACAGGACTGTAACCAAGTCAGTAAAACAGGGAGTAAGACATGATAGAACAGGGAGTAATACAGGATTATGTCTAACTCAGTAGAACAGGGAGTAAGACAGGATTATGTCTAACTCAGTAGATTAGGGAGTAAGACAGGATTATGTCTAACTCAGTAGAACAGAGAGTAAGACAGAATTGTGACCAAGTCAGTAAAACAGGGAGTAAGACAGGACTATGTCTAACTCAACAGAACAGGGAGTAAGACAGGATTATGTCTAACTCTGTAGAACAGGGAGCAAGACAAGACTGCGTTCAAAAGTCAGTAAAACAGGGAGTAAGACAGGATTATGTCTAACTCAGTAGAACAGGGAGTAAGACAGGATTATGCCTAACTCAGTAGAAGAGGGAGTAAGACAAGACTGTGTCCAAGTCAGTAAAACAGGGAGTAAGACAGGACTCTGAGCAAGTCAGTAAAACAGGGAGTAAGACAGGACTATGTCTAACTCAATAGAACAGGGAGTAAAACAGGATTATGCCTAACTCAGTAGAAGAAGGGAGTAAGACAGAACTGTGACCAAGTCAGTAAAACAGGAAGTAAGACAAGACTGTGACCAAGTCAGTAAAACAGGGAAATAGTATAAAATCAAAAGCAGGCTTCAGATGGTTAATAGTTCTTCTTCTTCTTCTTTAAGTTTCGTATGCTCTGGAGTAATGGTTCTGAAACGTTTATGTTTCGCGGACTCCTTGGGCTATTTTACATCAGATTCCCTCGGGGAAGCGAGAACAGCTGCTGGGAATCTTTACTTCACGATACTGCTACTTAGCAAATGTGAAGGTAGTTATAAACTTCACTAACCTACTCATCGTCATCATCATCATTAGGTGCCGTGCCGACTGGTGTTGGCTATTATGCTTCTCCAGAGTACACGATCCTTCATGCAGGCCACCAGCTCAGTTGGTGATATCCTCTCACACCATCCCGTCAGACTGTCCACTATCATTTCTCTTGCTCTTCCTCTTGATCTTCTTCCTTCTATTTTTCCTGCTGTTATAATATTTTCAATGCCCCCTCTTCTCATTGCATGCCCTATGAAAGTATATTCCCCCCCTCCCTCTCTCTCTCTCTCTCATATTTTTTAACAAGATTTTTTGTCTCTCCAACTCTTCTCATACACTCTTCATTAGTTATTTTTGCTTTCCAGGGGATTCGCAACATTCTTCTAATAAACTAACCTACTACATCATACAAATCCCACGGGACATAACTTTTTAATTTAATCTTATAATAAATGATCTTGCTTACAACCGAGAGGCCTACAGGAGAGCAACTTTTTAATGTAATCTTATAATAAATGATCTTGCTTACAACCGAGAGGCCTACAGGAGAGCAACTTTTTAATTTAATCTTATAATAAATGATCTTGCTTACAACCGAGAGGCCTACAGGAGAGCCGTTAGGGAAGCAAAGTTCCGCAAGGGACATGCAAATGAATGACTGACTGAATAAATGAACGAACATGACAGAGGTGCTAGAGACACTACTTGAAAGTTACCTGCCTTAATGTTTGCGGGCTTAGGGCATCATGTACTATCGACCCTTCCCCCATTATTCTTATTAAAAAAAATATGAGCCCACTTGTAAAAATATGTACGCGACAAACTAGTGTTGAGGACAAAGAGTTTAGCACGCCTTGATGCGCTGTACGCACGGCTTGTCAGTAAATGAAAGCAAAACTCGAGATCAGTCTCACAAATGCAAGACTCTCCGCCTAATATCTTCTTTCTTTCATTAAGTGAGGCTTTTTGAAAAGAACATTTCTTAAGTCCCCTCGGTGTGGAACAGACCACGCACAAGACGCTGTCTTTGTCAGAGCATCGTGTACTTTTATCTCGAGCTTACACACAGATCTCACACAATAGAAACAATTTGCTGGAAAAAAAAATCAATAGGTGTCTTCTGGTTCTTACAGCGATCGAGCTAGGATGTTTTTGAAACGGGTACAACTCTTACCTGTCTTTCACCTTACATGAAGAGCTTTCAAAGATAACGATTTTGTCAAGACAACTTTCGGTACTTTATACATTTTTTAATTTAAAATAAAATTTAAAAAAAAAACACTTGACAAATATCTTATATCTTATATCCTTCCTTCCCGTGCCGTTAAACGTCACTTAGGGCTCGCAAAGTAGTTCGCCAATTATTCCTGTCTTCGGCGAGTCTTTCAACATCATCAAGGGATTTTATGCCTGTTAATTTGGCCTCTCTTAACAATGTCCTCTTCAGAGTTTCACGTGGTCTGCCTCTTTTTCTTTGGCCTGTTGTGTTCCACTTGATAGCTTGTTTTGGGATTCTCTGATCATTCCTTCTCATCAAGTGACCAACATATGTCCATCTCCTTTTCCTGATCACCCGTGAGACTGGTTGCTGTTCAGTCATCTGTCTTATCTCTGCATTGTTATTAAATTCGTTCCACTTGATGCCGAGTATTTTCCTTAGGCATTTGTTTTCAAAAGAGTCTAATTTCTTGTCTGTTTCTTTAGTTGTTTTCCAGCTTTCGCGTGCATAAATAAGGGTGGATATTACATTTGAATTGAATAATCTTAGCTTGGTTTTTGTTAAGACTATTCAATTCAAATATCAGCGGGAATTAAATGTCCGTGTGATTTTTTTGTCCGTACTTTTTTTTTAGAGGAGATTTAATATTTATAAAATGGTCACATGTTGAAACAAATCAAAACTGACTGATTTTCCTCCATACAAACTGAGCATCATCATCATACTACTGGATATGTTATCCTTCAACCGATTTCGCTGCTTACTTTTGACTAGGTTTTTTTTTTTTGATAATACGAGTATAAGCCAGTTACGGTAACCGACGACTTCCAAAAGTTTCGGTTTTTCTCTTTTTAATCGGTAATTTACCGATAACCGCCAGGTTAAAGCGCTCGCTAGGTCTTCTTCTTCTTCTGCGTTAAGTTTCGTATGCCCAACCATCTGGACCAATGGTTCTGAAACTTACGTTTCGAGGACTCGCTAAGCTAAATACATTATCTACATTGGATCAACGGACTCCTTTGTGCCCAGTCGAAGACACCAACCTGTAAGCTACTGATCGAGTTCAAGATACAGGAACAATTTTTTATAAACAGGAAACTACGAGGTTTTGGTACGGTAAAGTAAGAGAACAAATATTGTAGGATTAAACCTCGAAAAAATGAACAGCGTACTATCGACTTAGCCAAGTCGATAGTACGCTGTTCTCTCGTGGCTAGACGGCTGCTCGTCCTACCGGAGTCCGTGTTCGAATCCCAGGTAATTCTCTTGTGATTTTTCTTTCTCTCACGTCTCACTAAAGTGCTTTGTCTACGATTTTTTCCAGGTTTAATCCTACAATATGAGTTCAAGATACAGGGTGTCTCTATGAATACCACTGTCAGCAGTACTTCTCATGCATGTTCTGTAGTTTTCATTTAATGCTATTTTTCCAGGGGCTTTGTTTATGCTTTGGAGAGGCTGTAGTGAGCAGAGACTCAGTACACATGCTCTGCTATATCTACCAGTAGCTTGTCCTCATTCCGCGGTGAAGGAACTGGTCCTAGGATAACCGCTTCCACAACCTCCACTATTCTGTGGGTAAGTTTTAGCTGATCAAGATGACAGGTCACGTCAGCTTAACCGGCCTGGGTTCCCAACAACGGAAAACGAGACATGTACGCAATATACAGTCCAAAAAAACAAAAAACAAACCAAGCACAATATATGCACAAATCAAGACACACACTGCACAATTTGAGAATAACGCCTTTGGCTTAATTGTACGCTGCCAACATGTAGTGGCAGAACGCGAGCTTGATCGATGCTTGCAAGGTTCAACAGCTGCGCCTCTGGACGATATACCTTGAGTGGGAGCAGCATCAACCAAAAAAGCTGAAGTAGTTGGAAGCAATGGCTGTCACAGAAACTACACGGAACATCAGTAACAAAGCAACGCTAACAGACGTAAAGAACAATGCGTGATAAGATTTTCTGCTGCTTTTCAACAGCCAACAAGCGTAAATAAGTGTGTAAATAATGAGTAAATGTTTTCTGTTCGTGGAAAAAAAATAGTAATTAAAGGTCGATGAAGCGTTACAGACCAGTAGCAGGTAACAAGAAATGTAATACATTTTGTAGAACTGGTATGTGTGAGTGAGTGAGTGAGTGTGTGTGTGTGTGTTTGTTTTTGTTTTCCTTCCCGTATCACCTCCACAAGAGTCGGACATCACACACACACACACACACACACACGCACGCACGCACGCACGCACACACACACACACACACAGCCCAAACTTCAGGTAGCCAAGTCTGCTGAATCGATAAACAACACAGTCGAGTTACCCCGGGGGCGTCCTGTTGTATAGTAAAACGTTTATGACTGACTGTTGTGGAATGTTGAACAGTGACACTGGGCGTAAACGCATAATCTGTCATTGTACGTCAACTTCTGTACTTCCTGGACACCCTTTCATAGGAAACATCACTTCGACACGCTGTGTGGGAGGAGGCTGGGGAGATTGACAGCATAACTGATTTTCTTTTGCTATTTGTTACTGAAAAGATAACGGATAACAGAGAGCATAACAAACTCACTGTTACTACTGTTTTCAAAGGAAATGAAAATGCCGATGTCCTAGCTAAAAAAAAAAAAAAACGGCAACAAAATTGAACAATGCACAAGTCAGTCACAGGGAGGCCAAGACCATCATACAAAACCGCTACTACCAAAGGTGGGCCAAGAGGCTGGGAGCAGGCAATGAACCGGATCCAATCCGACAGCTACAAAAGAAGAAAGAAACGCCCCTGTTCCGATTAATAACCGGCCACTGCAATCCGCCGACCCCAGATCTCTCACAACAGATGAATGCCCTGATAAGCGCGGAGTATAGACTCCAGAACATGTACTCCAAGACTGCCAAACTTTTACAGACCTAAGCAACCAGACATGGCTACGAGGCTTGCCCCTAAGGTGAAAGCTGTGGGATGGGGGACCTGGAGAAGACTGGGGGAGAACCTGGAGAAGTCTGCGGGGGAGGACCTGGAGAAGACTGTAGAGGAGGATCTGGAGAGGACTGCGGGGGAGGACCTAGAGAAGACTGCGGGGGAGGACCTGGATAAGACTGCAGGGGAGGACCTGGGGAAGACTGTAGGGGAGGATCTGGAGAAGATTGTGGGGCAGGATCTGGATAAGAATGCGGGGACGGATCTGGAGAAGACTGTGGGGGAGGATCTGAGGAAGACTGCGAGGGAGGACCTGGAGAAGACTGCGGGGGAGGACCTGGGGAAGACTGTAGAGGAGGATCTGGAGAAGACTGTAGGGGAGGATCTGGAGAAGACTGTAGGGGAGGATCTTGAGAAGACTGTAGGGGAGGACCTGTATAAGGCTAGGGAGGACCTGGAGAAGACTGTATGGACGATCTGGAGAAGACTATGGGGGAGGATCTGGAGAAGACGACTGTGGAGGAAGATCTGTAGAAGACTGTGAGGATCTGGAGAAGACTGTAGGGATGATCTGGAGAAGACTGTAGGGAGGATCTGGAGAAGACTGTGGGAAAGATTGTGGGGTAGGATCTGGATAATATCGTAGGGAGGACCTGGAGAAGAATGTAGGGAGTACTGGAGAAGACTATAGGAAGGATCTGGAGAAGACTGTAGGAAGGATCTGGAGAAGACTGTAAGGAAGATCTGGAGAAGACTATAGGGAGGATCTGGAGAAGACTGCGGGAGAGAATCTGGAGAAGATTGTGGGGAAGGATCCGGAGAGGAGTGTAGGGAGGACCTGGAGAAGACTGTAGGGAGGATCTGGAGAACTGTAGGGAATACCTGGAGAAGACTGTGGGAGAGGATCTGGAGAAGACCGTGGACTTCATCCTGGCGACCAGGGATTCTGGTTTAGCATGACCAAGAACTTAAGCAATCTTAGAGAACTGAACCCTTTCGTCTTCTACTTGATGACGATAGCTTCTTCTTCGTCGTCGTCGTTCGCCATCAAAAGGATCTTGATTGAATTATATCTGATGGCCATAACTTTCCTCGTGCACCATACACAATAAAACTTGATGGCCATAACTGTCCTCGTGCACCACACACACTAAAACTTGATGGCCATAACTTTCCTCGAGCACCACACACAATAAAACTTGATGGCCATAACTTTTCTCGTGAACAACACACAATAAAACTTGATGGCCATAACTTTCCTCGCGCACCACGCACAATAAAACTTGATGGCCATAACTTTCCTTGTGCATCACACACAATAAAACTTCATGGCAACTCCTCCATTAAAACAATTTAAAACCGAGCTCGCAATGCCAGTTGTCTCAACAACAATAAAAAAGTCACTCTCGTGTCAAATCCCGCCTCGTAGCTCAGGCTAATGTGCCACATCCTGTATCCAAAAAGTAAAGGGCGAGTCCAAGTCTGCTACAATTTCGCCGGCCTGACACGTCATCTAAAAATAAAATGGACAACATAAAAATTATCTACACTAGAGAGCCCCTTGCTTATCCCAGGACCCCCTCCTCCCCCCCAAAAAAATCCTTCCGTGGACCCCTTAGGGGTTCATGGACCCCCTTGTTTAGAACTAATCCATAGGGTAATTTGTGGGCAAGTGGACCGGCGTACAACAGGAAAGATCTATGGAGAACAGTGATAGCAAAGTTATAGCGATGGCGTCCACTAATGTCACCTGTAACCGCTCTATTTCCACTATCGAAGATATCTCGTTTTGTTTCCTACTTCCGCTGATGTGCAGACACCGCTTACTTGCTAGCCTTTCTATTTACTTCAAGATTCCGAATAACATGCTCTGTAGCAAAACTACGAAACTACAAAAACGATGTAATATTTTATAGTAAACGCTACATAATGACAGCACATCACAACGTCATACTTGGCGGTAAACTCTACACAATGACAGCATATAAGAAAGTAATACTCTGCAGTAAATACCACAGACTAACAGCACATAATGATCTCAGGCTCTGAAATAATGACCACAAAATAGCATACACAACATTACACCCAAAGGAGCACTTTTCTACAGACAGCCAAGTAAGCGACAAAAAACGCTCATTCACATCCTCCACTTGGAAAAGTGCATGCTGGGGGAAAAAATGTTAATTCCTGCCGCCCTTCTTTCTTTGTCTCTGAACCAAACAACCCTGTCCGCCTCTAACTCCACTACCACCCGTATCTACCGCAATCATCTGCAAACTCACCCAGCGTTGACTAATGCAGTGCTGCTAGATCAAAATCTTTCATATTGCTCTCTCTCTCCCTCTCACACACACACAGAGCCTCGGTTCTCGCTCAGATTTCGACCGTAAAATATTTCTCGCAGGCTCCATTCTAAATGTCTTGTTTTTTGTTGTTTTTATTTTTAAACTGGCGTGCTGGAACATCGCTTGCCACAGCTGCTGTCAAATATCAGGAGGGGTTCTAAAACTCTGTGCCCAGGGGCTCAGTTGGGTCCTTGTATTATTGTTCGTTGTCTCCCACCTCCCCATGGCAGATATTTAAATGTATATTTGGACGACAAATATTTACAACTAAAAACGTTCTAAGTGCAAGATGATCGCGGCAACTACTCGAATATGATGGGGAAAAAAAAATATTGACAAAGAAAAAAATGGCCACTGTTGTATTTACCGCCACTCCACACGTTCCCTCTATCACAGTGTTTCCCAACCTGGGCCGTACGCCCAACGGGGGTGGGGGCAATTAGAATATACGAGCATTTATATTTTTTTTCAGAACTTAGTTGAACTATTGTGCAGCGGGCGGGGATTTGGGGGGGGGGGGGGAACACGGCTGCATCTAAATCTTTGAGTCGTTGAGATGGAACATGATCTAAAACAGGTTGGGAAACACTGCTCTATTATGAGAGTAAGTCACGCCGGCGATTTTACTTCAAGATAAAAATGGCAGGAACTTGTCAGCGAAGACAAATGTGTGATATTTTGGCATGATGCCTTCATCCGGTACTTGCTCGTTCTACCGGTATCTATGGTGAGTCGCTAATGTTCTATCTCCCACATTTAAAGTGCCCCACGACCCATCCACAGTTCTATAACTTTACTGTGTGCAAGACAAACTTTAATATAACCCATAAGGATCAAAGTAGATCAAAGTAATATTCTTTGCTAAATCTATAATATATTTTCCACAGAAGAATTATTGTTCTTATTATTACAACTTTATTATTGGTGTTCTTATCTGATGCTACACCAGAATCTCTATATTATTGCTCTTCTTCAAACACTGTTTGTTGTCATGTACATCCACCGACTAACTAGGCTTCTTTCGTTCGGGCACTCAGCAGTCGCAAGGACAACTCAGAAGACCATAATCATCAGCTTGTAAATCATAAAAGTTTACTTAGACTCGGCCTGACGAGCGCCCGAGTACATCATTCAACACAACAGGTTGCAGGTTAGTTCGTTACTTGTGTATTAATTAATAATGCGGATTAAAGTAATAACACACTGACTATAACTCTGAACGATGATGCTAAGCTGACGACACGGTTCTTCTTAAACTCTTCTTGAAACTCAAAACTGCTTTTGACTGGCTACCTTTCCTCACTCGAGTTCTAGTGTGTCAGGTCAGAGACTGGCCAGTCAAGCTGTTTGTTTATATTCTGACCGTCCCACTTGAGGAAATACTAGGTGACTTTAGCCTCCCATAATTAAAGGCGTCAATGTTTTAAACCTGAGTTCTCAAGACTGATGATGTCCTAACATTCTGCCTTGCCCGTCCCACACCGGGAACCTGGACAATGTCAAACCCAAACCATCGTCAGAAAACAGTTACCCCATCTCCTAGAACATGATTTTTGCTACATCCACACCCAAGTCTACAAGATTACCTTCTCCAACTGTCCGCTTATCTCTCCACTCAAAATATCCACATCCAAGTCTACAAGATTACCTTCTCCAACTATCCGTTTATCTCTCCACTCAAAACATCCACATCCAAGTCTACAAGATTACCTTCTCCAACTGTCCGCTTGCCTCTCCACTCAAAACATCCACATCCAAGTCTACAAGATTACCTTGTCCAACTGTCCGCTTGTCTCTCCACTCAAAACATCCACACATTCACGTGTAGGATTTCACGAAAAATAACAAGCCTAACACCATCTTCCCCCAACACGCCTTAATGGCAGGGAAGCGGGAATTTTACCTTTTACTTCTTCGCTCAAACCGCCTTCATCCTTCTCTCTGCTTGTTCTAACTGATGCTGTTTGATGAAGGTCTGTCAGAAATACGTCATGGGGTTTTCGTTAGTAATAACACTCAGGTAATGTAGTTTCCTCCCCACCCCCCCCCCCTTTCCCCTCTCTTTTTTCGGTCTAGAAAACTGGGAACTGAATATAAGAATCGGTTAAAATATTTCGGTCATTCCAGAAGCACAATATAATAATGAAAACCACACTTGAGAGAAAAGGTGAAAGAGAAGAAAAAGGAAGAGGATCGAGGCCAGACAGAAGAGGACAATATAAAGAGACGGGCAGGATTCTGCCTTGCCGGCTCCCAGCTGTGAAAAAACAGACACAGCAAGCTGGTGGGTCAAGGCAACCGACTTTCTCAGCGGAAACGGCACATGATGATGATTATGGTTAGAAAATCCCAAAACTGACAATACCGTTTCTCAAGTGAAAGTAAAATATAAGGGTTTTTTTGGCAGGGGGTGATTTTAGGAGGGAAAAATTCATTTCCCGTCCCGTCATTTATGAAGGCTGGCTGAAAAGTGAAGTTATCCAATTCCTCCTGACATAAATGACATTTGACCCGCCCACAGTCCCTCGCTTTGGCATCAACACATGATGAAATCTGTGCCAGTTTTCAGCTGCAGCATCCGAGCACACGCACACACAGTAACACAGACCAGGGCTATTGAACGCACGCACGCACGTACGCACACACACACACACACGCAGTGCACAGTCTTGACAAATGCTCACCGTTCAATTATGACTGAGCACTGTGACACAATAATGACAGACGAGATTCGCCTTCTGGCTGTTCACGAGTTATACAAGGGGCCACTTTGTGATTGGGGGGGGGGGATAGAGGAGGGGAATACAGCAGTGTTCCCCAGCATTTCTCAGATCGTGGACTCTCCACACTTCAGATATTTGGTATTACACATAAACCTACCAAAATAATTATACGTGCAGCGCGGACCTCAATTTTAGAATCTGTAGAATGCAAAGATGGATGAACCAATGACAGCGTTGCATTTACTAGGCTGGCATCTTACCAAAGTGGATCTCTGCCAGAAAAGTGGGCCTTTTTTCTGCTTATATGTCGTTTCATTATTTTCGTTGTCTTCGACAAAGGCACTTCGCCGAAATATTGTTCTGTTATTGTTTGTTTCCACCTGTTCATCTCACTGCCTCTTTTGTCATTCTTTCTCATCCTTTTCATCTATTCTGTAGAACTGTGCCCCACACACTTCTGACTATCTCTAACCATATGACAGTAGATCAGTACATCCAAACTCCTGTCAGGCCCGCTGCCACCTTGGTGGCCTGGGACGGTCACAGGCTACGGGAGTAAAATCCGAAAGAAAAAATGAGGAAAGAGGAATCTAAATTCAGCTTGTGTCTAGAATCTTTAAGCCTAACCACCGACTCCGATCAACTGCAGCTCTGCTGGATCTTCTGACAACATGGTCCTTGTTCTTCCCTTGTCAGACGGTGGAAATGTAACATGAGCAAGACACTTTCTCCACAATAAACGCCCAGTCCAGTCAGGAACACCCGCCTGCTTCTGAACTGTCTTCTAGGACGAAACAAGTCACTCTAATAACCGAAAAGAAAGAGGGGCAGGCCATAAGGAACACAGAGATGAAAATACAGGAAGAACTAAAGGAAGCCAGAAATATATGGTTTGGGGTATCCGGACTTGTTCAGGTCAGGACTGGCTGGGGGAACTTTTGTCGATATAAGGAGTATAGAAGATGATGATGATGATGATTATGATGATGATATGTACTGAAAACTGCTTCAAATATGTGTAACAAAACAACTGCTTCTCATTATTCATTCAATTTTAAAATTATACCTTAAAATACCTTAAAAGGGGCCGGCTAGCGTAGTGGTTAGAGCACTCGTCTAGCAACCAAATGGTCGAGGGTTCGAATCCCCAGCTGAGCGGGATTTTTTTTCCGACCAATACGGCCCCGAGGTCGACCCAGCCTCGTAACATGGGTACCAGAGAAAATCTGGGAAGTAAAGGCAGCGAGGAAAGGAACTGGTCACCCTACCTCATACGCTGATGACCCAGCATAATGAGGTCTCTAACGCTTCACCCCCTACGGCATTTGCTATGGGACTATCTTTACTTTTACTTTTACCTTAAAATCAGCTTCAAAAAGCAGCAATAATGCTTAGGAAATGAACAATGATCAAAACAGCCACGTGGATTTCCATATAAATTAAAACATGAAAACATTTTAAAGTATTTTACAAACAAACATAAAAAAAAAAAGATTCTCTAAACAGCGTCGGCCCAGACCATGGAAACACACGGAGATCAATGGCCACATTAAAGGGAGAGAATGCGGATGTGACCTTATTTAAAAACCTAGATCCACCTAGTCTGACATGAAGTGCGACAGAAGCGAACAAAGGATTTTACTTTCGTTTTAGTGCGTCGTGTGTCCGGTACAACAACAGTTCTCAACCTGTTTTGCCCTCACGCACCCTTTTTGGAAAAAGAAAAAATGTCAGAATGTCTAACTCTTTCCCATCCTCTCTCCCCTTCATTTCCAAGACTAACTCGAAATGTTCAACTAATTTTAGAAAATTATTCCAGCTTTACTGCAGTGGTTGTGTGTAATATTATAGTTTTATATACTTATACACTAATTATCCGCATTCTATCCCTACCACATTTATCTATTTCACCCATTTCTTTCTTGTTTAGATTCATTCATTCACTCAAGTGCCGTGCCGTGCCGCGTGGCGTAGGCGATCATTTCTCTCCGCAATTCCCTGTCTTTAGATTTGATTATGAGATCCGCCGGTCACTTTCTTCCTAGCCACACTGACAGCCCATCCAGTAGCTTCTCTCTCTGTCTTCCTCTGTTTCTTCTTCCTTCAATTTTCCCAGTTGCCACAAAGTGTGTTCCAATTTTCATCTTCTCAGGAAATGTTCTACAAATCTCGCTTGTCTGCCTCTGATCTTTGCTATAATTTGCCTTTTAACTCCAGCCTCTCTTAAGACTTCTTCATTGGTGAGACAGGGTCTTGGTCAGCTATGGTTCGCTAACCCTGACGCTAGCCTTTTTAGCCGTACTCCGGGACTGAAAAAGCAGCTGCCATAACCGGCTCCCACGCCGATACGATGCTTGTCCCCAACACCTCTACAGCATCAGCTGCACAGAACACTAGCTCGCAGTTACAGCGAGTTCGTACAAGTACAGTATATTATTAAACTAGCTTTCCATGTGTCTGACTTGGAAGATGCATTCCAAATGATATGCATGGTATATTCAAACATTCTAAGCCTGTCGATCTGTGGTCCCAATTCTGACCCTGAAGCCTTAAAAACACCCACAGTCTGAGAACACCTCAACTAAACTCAAATGTTTCTCGGCTGTTTGTGTGACGCATGTGGAAGTTAAACTCAGCCCTAAAATGGCCCGTGATAATCATTTAGACTAACTTCTACCAGCTGAGAGTTGGCATGTATTTACGCTGAATGCTACTGTATAGGGATAGCATGGGCAAGGCCTGCCTGTAGTTGCATGGAGACAACTGAGGGACAGAAGACAAATACAGCGGTACTGAACTCTCTCTCTCTCTCTGCTGATCCATCTGTCCTATTTGGCAGTTAGCGACCATTGCTAACATGTCAGATAGGGTTGGCGAACCAAAGCTGACAAAGACCCTGTCTACCCCCCCCCCCTCCCCTTTGCTGGTACCCCTAGTAACAGGCCTAGCCTGGCAAACGGAGCAGAGAACGCCATAGTTCCCATGGTGGTGGAGTCTGCTAAAGAAGTACTGCACACCCCCTGCTGGCACCCCTAGAAACACGCCTAGCCTGGCAAACGGAACAGAGAACGCCATAGTTCCCATGGTGGTGGAGTCTGCTAAAGAAGTACTGCACACCCCCTGCTGGCACCCCTAGAAACAGGCCTAGCCTGGCAAACGGAACAGAGAACGCCATAGTTCCCATGGTGGTGGGTTCTGAAAAATAAGTACTGCACGCAATCTGCTTATTACAACTCGGGGACTGGAAAAATAAATAAACTGTCGTCATGGCCCACTTTCAATCCGACACCATGCTGTGCTTCACCACCTTCACCGCTCGCAGTTCCAAGGAGGTAAAAGAAGTCGGGTCTGCGGTGCAGTCTGGCGCATTTATCCCTGCAGACAGATATCCCCCGCCTCTAGAGGTTGCTTTCCTCAGAAACTGTGTCGTCTACCTGTTCTTCTACATCTACATCCACTGCAGAGACCACCAGGACCTGGTTATTAAACTACGTTTTGAGATCAAACGACTGGTTACTACTGACCAGACTGTGTGTCGCGTCTCTAACCACTGCCAGGAACTGAGAAGGCTCTCGGCTCAAACATTCACAGCCGTGGTTAGTGTAGGTTTAGCTGGTGTTGCATCGGTTAGGTTTGTCAGTCTAGAGATGAAGGTTTCTTTTTAAAGGGATGTGATTAATTAGTCGGTCTCTTTGATCACACACGCTCAGTCACGACTGATGAAACGTATTCCGAAAGTTGACTCACTGATCATGAATGTCTTACCCGTTGTTACTACTACAATCGAGTGGCTAAGCCAGAGAAATAGAAATTGTGTGAGTGTGGGTGTATGTGTGTGTGTGTAAAAATATAACAGCATAAGTAAAGTGGAACAACACTGGTAAAGTAGAACAACACTGGGACAGTAGAACAGTACAACATTGGTAAAGTAGAACAACACTACTAAAGTGGAACAGCACTTCTAAATTAGAACAACACTAGTAAAGGAAAACGACACTTCTAAAATAAGACAACACTAGTAAAGTGGAACAACACTAGTAAAGTAGAACAATACTAGTAAAGGAAAACAACACTTCTAAAGTAGAACAACACTAGTAAAGTAGAACAACGCTTCTAAAGTAGAACAACACTTCTAAAGTAGAACAACACTAGTAAAGTAGAACAACACTTCTAAAGTAGAACAACACTTCTAAAGTAGAACAACACTAGTAAAGGAAAACAACAGTTATAAAAGTAGAACAACACTAATAAAACAGAACAACACTAATAAAACAGAACACTGGTAAAGTAGAAGAACTCTGGTAAAGTATTCATTACAAACTACAAGGAACAACAACCAAAATCAAACAACAGAAAAAATTCCATGGTACAAGAGTTAAGAAAACTCAGTCAGTCAGTCATTTGCATGTCCCTTGAGGAACTTTGCCTCCCTAATAGCTCTCTGTAGGCCTCTCAGCTGTAAGCAAGATGTCCTGCTGCTGATGCATCCATCTGAAGATTATAAACAATGTTTTGCAGCCATATTCGCCTTGGTCTTCCTCTCTTTCTTGTTCCCTTTATGCACCCTTCCAAGACGGTCTTCTCCAAATTATCATGGCGTTTAATGTGTGAAAAATATTTAAATTTTCTCTCTTTAATCCTCTTTACTAGCTAGCCTTCTTCTATATTATGTTCTTGTAGTATGGATATACTTATTCTTTTTATTTAGTGTCCATGATATTTGAAGAACTCTTCTAAACCATTTACATTCAAAGGCATTTATGTGTTTCTCAGCTGTTTTGTTAAATTTTCAGGTCTCACAGGCATATGATGCGATGGGAAAGATGCATGCCCTTAAAAATCTTATTTTGTAGTTCTGTCTGTTTCTCTCCACAGATTCTTTAGTTGTTTTATTTTCCGAAGAATGTTCTCCTTTGAATTTCCCTCACTGCATCTCCAATATCAGTTAGTAATGATCCAAGATATTCAAAACTCCCCACTTCCAATTTTTCCTCAGTGATACATATTTCAGCTGCCTTGTTTGTTTTATCAGTTTTCATCAACTTAGTTTTCTTCGCATTAAGGTAGAGGTTTTGCTCTTCGCTATTCTTACGGACTGACATAAGAAAACTAAATGTTTCAAAATCAACATTGCTTGCCAACATTACGAGACATATGTGTCTCCCACATTCCACGCTGAGTTTTTTTTTTTGCGGATGGCAAAAAACAAAAGCTGCCATAAGACCGCGGGGTAACCAGTAAGAATAGCTCAGACAACAAAACAATACGTTCAATTCACTGCTAGAAATAGGTCCTTAGTCATGTGACGTCAAAATGACGCTATTGTTTTCTAATCTGAGACAAAGCCAACACGTGGGTGAAAATGGGTCATTCTGCCCATTGTGTTCGTGTCTTATCAGATTATAGCAATGTACTGTGGGTGTCTTCGTTTTTAATGTACGTCAACAACAACAACAAAAATGTTAGGTTAGAAAGTGACAACGTGTGCTATCACTCCGCGAAGGAGGTCAAGTCTGGGAAGTCCCAAAATTATTAATAGAGGCTGACAATGAACATTTGAACAGGAAGATTGAGATTCTAAAATACACAGAAAAATTGAGCTGTATTTCCTCGAGATAATGGGAAGACTAATTTGTTGTTTTTTTTTAAAGGTACTAGGAAATTGAAAACAGAAATGAAGAAATGCATAAAACTAAACGCAATTCAAGTATTTGGGTCAAATCTACAAAGTTACACTTGAGAAAACTGAAGGGAACAAAAGGATGGCAATGATACACGTGACAAATGAGTAACTTGGCCACGTGCTCTGTCAAAATAAACACATAATAATGATGACGAGAATAAGAAGAAGGCAAACTGGAGGATCTCTGCAGTAATCCCCTCCTTGGGAACACTAAACAGGACATTACTCAGGTGGAGACCAGTTAGGCTGAATTAGGCCCCGAGTTTGGGGTGGGCCTCAAAATAAGCCTCAGAATGCCGCTTATAACTACCATCATGAAAAAAAAACAACAGCTTGAGATGGCTCGGGCACTTGGGGAGGATGGATGAGAACAGACAGACAGACACAAAAAAGGTCTAGATAGAAATGATAAACGGAGACAGACCAAGAGGCAGACCAAGACATTGATAACATGACAACCCGGAAGAAGACCTATGGGGCCTCGGAGTGGACGGCTGGCAGGAGAAGACTAAGAACAGAGAGGAATCGAGACACGTCTTGTCTCCGGCACAGAGCGGCAATGGCTCGGAAAGCTGGATGAAAGTCTGGGACAGGGACGCTGAAGGAATGTGCACATGCATTCTGAAAGAGATCCGTTTACTGCAATGCCGAGGATTTGATGATACGGCCAAGCTGCCCATTCTGAGTGGTCATCTGAGGGAAATCCATTCTGAATCACATCCTTACGTTCAATTCAATTCAAGTGCCATGCCGCTGGCGTAGGCGATCATTTCTCTCCACAATTCCCTGTCTTTAGATTTGATTATGAGATCCGCCGGTCACTTTCTTCCTAGCCACACTGACAGCCCATCCAGTAGCCTCTCTCTCTCTCTCTCTCTCTCTCTCTCTCCCTCTGTCTCTTCTTCCTTCAATTTTTTTTTTGTTTTTTGTTGCCACAATGGGTTCCAATTTTCCTCTTCTCGGGACATGTTCTATAAATCTCGCTTGTCTGTCTCTGATCTTTGCTATAATTTGCTTTTTAACTCCATCCTCTCTTAAAACTTCTTCATTGGTTTTCTTAGCTGTCCATGGTACCTTCAACATCCTTCTTATGAACCACATTTCCATGGCCTCCATTTCTCTTTGTACTCTCTTATTCATATATCATGTTTCACACCCATAAAACAAAATTGGCTCGATGTAACATTTAAGTACTGGGAATCTTGTTTCCATTGATATGGATCTGTTGAACAAGATGTATCTCATTGTCTGAAATGCTGACTTGGCTTGAGCACGTCTGCTTTTTAGTTCGTCGTGAAATTTCCTATCAGTTGTTATAATCGTTCCTAAGTACTTGAATCTATCAACTTGTTTCATATTTGTGCCATCGATGGTAATGCTACATTTTGGTGGTATTCTTTTCTTTGAGATGACCATCACTTCAGTCTTATTTTTGTTCAGGCTGAGACCTTTATTTTTACTTTTACGAACCATGATGTCCAGAAGAGCCTGTAGCTCCTCTTCACTTTTAGCAATCAGGACTGTGTCGTCTGCATATCTTAAGTTGTTAATTTGTAACAATCTTTACGTTAAGAAAGTGAAAAAAAAAAATCTGCTTGAGACAGTGACTAAGGCTAAAAACTCTTCATTTCGCCAACTAGTACTGTTCTACTTTACCAGTGTTGTATTGTTCTACTGTACCATGGCTATGTTGTTTGTCCCCTTTTATTCTAGTACGTCATACACGGGCCTGCAGCAGTACTTCCGATAGGCCATCTAGCCGTAAGCCGATTAGGCCGTATGTCGGCCGTTATAAAGTCGGGTCAGACACTTAGTACAGTTCACTACTAACGGCCGCATGACAACACGGATGTTACACGATGAATAAACATGTTTACTATCACTTTAAAATACGACCAACAGAATACAAATCACAGTAAGTGTGTGCAAAAATTAGTCATTAGATATGAATCACAATACATTAAATACAGAATCACACTGCGGTATGTAGAGCAGCAGATGTATGCAAATTATTCACACAAAATGAAATTTCTGTACAGTTTCCTTTCTCTCTCCATGCCAGACTGGAACCTTCTATACAGTTTCTTTTCCCTCTCTCCATGTCAGATTGGGACTTTCTATACAGTTTCTTTTCCCTCTCTCCATGCCAGACTGGAACCTTCTATACAGTTTCTTTTCCCTCTCTCCATGCCAGACTATAACTTTCTATTTTCACTCTCTCCATGCCAGATTAGAACTTTTTATTTTCCCTCTCTCCATGTCAGACTAGAACTTTTTATTTTCCCTCTCTCCATGTCAGATTGGGACTTTCTATACAGTTTCTTTTCCCTCTCTCCATGTCAGATTGGGACTTTCTATACAGTTTCTTTTCCCTCTCTCCATGCCAGACTGGAACCTTCTATACAGTTTCTTTTCCCTCTCTCCATGCCAGACTATAACTTTCTATTTTCACTCTCTCCATGCCAGATTAGAACTTTTTATTTTCCCTCTCTCCATGTCAGACTAGAACTTTTTATTTTCCCTCTCTCCATGTCAGATTGGGACTTTCTATACCGTTTCTTTTCCCTCTCTCCATGTCAGATTGGGACTTTCTATACAGTTTCTTTTCCCTCTCTCCATGTCAGATTGGGACTTTCTATACAGTTTCTTTTCCCTCTCTCCATGCCAGACTGGGACTTTCTATACAGTTTCTTTTCCCTCTCTCCATGCCAGACTGGGACTTTCTATACAGCTTCTTCTCTCTTCTTTTTAATCTCTCTCCATGTCAGACTGGAGCTCTCTATATAGTTTCTTTTTCACAGTAAATATTTCCAACTTTTCCCCTACCTACGATCACGGCCGTAAGTAGGAACAGGCCGTTAAGTCGGTCGGCCTTAAGACGCCGCATGACCATAAGTCTTCGAGCCACAAGCACAAGATCTGACCACACCAAGAATCCTGAAGCGATTTCAGAGTACGCTACATGGTTAAATCCACAGGATGTCATGGCAAAGAGGGACGCTGAGCCACCAGCAAATTCCTACTCTCTCTCTCTCTCTCTCGGTATGAGTTGCTTCTACAGCTGTGTCATTATCTGAAAAGCTTTTAAACTGGTCCACTAAATACAGAAATACTGGCTTCCACTCGGCTTCAGCCAGCGCTAATGAGCTTTCTGCCACATTAGAAGTAACACCTGGATTTTTCAAGAAGAAGAAGCTTGCGGGAGAGAAAGAAAATTACCAAATACGAGAGAGAGAGAGGGAGAGAGAGAGAGAATGTTATCTCATTCAGATCCAAGAAATGCATTTCAGATGGAATATTTGAACCAAGTTCTGTGCACGGCCAGGGTTTGTCTAGATTCATTGAGTTCACGTATACTCAATAGACGGGGCTATGAGGTCTCCGTGACATACTGTAACTGGAATGTTTAGTTTTTGTTGTTACTGCTATGAGGTCTCCGTGACATACTGTAACTGGAATGTTTAGTCTTTGTTGTTAATGCTATGTGATCTATGTGATATACTGTAATAACTGGAATGTTTAGTTTTTGTTGTTGCTGCTGCTTTTAGGTCTCCGTGATATACTGTAATAACTGGAATGTTTAGTTTTTGTTGTTGCTACTGCTTTGAGGTCTCCGTGATATACTGTAATAACTGGAATGTTTAGTTTTTGTTGTTGCTGCTGCTTTTAGGTCTCCGTGATATACTGTAATAACTGGAATGTTTAGTTTTTGTTGCTGCTGCTGCTATGAGATCTCTGTGATATACTGTAATAACTGGAATGTTTAGTTTTTGTTGTTGCTGCTGCTTTGAGATCTCCGTGATATACTGTAGTAACTGGAATGTTTAGTTTTTGTTGCTGCTGCTATGAGATCTCTGTGATATACTGTAATAACTGGAATGTGCTTCTCTGTTGCAGATGTTATACAATACAGTATGGTATGGTCAGACTCCGAAACAAAAATCACAGACAAAAGACTTTTAGACATGAGAGAAAGAAAAACAATGACAAGAGAATAATTACCTGAGATTTGAACCACGGGCTCCGGTAGGACGAGCAACCGTTTAGCCACCAGAGAACAGCGCGTTAATCCACTTAGCTATCTCGCACCCGTCCGTAGTTCTCTTGTCATTTTTTTTTCTTTCTCTCATTTCTAGGAGTGCTCTGTCTATGTCTAGGTCTCACCACACAACGCTGTGTTTTGTTACTTTATCGCGCTGTAACTTCGCTGTTTCTTATTTGTAGAAATTCGTGTTACAAAATTTTATAACGAGGCCATACGGTAGACCAACACTTCAGATATAAGGATATTTGTAAATCATCGACGCAAGATTTCTCTCTTAACCATCAGGTCTAAGCCGAACTGGCGAAAGACCGAGTCACCAGAAGAGGGTATCTACACAGAGGCACGCCATTATCTGAGAAGGAAACGAGAGCCGAATTTTAAGATGAAAAAAAAAAACAAAACTGTAAAATCGAAGAAGCCGGTTCTCTTACAAGACAAACATTACTTGCTGTTACTGTAGGCCGATTACGCAATCAAAACATTGATAGAATCAACTTAGAGCGAAACTGTTCAGCAAATCGATGCTTGCAAACCTCTACAGCAGCTAACATCCATCCGCGTAAAAAAACTGTCCTCCAAGACGAAAGGTGTTTTATTATACGAGGGACGTTCAGAAAGTAATGCACCATATCGTTTTTTGTTTGTTTGTTATCAGCTAATAATGAAGATAGAAGCATGAAATTTTGCACACTTTAAATATGGCATGTGCCGACTGTGTGAACCAAATTGCACAGCAACCAGCTATTGAATATGACTGTTCTAACCGTTGAAATGGAGCGTGTTAGGACTTGCCGTATAAGCAGCGAACTGTGATAAAATTTGTCGTTGTTGAGAAGGAAAGTGTTGTGAACATTCACAAACGTTTATGTGATGTGTATGGAAGTTTTGCAGTCGACAGGAGTACAGTCAGTCGCTGGGTTCAGAGAATCAAAGAATCAATAAGTGGAGATAAGGAATTGCATGATCACCCGCGCTGTGGACGTCCTGCCACAGCACAAAGGCAGAAATGTTGAAGTGCGCTGAGGGCATTATTCTTACTGATAGGCGTATCACTACTCAACAACTGGCCTTAAAGCTGTCAGTCAGCAATGGTAGTGCAAAAGCAGTTATAAAAGCTCTCGGATTTTCTAAGGTTTGCAAGATGGGTTCCTCGAAGTCTCATAAATTACCATCGATTGCAAAGGAAAGCAATCTCTGAACGCCCTTCGTACACCAAGGTGTGTAAAAATACACGGGACTGCCACAGATAAAGCTGCGACAATTAGCAACATTTTGTTTTTAATGTACGAGAAGAAATCTATACATTTCGTTTAAGTATCTGCTTATAACAGCCATTATGAAAAACAACAGACTAAGATGGCTCGGACATTTAGAAAGAATGAGAGGATGATAAACAAAGATGGAGCATACGGAAGTAATAAAAGAGGACAGACCAAGAGGTAGACTCAGACAACTATGTCGAGATAAGCTAGAAGAAGATACAGGTGCTCTTGGAATCGGTAAATTGACAAGAAAAGATCATGAAAAGAGAGGAATGGAGGCGGTCTGCAGCAACGAGCCTCGACGGCTGGGAAAGCTGATGAAGTCAGCAGCTGCTCAAAGAAGGTTTCACCCTGTAACAATGTAACATCTGTATGCTGCTTTGTTACTGAAAATATATAAATAAAAATGGCATTTATGATCGCGGGTCTACGAGTTCTCACTCTTCTTTCCTTGTGCTAGACAGTGGAATTTACAGGTCTTTTTCAGCTTCTCTATATCTCCGTACACAATCGGCAATGGAGAGCTATGGCAGAATCGAAAAGAAATTATAATGAAAAGACGGTGGAGATGAGATGGGCATACACTTCAACACACAGCCAGATCTTAATTCTCACCTGGAATCCCCAGGGAATGAGGGAACAATAAAGACCCTAGAAATACCTGGCGAAGAAGTCTTCAAGCAGAGATAAAAGAAAGATCGATGACACCTGGAGACGGAAAGAAGAAACAATTCAGGACAGAAATAAACTGAAACCCCCTTTTGATGGCCTATGCTCAGAAGAAAGGTAAAGAAGCCGAGGAAGGAAGGACATCTCCGTAAAGAAGACAAGCAGAGACATCTCCGTAAAGAAGACGAAGAAGGAGGGATACCTCTGTAAAGAAGACGAGGAAGGAGGGATATCGCCATAAAGAAAGCGAGGAAGGAAGGATATCTCCGTAAAGAAGACAAGGAAGGAAGGATATCGCCATAAAGAAAGCGAGGAAGGAAGGATATCTCCGTAAAGAAGACGAGGAAGGAGGGATATCTCCGTAAGGAGGTCGAGGAAGGAGGAATACCTATGTAAAGAAGACGAGGAAGGAACGATATCTCCGTAAAGAAGACGAGGAAGGAGGGATATCTCCGTAAGGAGGTCGAGGAAGGAGGGATACCTATGTAAAGAAGACGAGGAAGGAAGGATATCTCCGTAAAGAAGGCGAGGAAGGAAAGACATCGCCATAAAGAAAGCGAGGAAGGAGGGATATCTCCGTAAAGAAGACGAGGAAGGAGGGATATCGCCATAAAGAAAGCGAGGAAGGAGGGATATCGCCATAAAGAAAGCGAGGAAGGAGGGATATCTCCGTAAAGAAAGCGAGGAAGGAGGGATATCTCCGTAAAGAAAGCGAGGAAGGAAGGAAATCTCCGTAAAGAAGACGAGAAAGGAGGGATATCGCCATAAAGAAAGCGAGGAAGGAGGGATATCTCCGTACAGAATGTCGGCGATGGAGCAGTTTGGTGGTATCATGTTCTTCCGGTGATCTTTCAATGCGCTGCAGTCCAGAAGGTGGTGCTTAACAGTTTCTTCTTCTCGTCTGGTGCAAGGCGTGCAGGATGTGGTATGTGGTCAGCGGTCACGCCCCGGCCTTGTTAAAAACAATCAGTTTTAAATGAAATAAATTAGCACGCTCCGCCGTTAGACAAGGGAAAAGTATAGCTATTTATAACTGCATACATTCATTTTATCTTTGTTATCGACATCTTTCTCTTTCAGTCTCTCTGAATTAAACATATTCAGAGTTCTCTTTTCATTGTCTTTCATTGTCTGTTTATACTGTTAGGAGAAGGTAGTAGTTGGAACGCTAGTGTTCTGTTTATTTACATTTAATCGTATGAACTCTGTTTCTCCTTCTATCACTCCAAACACATACACACACTCTCTCTCTGTCTCACTCATTATGCTCTCTCTTCATACTCCCTCTGTTCTCCCTCTCTTTATACTCACTCTTTATGCTCTCTCTTCATACTCTCTGTTCTCTCTCTTTATACTCTCTCTCTTTATGTTCTCTCTTCATACTCTCTCTCTGTTCTCTCTCTCTTTATACTCTCTCTCTGTGGTTCTCTTTCACCCTCGTCCTCATCCGCTTCACTCTTTCGCTCACTCAACGCTCTCTCTTTCTCATTCCATGCTCCATCTCTCTCGCTCGTTCACTCCACGCTTTTTCTCTCTCGTTCTTCTACGCACGCTCTCTCTCTCTCTCTCTTGCTCACTTCACGACTTATTCCACTCTTCCCCCCCCCTCCTTCATTCCACGCTTTCTCTCTGTCACTCCTTTCACGTTCTCACTCTTTCTCTCTCTCTCTTGCTCATTTCACGCGCCATGCTTTCTCTCACTCCTCTCTCTCTCTCTCTCTCTAGCTACTTCACGGTTTCTCTCTCTCTCTCTCTTGCTCATTTCATGCGCCATGCTTTCTCTCACTCCTCTCTCTCTCTAGCTACTTCACGGTTTCTCTCTCTCTCTCTCTTGCTCATTTCACGCGCCATGCTTTCTCTCACTCCTCTCTCTCTCTCTCTCTCTCTAGCTACTTCACGGTTTCTCTCTCTCTCTCTCGTTCACTTCACGCACTCTTCCTCTCTCTCTCTCTCTCCACTCTCCTAACTTAGTCCAGCACTTGATCTTTACCGAAACATTGACGTTATCTGATGTTTCCTCATTAAGCACGCTAACAGCTTAAAAAAAAACAAACCCTCACATAACCTGGCGTGTAATCATTTCACATTAAAGTAAGAAGGGACGTCTTCCATAACGAAATGTCAATCACTTTCTCAATGCCTTCACAAACCCGCGACTTCAAAATAAGCAAAAAAGACGGCTCACTGCTTCTAGAAAGAAAAAAAAAACCGTATGTGTTTTTTCTCCCGCACAGATGTGACAGATGTGAATGTCGAGTTTTCGAAACTGGGGTAGTTTAAATGGGTGTCACTAAAAACCGGGAAGGACCAATTTGGGGCAGCTACACACAGCATTAAAAAATCTGTTAGAGTGTTGGCGCCAAATCTACTAGTTCCATTAGCTCTTTCATTCCAGACAAGCACTGATTAGCATATGCTAATCAGTGCCCAGAGCGAAAATTTATGTCAAGTGTAAAGTAGCACATTCCTAAACCAAACCCATATTTTAAAACTACAGAGCAGCTTTCTTCTAGAACTTTTCAACAAAATGTATTCTGGTAGAGCATGGACATTAACTGGGGAGTGAAAGAGTTCAAATCAGGGCATATTCCCGCATCCATGCAGGGAAGACTTGCTGGGTGAGATCAAATGTTACCAATGATATGGCGGTTGTGGGAGAGGTCTGAAATGTGATAGCTGGAAACTGTATGTCTAGCTATCATCGTTTAAGAATTTCGGCTATTCACTACTGGAGTATCAGAAACTTGTAACTGTCGGGCCAGACTCCAAGTACGCCCTGCAAAACCTGCAACTCTCTGCTGAGACTTACATCTGAAGCTGAGCTCTATCAAGACGTCTATTTTGTGCTCAGCACTGAAATGCATACAAGGAAGGAGACAAGGCAAGACTCTAAATTCAGATTTAATAAAAATCAGGATGGTCTGAAGTAACCAATAAACATTTCATACCTTCAAAAACAGTGATTAAATTAAACAGGCCGCATATCATACATTCAGAAACAACGACTAAGTTAAAACAGACGACAAACCATACCTTCAAAAACAGTGATTAAACAGGCCACATGTCACATGTTGAAAAACAGTGATTAAATAAGAAAACTACACTTTCAAAGAGAAAAAAAACAGTGATTAAATTAGATGACAAATTACACCTTCAAACAGAACAAAAAATGATTAAATTAGACGACAAATTACACCTTCAAATAAAAAAAATGATTAAATTAGACGACAAATTACACCTTCAAATAAAAAAATGATTAAATTAGATGACAAATTACACCTTCAAACAGAACAAAAAATGATTAAATTAGACGACAAATTACACCTTCAAATAAAAAAATGATTAAATTAGACGACAAATTACACCTTCAAACAAAAAAAAACAGTGATTAAATTAGATGACAAATAACACCTTCAAACAAAAAGCAATGAATAAATTACACGACAAAATTACACCTTCAAACAAAAAAGCAATTATTAAATTACACGACAAATTACACCTTCAAACAAAACAACAACAAAACAGTGATTAAGAAATCGTTTACACACGTCAGAGGAGATTGTAAAAGTAGGAAAAAACATATCTAAAACAGTCCTAATACTGGAACGATACGCAGACTTATCGCGAGGAAACCAAATGCAACATTGTACCCTCAAAGAGCCATCCAATATGAAGGTAACAGAAGGCCAGATATATCTTATCTTATATCTTATATCCTTCCCGTGCCGTTAGACGTCACATAGGGCTCGCAAAGTAGTTCGCCAATTTTTCCTGTCTTCGGCGAGTCTTTCAACCTCAACAAAGGATTTTATGCCTGTTAACTTGGCCTCTCTTAATAATGTCCTCTTCAGAGTTTCACGCGGTCTGCCTCTTTTTCTTCGGCCTGTTGTGTTCCACTTGATAGCTTGTTTTGGGATTCTCTGATCATTTCTTCTCATCATGTGACCAACATATGTCCATCTCCTTTTCCTGATCACCCGTGAGACTGGTTGTTGTTCAGTCATCTGTCTTATCTCTGCATTGTTCTTGAATTCATTCCACTTGATGCCGAGTATTTTCCTTAGGCATTTGTTTTCAAAAGAGTCTAATTTCTTTTCTATTTCTTTAGTTGTTTTCCAGCTTTCGCATGCATAAATGAGGGTGGATATTACATTTGAATTGAATAGTCTTAACTTGGTTTTTGTGCTTATAACTTTTGAATTCCATATGTTCTCAAGAATCTTGAAGATTGATGCTGCTTTTGCAATTCTGATCCTAACTTCATTTCTAGTGTCACCATCCTGGTCTATGTAGCTGCCAAGGTATGCAAATTGATTGACTTCTTCAATATCTGTCCCTTCTATGTGTATTTTTCCATTTTGATTGATGGGAATTTTCATTATTTTTGTTTTGTCCTTGTTAATTTCAAGTCCTATTTTGCTAGCCAGTGAAGATAGGCTATCTGTTTTTTCTTGCATGGAATTCACATTATTACAGATATAACTGGCTACAAAACATGTCACATGCTGGCCTAGTTAACTCGCGGGTCACGCTGGGATAATGTGAAACATCACCACGTCCAAGGTCTGGCTGGAAATCTCCGCCGAGCTCGCTATCATTGAAAAGGTCACTGTGTTACCACGGTCAGACAAGACGCGACAGTGAATGCCAGAAAGGAGCTCTCTAGACCGTTTCTTTCTATTCCCATGACAAACTACTGCCCTCTATACAGTTTCTTTTCTATTCTCATGACAAACTACTGCTCTCTATACAGTTTCTTTTCTATTCTCATGACAAACTACTGCTCTCTATACAGTTTCTTTTCTATTCTCATGACAAACTACTGCTCTCTATACAGTTTCTTTTCTATTCTCATGACAAACTACTGCTCTCTATACAGTTTCTTTTCTATTCTCATGACAAACTACTGCTATCTATACAGTTTCTTTTCTATTCTCATGCCAAACTACTGCTCTCTATACAGTTTCTCTCTCTCTCTCTCCATGCCAGACTGGAGCTATCTAAGCAGTTTCTTTACTATCTCTCTCTCTCCATGCCAGACTGGAGCTATCTAAGCAGTTTCTTTACTATCTCTCTCTCTCTTTCTATGCCAGACTGGAGCTATCTAAGCAGTTTCTTTAATATATATATCTCTCTCCATACCAGACTGGAGCTATCTAAGCAGTTTCTTTACTATCTCTCTCTCTCTCTCCATGCCAGACTGGAGCTATCTATACAGTTTCTTTTTTCTCTCTCTCTCTCCATGCCAGACTGGAGCTTTCTAAACATTTTCTTTACTCTTTCTCTCTCTCTCTCTCTCTCCGTGCCAGAATGGAGCTCTCTCTACAGTTTCTTTACTCTCAACTCTCCAAAGAAGGAAGGAAGGAAGGAAGGAAAGAATATCACCGCATATTTAACACTCAGCTGAAATTCTGCATAAGTTAACATCAAAACCGCACCACGGCAACTGAAGCGATTCTGACAAGGACAAGCCTTGCACACAAGCTCCAGCTCTCACATTTCTATCCAGAACTATCTCATTTCAGAATATACAGTGCAGTACGGCGACACCCAGTTTTCGCAGGCACAACGAGGGAGTGCAGAACGAGGGAGTGCAGAATGTAGGGATGCAGCATGTCGCAAGTACCTGACTACAAATTACCACACAACTTTACATAAACGACTGTTTAGATTATGTTCAAATGCAAGATAAGCATTAGCTGATATCTTATATCTTATATCCTTCCCGTGTCGTTAAACGTCACATAGCGCTCGCAAAGTAGTTCGCCAATTTTTCCTGTCTTCGGCGAGTCTTTCAACCTCATCAAAGGATTTTATGCCTGTTAATTTGGCCTCTCTTAATAATGTCCTCTTCATAGTTTCACGCGATCTGCCTCTTTTTCTTCGGCCTGTTGTGTTCCACTTGATAGCTTGTTTTGGGATTCTCTGATCGTTTCTTCTCATCAAGTGACCAACATATGTCCATCTCCTTTCCCCTATCACCCATGAGACTGGTTGTTGTTCAGTCATCTGTCTTATCTCTGCATTGTTCTTGAATTCATTCCACTTGATGCCGAGTATTTATTAGCTGATATAGTATGATAAAAATTATGTTTGTCGAGGCTAGCAGCCAGAAATGAGTCACATAGTACATCGATTAGCTAATATGGTTCCACAGTCTGTTAACACTGTTAACAATCGGATGGCGAAGACGCCCTACTCAAGTTCAGTGAGACGGCGATCAGTGACCCACAGCTGATTACCTGCGTCAGTGCTGGCGAACCACAGCCGGTCAAGACCCTATTTCACCTAGACATCTAGTCTGGCCAAGAGAAGATAGATCGCAGTCCTAAAAATACGTCGAGCCCAAGTCTGACATGATGGGCCAATAAGCGCTTAAGTGAGACACATCGCAATCGCCGGCCTTTTGAAGAAGAAGAAGAAGAAGAAGCAGAGGAAGAGGAGGAGGAGGATGAGAAGAAGAGGTGAAGAAGGAGAAAAAGAAGAAAAGAAGATGAAGAAAACGAAGAAGAAGAAGACGAGGAGGAGGAGAAGGAAGAGGAGAAGACCCAAAGGAGGAGGAAGAGGAGAAGAAGGGAGGATGATGAGGAGAAGGAGGAGGATGAGGAGAAAAAGATGGAGAAGAAGAAGGGAGGAGGATGAGGTGGGGGAGGAGGAGAAGAAGAAGAGGTGAAGAAGGAGAAGAAGAAGAAAAGAAGAAGAAGAAGAGGAGGAGGAGGAGAAGAAGAAGAGGCGAAGAAGGAGAATAAAAAGAAAAGAAGATGAAGAAAACGAAGAAGAAGAAGAGGAGAAGAGGCGAAGGAAGAGGAGAAGACCCAAAGGAGGAGGAAGAGGAGAAGAAGGGAGGAGGATGAGGAGAAGGAGGAGGATGAGGAGAAAAAGATGGAGAAGAAGAAGGGAGGAGGATGAGGAGAAAATGATGGAAAGAAGAAGGAGGAGGATACGGAGGAGGAGGAGGAGAAGAAGGAGGAGGATGAGGAGAAGAAGATGAAGAAGGAGGAGGATGAGGAGAAGGAGGAGGAAGAGGAGAAGAAGATGGAGAAGAAGGAGGAGGAGGATGAGGAAAAGGGGGAGGAGGATGAGGAGAAGAAGAAATACTTTGCTGTAGTCTATACCGTCTATGTGGGTTAAAACAGGAGGTCTTTTCTGAGAAATTCAAAACTAAAAACGATGTTCCTGCTTCCATCTTCACCAGACACACGTGACCACCAATAAGACAGGAAAGAAACAGTCAATGTAGACGTGACCACCAATAAGACAGGAAAGATACAGTCAATATTAATCATATTTTATAATATTTACTTAACTCTGTTAACACAAGACCCAAAAAATCCGGAAGGCCATACAACCAATGTTATAAAAAAAAAAAAACCAACTCCCGCCACATATTTATCAGGAAATAGCGTCATGCCTATATTTAGCTTGTTCTAGTTTTTACAGTCTGGACTTCCAAACTTCGGAACAAAACGCAATAGATGCCGTTACTTTATCTATAATATATGTATTATGTGTGCGTTGGTGGGTGGGGGAGGGCATACAAAGTCATCAACGTGGCTCAATGCAGACAAAAGATCAATAGCCAGTTCAGCTATTATCTTATTTTCTACATCTATTTTTCTCCAAAATGTATTTTCACATAATTTTTTTTAAAACTACAGTTACCAGGTAATATTTCCTCTGCCCTTATTTTTCCGTCTTATGGCAAATTTACCTTTTACAATACAGGCCATAAGTAAATGTATAATCCCTGGTTCCATACCACTAAGGCATACTGGGGTACAGGTCACAGGACCGTTATTTCCATGACCTTCGGCACATGAAAGTATCATGTGGTCAGTATCATGCCTGGTCGCATTTACCTTCCAAGATCATCATCATCATCAGATAATGCCATACCCACAGGCGTAGGCAGTCATCTCTCTCCATTTCGCTCGATCTTCCGTGTCTTGAATCAATTCATTTCTTGTCTTCCCACCAAACCATGCAGTCAGGCCATCTAGGTATGTCTTGTCTTCTTCTCACATCAAACCATGCAGTCAGGTCATCTAGGTATGTCTTGTCTTCTTCTCACAATAAACCAAGCAGTCAGGCCATCTAGGTATGTCTTGTCTTCTTCTCACAATAAACCATGCAGTCAGGACATCTAGGTATGTCTTGTCTTCTTCTCACAACAAACCCTGGACATCTAGGTATGTCTTGTCTTCTTCTCACATCAAACCATGCAGTCAGGTTATCTAGGTATATCTTGTCTTCTTCTCACAACAAACCCTGGACATCTAGGTATGTCTTGTCTTCTTCTCACAACAAACCATACAGTCAGGTCATCTAGGTATGTCTTGTCTTCTCACAACAAACCATACAGTCAGGTCATCTAGGTATGTCTTGTCTTCTTCTCACAACAAACCATACAGTCAGGTCATCTAGGTATGTCTTGTCTTCTTCTCACAACAAACCATACAGTCAGGTCATCTAGGTATGTCTTGTCTTCTCACAACAAACCATACAGTCAGGTCATCTAGGTATGTCTTGTCTTCTCACAACAAACCCTGGACATCTAGGTATGTCTTGTCTTCTCACAACAAACCCTGGACATCTAGGTATGTCTTGTCTTCTTCTCACAACAAACCATACAGTCAGGTCATCTAGGTATGTCTTGTCTTCTCACAACAAACCATACAGTCAGGACATCTAGGTATGTCTTGTCTTCTTCTCACAACAAACCATGCAGTCAGGCCATCTAGGTATGTCTGTCTTCTTCTCACACCAAACCCAGGCCATTTAGGTATGTCTGTCTTCTCTCTGTCGTCTGTCTTCTCTCTGTCGTTTGTCATTTACCTTCCAAATCATGACCAATTTTTCGAGACGTTCATGTCTGCTGATGTGTCCAAGAAACTTTGACCGTCTTTTTTTTCTTATCTATGGCATTCACTTGAGATATTCTTTAGCCTGCTTTAAATACTTCTTCATCTGTCTGTCTGGCTGTCCGTGGTATACGAGGTATCCGTCTTAAGAACCACATGTCAGTAGCCTTTACTCTTTGTTCTCTGGTGCCCATTTTTAGAGGCTGGGTGGACCCTGTGGCCTTTTTTTTTTTGGTATGGTGTTACCAGGAAAAAAAAAACCCCTACTGCTGGGACTTGAACCCGTTACTACCAGATTGGCATATCAAGCATCTAACCATTCATCCAACCAGGCCGCCATATCCTTATAAGGAAAAAAAAACATTTAATTATAACACCGTCTTACAGGACTGTCAAACTAACTAACTACATCGGCAAGCATATGGTAAGCCGGCAGCTAGATGGATCATCGGCATTATCCGTCCCCACCATGCTAGTTAGGTGCATGCAGTTAACAATTAACTGAGATATATTTAGATATGACAACAGGGCACTTGGCTATCTATCCTAAAACAACTGTGACCCGTCCCACGGTTCTTAAAGTGTTAAGTGGTCTAGACAGTGATATATAACGTTTGTGAGAAAGAGTGAAAGATTGGGTGGGGGGGGGGGGTATATAAACGCAACGACGGACAGCCCCGGTGTTTTTTAAAGATGAATGCAGAGCTGTCTTCTGGTGGCCCCCCGTAAGTGAAAACTCGGAACTTCACGGCAGTAAATGCCGTGTGACAGTTTTGGAACAACTATTCCACATCGAGGTAGCGAGTTCAGATAATTTCCTTCCAACTCCTGGAGCGCCGGATCTCAAAAGCGGACTCCCCTCCTGTGCGCTCCAAATGGCGTTGATCCCCACCCCCACACACAACCCCCCCCCCCCCCCCAAAGTTTGGAACCCCTGGGGATATACTGAAGAGCAAGCTACGACTGTAGATCATTCTGTCTGACCCTCCTTCCCGCCAAGACCTTTGATCTCCACCTCCCCGTGCTTTTTCAGCGTTCACTCATGACGTCACAGTGAATCTGGCAGGGAAGCTACAAACCCACGCAAGGAAATTCCCGGAGACATGTCACCGCGGACGGCTGGTTCGTTCGTCTAGCCCTAGTCTAGACAGTCTAAACTAGAGAAGATCGGTCTAATTTAGTTTATACTAGCGATTTCCCCAGACATCTAAACTCAATGACACTTCGCCGCTTACAATCCCCAATATCTGCGAGGGGCGGGTAGGGTAAAGACAAAGACGCAATGCTGAAGCTGAGCGAGACAGCGGTCAGCGACCTACAGCTGTGGGCTGCTTGCGTCATGGTCGGCGAACCACAGTCGGCCAAGACCCTACTCTACACGTCACGGAGATGCCCCTGGAAACAGTAATCTGGCCGCGTGTATACGGACCGCAACGTCAAGCTGAACTAAAAATAGCTACATGTTGGGCCGCAAGTTGATAACAGCGACACAGCACAGTCAACGCCCTATCGAACGCAAAAGCTGAAGAAGACATTCCCCTCCCCCCCCCCCAACCATTTGCTTCTAAGCTTAAAAAGGAGGGGGGGGGGGGAGGCTGCACATTTCTAGATATTTACAAATTCTAACTTGTTAGACGGGCTCCAGTTTGGGCAACAGACCTTGTATTTCCGCAACGGGCCCCTTTTCAGCGACGGACTATCCTTCACCCGGGCCCTTATGCTAAATTTATTAAGGGCCCTTGCTTGCTCCCCCTCCAATCTACACCGTCAGTCTCACGCAGCATGACTTGATCCCCTCTAGCCGCGATCTCTGATATTATTATATGATCCCCCTCTAGCTGTGATCTCTGATATTATTATATGATCCCCTCTAGCCGCGATCTTTGCTATTATTATATGATCCCCTCTGATCTCTATTATTATATGATCCCCTTTAGCCGCGATCTTTGCTATTATTATATGATCCCCTCTAGCCGCGATCTCTGCTATTATTATAAGATTTCCTCTAGCCGCGATCTCTGCTATTATTATATAATCTCCTCTAGCCGTGATCTCTGCTACTATTACATGATCCCCTCTGATCTCTATTATCATATAATCCCCTCTAGCCGTCATCTATGATATTATTATATGACCCCTCTGATTTCTATTATCATATATCTCCTCTAGCCGCGATCTCTGCTATTATTATATGATTCCCTATAGCCGTGATCTCTGATATTATTATATGATTCCCTGTAGCCGTGATCTCTGACATTATTATATGATTCCCTATAGCCGTGATCTCTGATACTATTATACGATTCCCTTTAGCCATGATCTCTAATATTATTATATGATTCCCTATAGCCGTGATCTCTGATATTATTATATGATTCTCTATAGCCGTGATCTCTTGGAGTCTGAGTATTACAGAGATAGAACAGACCCATCCGGTCATTGACAGCCCTTCAACGCAATTTTTGACTTCTTTAATCATTTTCAAGTACACAAAGTTTATTCTGTATTTGCAGTTTTTTTTCCCCTTTCTTTCACACTGAGTCCCTGCTCTTCCGTGCCCCTATTCTTTCTTTCACACGAGGCCCCCATTATTTCCTTCACATCGGGCCCCTATTCTTTCTTTCACACCAGGCCCCTATTATTTCTTTCACATCGGGCCCCTATTCTTTCTTTCACATCGGGCCCCCATTATTTCCTTCACATCGGGCCCCTATTCTTTCTTTCACACCAGGCCCCTATTATTTCTTTCACATCGGGTCCCTATTCTTTCTTTCACATCGGGTCCCTATTATTTCTTTCACATCGGGTCCCTATTATTTCTTTCACATCGGGCCTCTATTCTTTCTTTCACACCAGGCCCCTATTCTTTCTTTCACATCATGCCCCTATTATTTATTTCACACCAGGCCCCTATACTTTCTTTCACACTGGGCCCCTATTATTTCTTTCACACCGGGCCCCTATTATTTCTTTCACACCGGGTACCTATTCTTTCTTTCACACCAGGCCCCTATTATTTCTTTCACACCAGGCCCCTATCCTTTCTTTCACACCGGGCCCCTATTATTTCTTTCACACCGGGCCCCTATTATTTCTTTCACACCGGGTCCCTATTCTTTCTTTCACACCGGGTCCCTATTCTTTCTTTCACACCAGGCCCCTATTATTTCTTTCACACCGGGTCCCTATTATTTCTTTCACACCAGGCCCCCTATTCTTTCTTTCACGCCGGGGCCCTGCACTTCCAGGCCCCTATTCTGTCTTTCACGCCCAGCCCCAACTCTCCTGGTCTCTTTTCTTTCTTTCATTCCTGGGCCCCTTTTCTTTTTCACGCCGGGCCCATACTCCTCCGGGCCCCCTAGGCTACACCCTATTCAACCTAATATATAATCCACCAATGCTCCTTTCTGCATACTCCTCTAGCCCCACCTTTTTTTTTCCCTAACTTGTTTGCAATTCATCGTGCACTATTTCATGCTTTGTTTTCACGTCCACGTCACGCTGTTTTCACATCTTTCACTTATTACATGGTCACGCGCGTGACGTTTTCACCTTCACATACATCTGGTCACGGTCTGTTGTAAACTGAAAACAAAATAATAATGTTATACACGCAAGTATGTTTACAGCGGATAGTCTCAGTACACTACATATCGTCATCATCGCGTTGTACTCCCTTGAGAGCATAGGCCACGGATAAAGGCTCTCCAGTCATCCCTGTTCTTGGAATTATTCTCTGCTTCCTTCCACGTGCGTCCCTTGCCTCTGAGCACTGTCATAACTTCTCTTCTCCAAGTAAGTTTAGGTCTTCTTTGTTTTCTATTTCCTCGAGGATTCCATGTCAGTGCCTGTCTTGCTATGCTGGTGTTGGGTTTCCTCAGAGTGTGGCCAATCCACCTCCTCTTCCTATACATGATTTGTAGGTTCATAGGTTCTTGTCCTGCCCTTTCCCAAGCCTCCTCGTTCCTGATCTTGTCCTGCCACTTAATGTTTAAAATCCTCCTCAGGCAGTAGTTCATCGTTTTCGGTGATCATTCTCATCATCATCATGCGCCATGCCGGGTGACGTAGGCGGTCACACTCCTCCACAAATCTCGGTCCTTGACATTTCTGAGTAGCTGTGCTGCTGATGCCCTCCTTCCGTGCCACAATGTCAGGGCTTCTAACATCTCTTCTCTCGGTCTTCCTCTGCCTCTCCTTCCTTCAGGTTTGCCCCTTGTTATGATGTTTTCTAATCTCTCTCTCTCTCTCTCTCTCTCTCTCTCTCTCTCTCTCTCTCTCTCTCTCTCTCTCTCTCTCTCTTCACATCACATGCCCCAGGAATGATTATTATCTTTTTCCTTATCTTTGTTATTCTACAACGTTTTCCGCTAGCTGGTCTCGAGCGCTGCTTCTTCGTTATCTTGGCTGTCCGTGTGATCCTCATCATTCTTCTCACCAACCACATCTCTGCTGCCTCCAATGATTCTACTCATTTGCCAGCCAATAGTCCATGATTCACAACCGTATAGCACTGTTTTCCATAACTTTCCTTAATCTTCTTTTGTGTGGCGTTCTTTACTCCTGACTTCCTGGTGGTACTGAAATACCAGCACGGTGCTGGATTGAAAGTGGGTTACAAAGACTTCATCTGAAATCCTCGAGTAGAAGAAGCGGGGCCTTTGTTATAATCCTTTAAGGCCTTCTAAAAAAAAATACGCCTAAAACTGCTGCTGTATATTCCTCAACTGGATGCCTCATACAGTGGACAGCTAAGAGGAAGGCGGACCGAGCAGAAAGCAAACATTTTAAATCTAACACGAGGGTGGACACTGAAATGGAAACCGACAATGCAATCTTTCTCCGATGCTTAAAGAAAGAAAGAAAGTGAACTTTTCTGGCGTTTAATTCTTTCCGTGCCGATTGGCAAAATTTCTGCAGTTATTTAGGTGGGACTGAATGTCCCAGACAGATAAAAAGGGTTGATAAATCCAAGGATAAGATTTTACTCTAGTTTGGTTCACTGACCCGGAAAGCAAATTCGTCTTTAACACAATCATGGCTGCTCTCTCTTCAGCCCGGGTCGAACAACGGGATTTTTTTTTCCCTCGACTGGTAGGCGCTGTAAATGCCGTCCCATTTTTAACAACGAAGTCTACAACATACGTGTCGTACTGAACACATAAAGTGGTCTGTGACACACATGCCATATAAATGAAAGAGAGTACGTCACAGACTGCTATCAGACAGACGTGTTAAGAAAATCGTAACACATCAAAATCTTCTAAGTGTACTACTCTGTGGAAGTGAATGCCGGAATCCAAACTATATCAAAACTATATAAAACGATATCAAAACTATAGAAAAAAAAATCCGAATTCTTTCCAGACCATATGTTTACGGAGAACAGAGGAATATTTTGACCAAACACCATAAGAAACAACATATTGTTGGCAGAAATGCAGATGAAGCCACTGACAGCAATTATTGAGGAAAGACGCTGGCGACGCTTGGGACATGTGCTCCGGATGACTGACAACTCACTACCAAAAACAGCACTAAGATGGACACCACAGGGGAACAGAAGTATGGGTAGACCAAAAGAGACATGCAGAAAAACAGAGGATGTTGAGCAATAGAGGGCTCACTTGGGCAAGAGTGCGAAAAAAAGGAAAAGGACAGGCGTTTGTGGAAACCGCTTGCGAAAGCCCCATGTGCCCTGAGCACTTAAGGTTCAGAGAGAGAGAGAGAGAGAGAGAGAGAGAGGACACCAAGTCAGAGAGAACCAAAGCCGTGGCGAGCCAAGTCGCGGGCCTCGGATTCAGTTACTATCAGGCCCCTCATCTAAGCATAGAAAGAGGAGAAAAGTTGGCAGCGACGGATAAACCACTACCTGGACATCTTAACTCCCTACGGGCCCCGGGCCTCCTTCGACTATACAGTTCATCATCTGATATAAAATTAATTAAATAATAATCAGTATTTGCAGAAGTTTGATTTTTTTTTAACTGCTTGACGTCGGGCCCCCTTCTCTTCCGGGCCTCTAGCCTTAATACTATAGAGTCAGATAATCTGCCACTGGTCGCCGGGCCTCCACAAAAGTCCGGGTCCCATGGGTACAACGCCAGCACTCTCCTTTCATCCTCTCTCTCGTCTCTCTCTCTCTCTCTCTCTCTCTCTCTCTCGTCGGAAGAAGTCAAAAGCACGTTTCCAGAAAGGGGAGAGGGGAGAGAGAAAGAGGGGCAGAAGGTAGAAAGCATGTTCTTTGAATGAGAAAAGAAGAGTTGGGAAGAAAGCCAGCTATAGAATACACAGCACAAGCCAGGGCTAAGATCTCTGCCTCTCTGGCCCAGATATCATTTCCCCTGTGTCTGGCGTTAACTTCACAGCACAGGCCAAGGATAAGATCTCTTTCTCTCTGGGTCAGATATCATTTCCCCTGTGTCTGGCGTTAACTTCACAGCACAGGCCAAGGATAAGATCTCTTTCTCTCTGGGTCAGATATCATTTCCCCTGTGTCTGGCGTTAACTTCACAGCACAGGCCAAGGATAAGATCTCTTTCTCTCTGGGTCAGATATCATTTCCCCTGTGTCTGGCGTTAACTTCACAGCACAGGCCAAGGATAAGATCTCTTTCTCTCTGGGTCAGATATCATTTCCCCTGTGTCTGGCGTTAACTTCACAGCACAGGCCAAGGATAAGATCTACGCCTTCTCTGGAACAGATCTGTCACACAGCTTATAGCTGCCCCATTCCTCTCACACCTCACCCCCACCCCTGAACCCCAATCCACCACTGCCTCTTCTACCATCACTGAGTGCAGATGATGCTGGTCTAAACACAACCAATGGTTAAACTAGCTTGAACCCAACAATTTTTTAAACCCATAAAAATTAAGGCACTTTATCTTATATTTCAGTGGAACTGTGAGTTGGTATTCTCTGCAGCTGATAATGTGAAGATGTTGAGGTGAGGCATTATATCAGATTGAGCAGGTTATAGTGGTTATTTTTTTTTCAATACCGGACTGAAGGTTAAAAAAAACCCAGAACGTATGCAGACACCACCATCATGAGGACTATGGTTATCCCTGCCCCATTAGTCAGGCTAGGCATGTCACTGGGGGTACCAACGGAGAGGTGTGACTGGATCTTGGTTGGTTATGACTCACCAACCCTAATGTTAGCATGTCAGCTACGGGTTGCTGACTGTCAAATCAGACAGCAAAGACAGTATCAACGGGTTGCTGACTGCCAAATCAGACAGCAAAGACAGTATCAACGGGTTGCTGACTGCCAAATCAGACAGCAAAGACAGTATCAACGGGTTGCTGACTGCCAAATCAGACAGCAAAGACAGTATCAACGGGTTGCTGACTGCCAAATCAGGCAGCAAAGACAGTATCAATGGGTCACTAATCTCCACCTTTCCCCCCTAATATAACACAATTAGCAATTCTTTGATACAAATGATACTTTTTTTTTAGCATTTCTGAAAACACGAATATTTGTGGTGAGATATACAACACATCTAACAGTGTTTGAAAAACACCATCAACATCCCTAGGATATACGACACAAACATAAATATCATCACCAAGATATATGATACTTCTAGCAGTACTTTAAATGCACAAACAGAAGTACTAGCTCTGATGCAGAAGAAATTGTAGTGTATCTTTGAAATATCATCTCATTTCTGTTGCCACGAAAACTAAAGATTAGCCATTAAAAAGATTTGTGAAAAAAAAAAAAAGATTTGTCACATAAAGAAGAAAACAAGGGTTGAGCAAAGAAGATGATGTAAAGAGGAAGAAGAGAAGTGGAGCTGAAAGAGAATGAAGGATAAACTATCAGAAAGAAGAGAAAAGAAACACTTTTTATAAAGTGAAGCAGATAAAGACTGATGAGGGAAAAGTGATAAATATTTATGAGGTAAAGTGATCATGAGGAAGAGTGAAAAATACATATGAGGTAAAGTGATCATGAGGAAGAGTGATAAACATTTATGAGGTAAAGTGATCATGAGGAAGAGTGATAAACATTTATGAGGTAAAGTGATCATGAGGAAGAGTGATAAACATTTATGAGGTAAAGTGATCATGAGGAAGAGTGATAAATATTTATGAGGTAAAGTGATCATGAGGAAGAGTGATAAATATTTATGAGGTAAAGTGATCATAAGGAAGAGTGATAAATATTTATGAGGTAAAGTGATCAAGAGGAAGAGCGATAAATACTTATGAGGTAAAGTGATCATGAGGAAGAGTGATAAATATTTATGAGGTAAAGTGATCATGAGGAAGAGTGATAAATATTTATGAGGTAAAGTGATCATGAGGAAGAGTGATAAAACATGTATGAGGTAAAGTGATAAGTGTAAAGGGGAAGTGATAAACATTCATGAGATAAAGTGATAAGTGTAAAGGGGAAGTGATAAACATTCATGAGATAAGGTGATAAGCGTAAAGGGGAAGTGATAAACACTCATTAGGTAAAAGTGATAAGTGTAAAGGGGAAATGAATATTTGTGAGGTAAAGCGAAAAATGACAAGTGTTCAAACGTATAAGTGATAATATGTACAAAGTAATGTGATAACTATTGATGGGTGGGTGATAAACATGATGTATAGCGGTAAGTGATAAGCGTTCAAACAGGAAACTGATAAATATTTATGAATGAAAAGTAAAAACAACTTTGATAAATAAATAAATAAAATAATGGGCACTTACCAATATATCCGCTTTGTTTGTTGGATAGTACAGCCGAAAGAAAGCCCCATCATCTGCAAGATCACACATCAAATCCACGCATCCAACCGTGTGTGGTCCAGTGGGCAAAGGGAGATGCCTTCGACCTGGGCGTGCGTGCTGTGCAGCCTCGTTTATCATCTGGCTATCAATACTCTTGCTGTTGTTGTTGATGACACTGCTGTCATTATTATTGTTACCGTTGGTCGCAAATGATTCTAGAATCTGTGACAGCGCACACAGCATTTTCACATCCTACCAATGCCGCCGTGCCGTAGCTCACAGCACAGGTAAGTCGTAATTTCGTTTCTTTGTATCAGCTGGGTCCCTTATCCTATATTACGCACACTCCTGGTATGCCCAGATGTTTTGAAATGTGACAGATGTTTTTATGCTTGTCAATCGTGTTGCTGCTTATCTGGGGACACAGATAAAACATCCCATAACAATGGCGCTTCCAAAAATATGTGATTACCCAACACCTGGACCAACAACGCTGGATATTGGACACCATCATTTATGTCGGAAGTCCAACAATGCTCTCTAAGCCAGTGTTTCTCAACTTTTTTTTTTGGGGGGGGGGAATCATGCACCACCTCAATGGCTAGGAGATTTTGATGTTGTCTTCCCCCCCCCCCCCACCCACACACACACTGTAACAGTCAACCAAGTTTTGAAAAAGTATAATAAAAATATATTCTAGTCCCCCACACACACACTGTAACAGTCAACCACGTTCTGAAAAAGCATAATAAAAATATACTCTTTCCCCCACACACACACACATTGTAACAGTCAACCAAGTTTTGAAAAAGTATATATAATATATTCTAGCCACCCCCCCCCCCTTTCCCAAACCATGTAGTATATGCCCCATTTTTGGGAACACTGTTCTAAGCATACATTTTTGTGCCACTCAAAAGAACAAATGTGATAGGATATTAATGCACCAAAAAAAAAAAGAAGAAAAAAACTGATAAAAATGCACTACTTTGACCTTCTTAAAAATTTGGTAAGTATTCCTTATGGTGAATAATAAATACTTTTTTTAGAGAGAAAAAGAAATACATAAAATAAAAATTACGCTATGGGTATTTTGGTGCAATAACTTTTTTTGACTGATAAAAGAAAGGGGTAGGTGGGGTGAAAAAACGTGAACATAAGGAAGAGTCGGATAAAGAGTGAACATTTCATGTATAAAAGTAAGGACAGTTGAAGAAACAATGGAATGCGCTGTTGGAGATGCACGCAGTTTGACAACTTGTCTGGTCACAACTTGCCTGGTCTTATACTGTCCAAAAAAAAAAAAAACACACACATACACACCGGTTAGCCACACGCATATGTTCTCTACGCCACAACGGACGAAAGCATTGTTAATCATCTCATTTCCTACTTCTTTCGTGTTACCTGTAGCTTTCATCTGATGAGGTGGAAACGTTAGCCTCGTATAAACTGACACCAGAACTGTTGCTTCGATTTGTGCAATATTCGAGCTTCGTGCAATCCCTGGCCTTGTTTGTTAAGTTACAACCGTGTTACAAAAAGGCACACGATAGTTACGAAAGGCGAAATAACGAAAAGAACTGAATGTATCCTATGATAGAAACTGAACTTATCCAATGTTTAGCGCTTTCCTTGTGTTTCCTTCACGATTGTCTGCGCTTTAGGAAATCTGTTCCGTCAATGATCCGCGCTTAAACAAGAATATCTTAAAAAAAAAACACACACACACACACGGTAACCGATGTTTTCGACTGTTTAAATACGTGAGGAAACTGTAATGACAGTAAAATTGATTGCTACAAACCTGGACTTGTGGTTTCCACTCCCTTCTTGTCACGGGGGTAAAGCAAAAGCTCGACTCCTCCAGCCGATCTATACCAGCCACAAACTCGCTTCCCGCTGGTTCAACAAATCCCTGTTCCTTATATAGTCTCAACTATGACCTATAACCTCCAGGCGTGGCCTCAACCTTCACCTCCGTAGCAGACATAACGGCTAAAGATCAGTTTGTTCTATTTCTTAAATAATGAATATCTTTTAATCTGAAACTGAAACACTGTCAAAATATTAGTGAGCTGTAGATATGTTGTGTACAGTGATATTTCTTGTTTATTCCCGCCCGATTATGGAAACTTTAAACACAAGCTTGCGTGAAAAGTGGACCAAAAACCAAGTGTCCGACAGAAGAACTCGGCCTACACGAACAAGGCAAATACAGTACAAGGAAACGCCTTTCTATGTGGTTCTTGGGGAGGAGGAGGTGCTTTGGGGATCTGTATTTTATGAAAACATATAGGGGATGGTGGTGGTGGGGGGGGGGGGTTGCACCCACATACAAAATTTATCTTCAATGTCTGGGATCCCTCCAAGAAGAGGAAGAAGTGAAACCTCAGGCCTATACAAGCTCATCAAACTCATGAACAGTATAAGAAGTGGAAGTGTTACAAATGGGCGATCGGCGAATTAGAACTTATTAGAATTAAAAGTTTATTATGAGAATTAGAACTTAGAAACCGAGGATGGTGGGGCACTGTCAGGGATTTTTTTTTTACGAAGCTGATTAATCGAAACTACTGTACTTCTAAATCCTTCTCCTCCCCCACCCCCCTAAAATGTGTAAACGTGTGCCCATCAAACGACAGCACTGCGCCAAGTACAGTAGAAGTCTGGGACCTAGATGTTTGAAAGGCCTGCTTAAAATCATCGAGTAAATCAAAGCGCAATAATAAATAGAGATTATTTGAAAAGAGACGAAACTAAAGAAAAATTCAGAAAACCGCTAAGCCATAAGATAAACACAAGAGAGAATGAAGAAGATAAAAGCATGGATGACAGATGGGAAGATATAAAAACCAATATACAGAAGATAAAAGCGTGGTTGACAGATGGAAAGATATAAAAACCATTATAAAGAACCCAGCGGAAGAATGCCTGGGACCATAAATAAAAGAAAGAGTTGGTTCAACGAAGTCTGCAGAGACAGTCATAAGGGAAAGAACAGTGAGACAGATATGGCTGAAACAAATGAGAAGAAGTACCACACACAGTGTAAAGGAACTCAAAAAGCTATTCGTCATAAAAAAACGACAACATATGAAAGACAAAATATATTCCGTTCTCGTGTGTTTTTGTATACGTGCGTGTGTGTGTGTGTGTGTGTGTGCACGTGTGCGTGGGTGTGTGCGCGCGTATGTCTCTCTCTCTCTCTCTCTCTCTCTCTCTAGCTCATATGACTGATTTATGGAATGCAGGAGTCTGCAGTCTGGAATCTTAAATAATGTATTTGGGCCATCGTTGAATGTAAAAACAATATTATTTTGTATCATCATCATACATGTAGACAGATCACAGATTTACGTTTAAAAAAACTTATAAATAACTTATATTACTAATTCAGAACAAAATTTATGTATCATAATTTTGTGATTTTATAACATGTTCATCATCATCATCATCATCATAATCATGTGCCGTGCCGACTGGCGTTGGCTATTATGCTTCTCCAGAGTACACGATCCTTCATGCAGGCCATCAGCTCAGTTGGTGATCTCCTCTCACACCATCCCGTCAGACCGTCCAGTATCATTTCTCTTGGTCTTCCTCTTGATCTTCTTCTTTTTGACAAGGTTTTTTGTCTCTCCAGCTCTTCTCCTACATTCTTCATTAGTTATTTTTGTTGTCCAGGGGATTCGCAACATTCTTCTAATAAACCACATTTCTGCTGCTTCCAATGATTTTTGTGCAGACTTGCCTATTGTCCATGATTCACTTCCATATAACAAGATAGGTTCAATATAGCATTTTATGACTCGTTTTCTAACATTCATTGATAACGATGTGTTGGTTAATATGTTTCTCATTCTCTTAAATGCAGTCTTTGCTTGGCCTATTATGTTCTATAACATGTTAGCACAATAAATTAAATCTCTAAGAAGATTCTTGTGTGTGTGTGTGTCTTCTTATATCTTATATCCTTCCCGTGCCGTTAAACGTCACATAGGGCTCGCAAAGTAGTTCGCCAATTTTTCCTGTCTTCGGCGAGTGTGTGTGTCTGTCTGTCTGTTTATTTTTTTTTTGTTTACAGTTATCATCTACTCATCATTTAACCAGCCTCAGTAGACCAGTGCTTCTTAACCTTTTTTCGACTGTAGACCCCCATTGCGCCCTGAGAACAGTTGTGGAACCCCATTATGACCTGAGAACAGTTGTGGATCCCCATCGTGACCTGAGTAACCATGTCCTACCTCTCCTTTGGTACCCCCCAGTAACAGACCTAGCCCGGCTAACGCGGCAGGTATTGCCATAGTTTCAATGGTGGTGGAGTCTGCTAAAGAAGTATTGCACACCCCTTGCCTTGTAGCTGCGCTTTGGGACCGAAAAATTAGCGACCATAACCTGCCCCATACCGACAGTATGTTGTGCCTCATCACCCTCACAGAACTGACTGCAGAGACCACCAGCTCATAGTTCCATAAGACATTTCCAAGGAGAAAAAAAAATCAACACGTTTACTTGTCAGAGATACTGTTTTCCATGAATGTCTCATAGTTACATCATAACCATTCTCAAGTATATAGAATCTACTAGAAAATGTTATTAAACAAAGCGTAATGATAGATAAAGATACATTTTTTAATGTTTTATTTTTCCCCATGTTTATGTCATTTATATGTAGCTACATTCAATATACAGTATGTGGTACTGTATGTCCTTTTTGTGTAATTATTTTTTTTAAGACGACGAAAACAACAGGCCGTGACCTGGTGGTACTGCGAGCCGGGTTCACCCGTAACGAGATATGGACCATACCCCGGGCATTCAATGTGCAGGGCAGGCCTCGGGCATCTCGTTTAGTAAAAAAATATCTATGCTTTTGTCTTAACCAAAGGGCATATTGATCAGGGTACCTGCCAAGAGGACACGCCTTCATCCACTTTGATCTGTAATTATTTTAGTTATGTCCCTTCGTGTTGCGTTGCAATCGTCTTTTAGTTGTGTCCCTTTTTTTTCCTAGGTACTAGAGCTGGTATGACGTTCAATGGTTACCACAACTACTTTGAGGAGATCTTTGTAAAAAAATGCTGGTCGGAAAAGATTTTTTAAAAAAGAAACATTCTTGTACTGAAGACAGAAAGAACAGAGAAATTGTGTCAATTTGCTAATAAATGTAAAGAAAGTGAAAGATAACCCTGTTATGTCATGGAGATATGTTGTTAGTGTCCTTATTTCCCTTGATCTTTTAGAACACTAGAGGGCGATGTGGTCAGTGTTAGGCATGGCTTCTTTTCCTTCCCCACCTCCACAAGTTGCCAGGTACCTATTTCTACAGCTAGATGACAAACCTAAGGGTGGAGAGAGAGAGTGAATGATTCATTCATTCATTCATTTGCATGTCCCTTGCGGAACTTTGCCTCCCAAACAGCACTCCTGTAGGCCTCTCGGTTGTGAGCAAAATGGCCTGCTGCTGTTGCATCCATTTCCAGATCGTCAACGATGTCTTGCAGCCATCTTCGTCTTGGTCTTCCTCTTTTTCTTTTTCCCATTATGTATCCTTCCAATACGGTCTTCTCTAAATTATCATGACGTTTAATGTGTCGAAAATATTTCAGTTTTCTCTCTTTAATCCTCTTCACTAAGAGTGAATGAGCGAACCTTTAAATGTGAAAAAAATGGGCACAGAGGCATGCTTGGCATTCACAGAGTAGTAGTAGTAGTAGTAGTAGTAGTAGTAGTAGTAGTAGTAGTAGTAGTAGTAGTAGTAGTAGCAGTAGTAGTAGTAGCTGTTGTTGTAGTAGTAGTAGTCAAAGCAGTAGTAGCCAAAGAAAAAAAAAGAAGAGAGAAGAGAAGATAAAGAAAGGAGGAAAAAGAAAATTTTACTATTTTTTTTTAGAGGAGAAGGGAAGAGTATGCTGAAGAGATGAATCTGGCATCATTTTCTGAAACATGATGGTGATTTCTCTCTCTCTCTCTGAACCTTAAGTGCCCAGGGCACATGGGGCTTCCGCAAGGGTTTTCCACAAATGCCTGTCTTTCGCCTTTTTTTCTGCTCTTGCCCAGGTGAGCCCTCTATTGCTCAACATCCTTTCTGTTGTTCTTCTCCATGTCTCTTTTGGTCTACCCTTACTTCTGCTCCCCTGTGGTGTCCATCTTAGTGCTATTTTTGGTAGTGAGTTGTCAGTCATTCGGAGCACATGTCCCAACCATCGCCAGCGTCTTTCCTCAATAATTGTTGTCAGTGGTTTCATCTGCATTTCTGCCAATAAGATGTTATTTCTTATGGTGTTTGGCCAAAATATTTTTTTAATTCTACGTAAACATTTAGTCTGGAAAGAATTCAACTTGTTTTCTATGGTTTTGGTGATTTTCCAGCATTCACTTCCATAGAGTAGTACACTTAGAACATTACTCTTAAATATCCTGATTTTCATATTTATGCTTAGTTTATTTGATTTCCATATATTCTGTAGCATTGCAAAAGCCTGGTTTGCTCTAGTAAGTCTGCTGTTGATGTCCTCTGTGCTGTCTCCATTTTCTACTACTCTGCTGCCAAGGTATACAAATTCGTTGACCTCCTCCACTAACTTGTTATCTACTCTGAGTACATTTCTGTTGTTCACATTTTGCTTCATTAACTTTGTCTTTCCTACGTTGATCTTTAGTCCTATGTTGTTTGCATTCTGGTTAACTTGTTTATTTTATCTTGCATATCTTTGTGACTGCTTGATAATAGACAAATGTCGTCCGCAAAGTCAAGGTCCTCCAGCACTGTGTAAGGGTCCATTGTAATCCTCTGCGTTTGTCTGATGTTGCCTCCTTCATTAACCAGTCTACTGCCAAGATAAATAATGTTGGTGATAGTACACATCCCTGTTTCACTCCTGTTTGTACCCTAAAGCTGCTGGAGGTATGTTCTCCACAGATAACTTTGCACTGAAAACCCTCGTATAGGGCTTTGATTACATTAACTATTTTATGGGGGAGGCCATGCCATCTTAGGATTTTCCACAGTGCATCTCTGTTGACACTGTCAAAGGCTTTCTCAAAATCTATGAATAATGCATATGTTGTGCTATGCCACTCATTTGCCTGTTCTAATATTTGTCTAAGTACAAATATATGGTCTATGCATGATCTTCCTTTCCTAAATCCTGCCTGCTCTTTCCGAAGTTTTTCCTCAAGTGTTGGTACAATTCTGTTGATGATTATTCTGCAAAATACTTTACTAGTGAGTGGCAGTAGGGTAATGCCTCTCCAGTTCCCGCAATCTCTGAGGTCACCCTTCTTTGGTAGTTTTACTATAAGACCAGTTTTCCACTCCTCTGGGGCTTTTTCTAAATCCCAAATTTGTTGTAATATCCGGCAAAGTTGTTTTGGTGTTTCTGTTTCTTCTGCTTTCAACATCTCAGCAGTCACTTCATCTTCACCTGGTGCCCTGTCTGATTTTAGCATCTTTATCGCCTCTTTTACTTCATTTATTGTTATTGGTCCTGTATTGATGTTTAGTTCCGCTTTTGCTTCAGGTATATCTATTGCTTGTGCTGCTTGTGTTCTGTTTAGTAGGGTGTTAAAGTGTTCCCTCCATCTTTCAATTTTTTCTCTTTCTCCACTGACCAGTTGTCCATTTTGTGTTCTTACTGCACTTTCACATCTTGTATTGAAGTTACCTGTCATCTGCTTTGTGATTTTATATATGGTTTTCATGTCATTTGTATATGCTGCTTTCTCTGCTGTCTCTGCTAAGTTGTCATAATACTGACGTTTATCTTGACGGCATGATTCCTTCACTTCTTTGTCTTTTTGTGCATAATTACTTAAAACTCGTTCTTTAAGCCGTTGTGATTTGGTGTTCAGTAATTTTTTCTTGATTTCTTTTCTTTGCTCTATCTTTTCCCATGTGGTCTCACTTATCCATTCCTCTTTTCTCCTTTTCCGATATCCCAGCACCTCTTTTGCTGTTTCCTGTAGTGTTTTATTGAACTCTAATATGGACATTTCTGCTTCGTCTTGTAGGACACTGAAGCGGTTCTTAAGTATTATTGAGAATTCATTTCTTGTTTGCTGGTCTATCAGTTTTCTTGTATCAAAATGTATCTTTCTGTGTTCTCCGATTCTGGCTTTCCTTAATTTTAGTTTTATTTTTGCTACCAGAAGGTTGTGATCACTTCCTATATCTGCTCCTTTCCTTGCTCGCACATCTTGTAGTGACCGTTTCCACTTGTTGTTTATTAGTATGTGATCGATTTGGTTTTCTGTGGTTTTATCTGGTGACCTCCAAGTCACCTTATGGATGTTTTTGTGTTGGAAAATTGTCCCTCCGATGGTCATCATGTTTTCTTCACAGAAACTGCACAGTCTTTCTCCATTTTCATTTATTTCTCCGATTCCTTCTCTTCCCATGATTCTTCTTCTATCTTCATTTCCTTCACCTACTTTTGCATTGAAGTCGCCCAAGATGAGTAGCATATCATGCTTGGGTATTGTTTCTACTGTGGCTTGGAGGCTGTTGTAAAAATCTTCTTTTAATTCCTCTTCAGCTGCTTCTGTTGGTGCATAACAAACTATAATAGACAGCTTCGTGAATCTTGAGTTGAACGTGCATATAATAATCTCTCATTTATTGGGGTCCATTTCAGCAATGCTCTTGATGCTTCTTTTGTTATAATCAATGCTACTCCTCCTTCATGAAGATCTTCTTTACCTGACCATATTATTGTATCTTCTGTGTGCTGTGTTGTTAATTTCCTTCTGCCTTGTCCTGTCCATCTTGCTTCTTGTATTCCTAGTATGTCTAGTTTGTATCTGTGCATTTCCTTGATGGTTTGTGCTAGTTTTCCAGTCTGGTTTAGTGTTCTTACATTCCAGCTGCCTATTTGCATCTTTTGTTTAGGTTCCAGGAGGTCTGCAGTCGGGCTGGGGACTTCCAGTGGCTGGCTTTCATCCACAACCTTCATGGGCTCAGTTTCCTGATAAGCATTTCTCCTTCCACCTGCATTTGCTTTTTCCCTTGCTTCTGTTTCTGTAGCAGTCTGATTGTTTTTTACCAGATAGGGTTGCTGGCCCTATGCTGAACCCTCCTTAGTCGCCTTTTACGATCATGCATGGTAGGGTACAGTGGTCCTATTCTTTGCAGATCCCGGGTACCACACGGGGGAATGATGGTGATTACAGTGTTAGAAATGATTAAAATACTGATAAAGTCAATATTTTAGTTTACCATAACTCACGTGTTATATCTATTCATTTCTCTCGCTATCATGGCAGCCTTTCCACTTTCAAACATTGCTCTAACATTACAACGTGCAATGGTAAAAGGTGTCCTGGTACTCATTTGGGATGTCGGTTCTGCAGCTTCCATTCGGCTTTGACCGCACAACGTCGTGCGCTCTGTTATCAGAGTCATTTCCTTTTCCAAAATATAAGTTCCTGGTTTTCCTTTCCGTGTTTCTGTAACGCTCCAGTTTTGTTTTTTAACAGGGAACAGGTCATTGGCCTATACCCCAGCCTCCATAGTCGCCTCTTACGACACACGTGGAAGATGGCAGTGGTCCTATTCAGCATAGTAAGACAGGCATTGACATGGAATCCTCAAGGAAATAGAAAACGAGGAAGACCTAGACTTACTTGAAGAAGAGAAATTTATGACAGTGCTTAGAGACAAGGGATACACATGGAAGGAAGCAGAGAATAATTCCAAGAACAGGGATCGCTGTAGAACCTTTATCCGTGGTCTATGCTCCCAAGGGAGTGAAAGGCGATGATGATGATGATGATGAGGATGATGATGATGATGATATAAAACACAGCGTGTAAACATGGCTACAAAGCATAAGCTGCGTAGTCTGGAAGTGCAAAAATATGTTTATGACAAACAGTCGATCAGCACCAGGATGTGACCAGATTCTGTCCCCAGCCACGGATTAAATGACACATGGGCCCCTAGGCTAAACTTAGCAAGGGCCTTTGTTCCCCCCACCCCCCCATCTATACCATTAATCTCCAAATATATGGCTTGATTCCCCACCAGTTGTGATCTCTGTTATTATATGAGATTGTATTACACAGTCAAAATGTCACACACCCCCCCCCCCCCGGGCAACCTGTAAACTGATTACTTATTTCTTTAATAATTTTCGGTTAAACGAAGTTTACCCTGTCTTTACATTTTTTCCCTGACGCCAGGCCTACAACTTAAGACTATTCAGCCTACTAGGTAATCTGTTAATGGTCAGAACATTCCTATATCTGCTCCTCTCCCCGTTCCAGAGGTCAATGTAAAGTTTGTATACTGACTGTCCTTGCCGCGTGCTGACTGAGAGTTCGTCACTTCCGTCCACAGAGGAAGTTTTTTCTTCCCCCACCCTAACATATACCTCCCTTTCTCACCCCACCCCCTCCCCCACTCCACACAGTTCATTCATTCTGCGGATGTGGGAGTTATTCTCCCACTTTAGATATTCATCCTCGATTTTCCCCTTAGGAAAGTAGTCTACTAAAAAATAAGAGAAATGACGACGGCGGTAAAACTAGTTATAGTATTGAAGGTAGATACAGAGGTATAGTTAAGTTTTTTACACACACACACACACACACACACACACACACACACACACACACAGAGAGAGAGAGGAAAGCGTGCAGAAATAAGGATGGCAGAAAATAAGATGAGCACATATAAATGAAGAACATAAACAATCCAATATTTCGGCAAAAAGCCTTGTTCAAGGATCGCACACACAAATCTAATTTAAGAGATTAGATAAGCTGATGACACAGTAGTACCGTCCACAACACAAAGGGGAATAAAAAAAACTAATTATGTCAATCCGTAAGAAAAGCGAAGAGCAAAACCTCTATCTTAATGCGAAGAAAACTAAACTGATGACAACTAACAAAACAAATAAGGCAGCTGAAATGAGGAAAAATTGAAAGAAGTGGGGAGTTTTTAATATCCTGGATCACTACTGAGAAGACAGTCTTGGAAGGGTACATAATGGGAAAAAGAAAGAGATGAAAACCAAGGCGAAGATGGCTGCAAGACATCGTTGATAATCTGTAAATGGATGCACTAGGAACAGGGCATCTTGCTCACAACCGACAGGCATACAGGAGAGCTGTTACGGAGCGAAGTTCAGCAAAGGACAGGCAAATGACTGACTGACTGACTGAGGCAAGAATGTGAAAATGCAGTGAAGTGAGTAGGTGGGGCTACAACAAGAAAGTTGGCCATGGAAATCAGAACTAGAAAGAGGTAACAATTAAGTGGAAATGTAAAGCAGTTTAAAGAAAGCTGAATTCTAGCTGGGTGAAGACAGTCAGTCTAGAAAGTAAGCCAGTGTTCCATAGCTTTCTGGGATCATTCGTCAGAAGAACAGCAGCAGATTGCAGTTATATAATTTTAAGGAACAATTTTTTATAAATTGGAAATTACGAGGTTTTGGTACGGTAAAGTAAGATAACAAATATTGTAGGATTAAACCTCGAAAAAATCGTAGACAAAGCACTTTAGTGAGACGTGAGAGAAAGAAAAATCACAAGAGAATTACCTGGATTCGAACACGGACTCCGGTAGGACGAGCAGCCGTCTAGCCACGAGAGAACAGCGTACTATCGACATGTGTATCCCTTGTCTCGATAGTACGCTGTTCTCTCGTGGCTAGACGGCTGCTCGTCCTACCGGAGTCCGTGTTCGAATCCCAGGTAATTCTCTTGTGATTTTTCTTTCTCTCACGTCTCACTAAAGTGCTTTGTCTACGATTTTTTCGAGGTTTAATCCTACAATATTTGTTATCTTACTTTGCAGTTATATAAATGCTCCATTTTTTTTTTTTTTGGACTGTCTCCTTGGCAGAAGTGCTTTGTGTATTTTGCGCCCGTCTTTTTTACTAGAAGAAAGGAAGGAACCAACGAAAATACTTTATTTTCAAAGGGTTAAAAATTGGGTACGCAGGCCCGTCTGACATTCTTGAAGGAGACAAAACAAAGCTATCTTTTTTCACCTATTTTCGTGCTTTTTTGTTTCTGTTGTTTTGTTTTTCTATGTGATCTTTGAAAAAAAGATTCTCGGCGAAATATTGGAGTCTTGTATGTTCCTCGTTTGTACGTGACATCTGCCACTCTTGTTTTTTCCCACTTTTCTTATATTTTCGCGAAATTAAACCCTACATCTCTATATACTTCTTATGTGGTTGGGACCGTTGAAATGGTTAGAGAATGGCTTAAATGCATGCTGGGAGATGTCATAACGATGTTTCAGGATGCGGTCACTCAATCTGAGACCAGCCTCTGCAGTATAAGTTATTCGTATTTATTAACTCGAATTCGTGTGATCCGTATTTTAGTATCACCAGAAGCACGGAGAGTAGCCTCCCGCTTGTTACGGTGTTGTGCTTGTGATCTGAATATTTTGAGCGGTTGAAACACGCAAAGTTTATCTACAGGATAGATATTTCGGGACTTTCCTCACCAATTCTCGTATTAGAACCTCTCATCAAAATAAAAGGCAAAGTTATATTGCTGTTCTTTCACCATTCTTCACGCTGACGGCAGCAGTATCGAGATCAGTGTAGAGGTATGTTTTTGTTTTGCTTGTAAACAACAGGGATTTTTTTCCCCCCTTTGCTCAAGATGGCCCAAGTGACTATATAAATCCCTGATACAAAGCTGGGCTGTATATGCTGCGATAATAAGGCGATGATTTTAAATCATTTATCGTGAAATCTAGTGCGTTGGTTCCTTTTTTTGTGTGGCAGGGTAATTTAATGGTTTAATCGATTAATGAATATTAGATTAGTTTCATTTCTTTCCCGGGTCAAAGTTTTCAAGTGAAATCATCTCTTACACTGTATACACAACGCGGGGGGAGGGGGGGGGGATGTAAGAAAGTAACCACAAATCAGGGAACAGAACCATTGAAAGATATATAGGAAGACTTTGAGTCGTCTTCAAGTCTTTTAATATATTTTACTGTGGTTACGTCCCTTGATTCACGGTTACTTTTTGACCAGCCCTCCGATATAGCACATATCTCCATCAGTCCTCTGTACTTCCAGTGGCATCAATGGGGGTTCCTCAGCCAATCATGTCTTGAGCAAGATGGGATACCTCAAACATCTTTCTTGCTTCTTTTAGTTCTTCCTGTATTGTGCGTCTCGATGTTCTTAATGGCCAGGCCAACTTTCTTTTTTTCCCTCGAATTGTCCAGTCAAAGCAGTATAGCGGTGTTCTTGTTTTTTCCATTCATAGCATGTGGCCCAGCCATTATATCTTTGTCTTTTGACATCTTTAGTAATGTTCTCAGTGCCCCTGTGTTTGGTTATTTCCTCGTTTGTCATGCGTTCGGCCCGGTGTATTCTTAGAATTTATATAGTGCATATCTTACATCCTTCCCGTGCTGTTAAATGTCACAAAGGCTTGCACGGTAGTTCACCAAGTTTCCCTGCTTTTGGCGAGCTTTTCAACCTCATCAAGGGATTTTATGCTTACTAAATTGGCCTCTCTTAACAATGTCCTCTTTAGAGTTTCACATTGTTGACCTCCTTTTCTTCAGCCTGTTGTGTTCCACTTGATAGCTTGTTTTGGGATTCTTTGATTGATTTGTCTCATCATGTGGCTGACATATGTCCGTCTCCTTTTCCTGATCACCCATGAGACAGGTTGTTGTTCCCTCATTTGCCTTATCTCTCTATTGTTCTTGAATTCACTCCAATTTATGCTGAGTATTTTCCTTAGGCATTTGTTGTCTATTTCTTTAGTTTTCTTCCAGCTTTCACATGCATAAATGAGGGTGGATATTACATTTGAATTGAATAATCTTAGTTTGGTTTTTGTGCTTATAACTTTTGAGTGCCATACGATCTCAAGATTCTTGAAGGCCAATGCTGCTTTTGCTATTCCAATTCTAACTTCCTTTCTGGTGTCATCATCCTGGTCTATGTAGCTGCCAAGGTATGCAAGTTGGATATAGTGCATATAGCTAAGACAAATTATTTGGCCCTGTATTATTATTTATAAATTTCACTTAACAATCTAAAAACAAGGATGGTGAAACAAACTATAACAAAGCTAACAAATGAATCTTTAAGTGGATTTTGAAGCAGATTATCAGCTTTTAGAAATGACCATGACTGAAGTTGAAGGAAAATGAGTATTAAAGGTGCATAATATCAGCTTGTGGGGTGAGGCGCACTGGAAGACACTGCATATTTGGATGTTGGTGAATGAAGGGGAAATAAGATATCATATGAAGTCTAGTCCCATATGTAAAGGACTGAGTCCCACAAATAAGAGATTCATTTGTAATCCCACAATGAAAGACTTTCGTTACCACAAATAAGGGATTCACCTTAAATCCAACAGATTGGGCATTCACCTTCAGTCCCACAAATAAAGGACTCACTTTCAGTTCCACTGATAAAGGACTCACATGTAGACCCACAAATAAGGAAATTACTTAAGTCTCACAAATAAGGGATGTGCCTTCAATTCCACAAATAAGGGATTCACTTTCAGGCCCACTAATAAGGGATTTGCTTTTAGGCACAATAATATTGGATGCACTTTCAGTCCTGCAGATAGGATTCATTTTCAGTTTCACTAATAAAGGACACTCATTTAAGTCCCAGAAATAAGGGACTTGTTCCAATGAAGAAAATGAGGAAAAGCAATCAGGGTTGCCATGCAGTGCCGATGTGAAAAGGTGATGGAAAGGATAAAGTGAAGCTTAATCAGTATGTCCAGTAGTCTCGCAGTGAGAGCTACTCATACCACGGCGCCTCTGCTCTAGAGGCCGGCCATGCTCGTTCTACACCCATACTGGTGAAATGTGCCTAAACCAGCTTAAACCAAGGGTGAAACTTGATGGCTACTCAAGTCACAGTACCTCTGCTCTAGAGGTCGGGCACGTCCTAAATATGCTCATACTGGGATAATATGCCTAAACTGGCTCAACCCAGGGGTGAAATTCACTAGTGGCGAGGATTTGTCCTCCTGGACAAAAGCTCCATGCTGGTCACAACTAGGAAGGGTAGCAGCCACGACCACAAAATGCTGAAGTCTGAGACACTGGACCAGTGCGGTCTAGATAGGCAACCACCTCTCACCAGGTAGGGATGTATGCGTATCCTAATCATGCTGAGGTTTTCCAGTGAGAAAGTCCAACGCTGGACTGGATGGGCAACCACCTTTCACCCGACGGGGATACATGGTTATCCCCAAACACGTCGAGGTTTTCTGGTGAGAAAGTCTAACTCTAGGCTAGATGGGCAACCCACCTCTCACCCAGAGGGGATATGCTCATATCCAAAACACGCCGAGGTTTTCTGGTGAGAAAGTCCAACTCTAGTTGGAGTGCAATGAAAACCACGATGTCATACAATCCCGTTCTGAGACTCACCAAGAATACAGGCTCAAGCCCTGCGATACTCTGAACCTCTTGTAATCCTCTTGGGGATCTCATGTGGTCCTTTCAGGAACCACGGGACTTATTGAGGACCATGGGAGAAAATTCAGTAGGATCACCGGGCAGTCTTGGTGGTGGAAGCGAACGAAAAAGAAGAAGAAGGGACTTGTATTCAGTCCCACAATAAGGGACTTATCTTCAGTCCTAGAATTACCCAACTGACTCCAGCATGAGTGAATGCAGTAAAAATATAAGACTCTGTATATTATTTTAATACTCATGTTTTTTTAATTAGACAGTATTTCATCTCCTTACCAGTGAACCTCTCAGTGCAAAATGTATAAACTAGGAAAAAGGTAGGAACAGCTTTATTACTTAACAACTACAAAGTTGTGACGTTTCAGCATGAGCCTTAATCATACAAACCACGAGATGAAGAATTAGAGAGAGGAGATAAAGTATAGATTCACACGAATCCTATGTTAAAAAAATAAATAGAATGAATAGAGCACTAAACTATAACTTGAAAGAATACGTAGCTTCAGAAATGTATCAGTTCAGGGAGAGCAAATGGACTTTTAGATAAGGCTTGATGGTTTAATGCAGATCTCAAAGCCAGTTTATCTGTCACTTCTTTCAGCAGTTTGGCTGAGCTGCAGCGATGGACCCTGAACCGAGATGTTATGGGGACGAGGGATTTGCTGATGGAGAAGCGAATGATGATGAAGCCATGGAAGTAGCAAATACAAATAATGAATCAGATGGTGAGAGTAACTTTTATGTTCAAACTGTCAGTTTTTTTCTGTGAGTGCTCACGCTCTTTGGTCTTTGTTGGACTCCTTTGTTGTTGTTTTTTTTAATGTTAGAATATTTTGTCTTTATCACACACGTACAGTCATGCACCAGGTTATGACTGTGTACTGGCCACCAGGCCATAAATCGATTTGGCTGTGTGCTAGATAAGAGGAGGCCAGATACTAAGTACGGTTCATTACTATAACATGTTACATGATTCACCATCACATTAAAATGCTGACGGAATGAAAATTAGCACAGTAACAGTGTGGAGATTAGTCACAAAATATGAATCAAAACACCTTATATAAAGAATTATATTGTAATCATTTTTCAGTGACACAAATATACATACTCACCCACAGGCATATACGCATGAAGTACTTGTACTTGTACGAACTCCCTGTAGCTGCAGGCTGTTGTCTTTGCAGCTGATGCTGTTGAGATGTTGAGCCACAGCATCATATCGGCATGGGAGCGGGTTATGTCAGCTTTTTTTCAGTCCTGGAGTACAGGTAAAAAGCAGGGAGTGTGCATTGCTTCTTTAGCAGACTCCACCACCATGGGGACTGTGGCGATCCCTTCCCCATTAGCTAGGCTAGGCCTGTTCCTAGGGGTGCCAGTGGAGAGGTGGGACAGGGTCTTGGTCAGCTATAGTTCGCTAACCTGACACTAGCAAATCAGCTGTGGGTCGTAGATTGCCTCATCGGACAGGCGTCTTCACCCATCGGCATGAGGTACAGTAATGTACAGGGTAGCATTGTATGGCAGGCAGCTCCAGTGAGAATTTCTTGGACTGAAGATAAACATAATGTGTACGATCTTAGTGGCTGGGTTTGGCCATTTCTCTGATTTTTCCTTATGGAACTTTAACCATAAGCATGAATGGCCATAACTCAGCCGGCTGTAAGTCAATGCATGACAGTATTTTAATTTCTTTCCTATTTTTTTTTATTTTCTCTGCTTTTGTATACTGACTAAGATTAAAGTTGAAATGTTACAGCTGTCTGCTTTGTTACGATTAAAGCTGTTCCCATCTTTAAGAGAATCCCAAAGACTCATTCATTCATTTGCATGTCCCTTGTGGAACTTTGCCTCCCTAACAGCACTCCTATAGGCATCTCAGTTGTGAGCAAGATGGCCTGCTGCTGATGCATCCATTTGCAGATCATCAACGATGTCTTGCAGCCATCTTCGCCTTGGTCTTCTTCTCTTTCTTTTTCCCGTTATGTACACTTCCAAGACAGTTTTCTCTAGATTATCACGATGTTTAATGTATCCAGAATATTTAAGTTTTCTCTCTTTAATCCTCTATACTAGCTAGCCATCTTCTATATTAAGTTCTTGTAGTATAGATATATTTGTTCTTTCTTGTGTCCATGATATTTTATAAGAACTCTTCTGTAGCATTTACATTCAAAGGCATTTATGTGTTTCTCTGCTGTTTTGTTAAGTGTCCAGGTCTCATAGGCATATGTTGCAATGGGAAAAGATGCATACCCTTAAAAATCTTATTTTTGTAGTTCTGTCTGTTCCTCTCCACAGATTCTTTAGTTTTACTTTCTGAACAGTGATATATGTCCTCTTTTTAATTTTCCTCGTTGTATCTCCATTATTTAGTTAGCAGACTACTGAGTATTTCTTGTCAGCTGTAATATTTTTGTTTCCTAAAAAGCTATGCTAGATGATGCATTCAGCTGTTTTCCCACAGGTTTGTATCTTTGATTCAGTTCTTCTGTTAATTTACATCAGTCATGTTGATTTCAGCATGGCCCATATGCTCTGTACAGGCATGGCTTTTTTGTTTGTTTGTTACATGTGATATTATACTTTTGTTCCATTTTAAAGTAAAGTTTCAAATTATATGAAAGGGGAAGGCTGACTATTAGTTTAAAATCTGTAATTTACTTCTCCTTGATCATCTTTTGAGCAGTGAAGCGTTTAGTGCACTCACTTCTCATTATGTGATTGGTATTTCGACTCAAAGTTGAAGCACTCCAGTCTCTTTAGCTGTAAATTTTGTGCTTATCTGCCCTTGAAGTTGGGGAAGAAAATATGGCCAAGTGTGATATTGTCCTCCTGTACTAAGACATCAAGAAAAACATGGATTATATACCATATCCCCAGTATACCTTGAAAGCACGGATCCTTCTTCTTCTTGTGTCTTCATGGAACTGCGAGCTGGTGTTCTTTGCAGCCAGTGCAGTAAAGATGTTGAGGCACAGCATCATGTTGGATTGGGAGCGGGTTACAGCAGCTATTTCTTCAGTCTCTGAGCAGAGCTGTAAAGCAGGGGATATGCAGTAGTTTAGCAAACTCAGCCAACATGGGAACCTTGATGATCCTTGCCCTGTTAGCCAGGGTAGGCCTGTTAATGAGAGTACCAATGGAAAGTGGGACAGGGTCTCTAAAGTTCTCCATTTGACTGCCAAATTGGACACTCCTTTGCAAGGAATAAAGATATTTTTTTTTTTTTAAATCTTCTTTTTCATTCAGATTGTTGGTTTTATCATTCATAGCCCTAATCATATTTTTACCGTTTAACATCTTGTTATTTCATTTTTCTTTCAGCATCATCTTGTGTCATCTTCATTATCATGTTTTTCATTAGGGGACAGTATTCTAGTTCTGCGTTTGTTTGCTCTGAAAGACATCCTTTTTTTTTTTTAAACAAATTTAAAACTAAGTCTTGCTTAATGTCTTTTGAAATCAGCAACAGTGTTTGACAATGTCTGTCGACAGATGAAGTCCTTCAGGGTCCCAGAGCTTCAGTTTACTTTTGTGACTTTGACCCAGGCAAGCAAGGGCATAATATTCCAAAGGAAGAGGTGGAGCAGATGATGAAGGCTGAACCTTATCAGAGGAAGATTGACACCTGCCACATGTTAGTTTTCAGCATATGAAAGTGTTTTATATATATTTTTTTTTTACAAAAAAGAAAGGAACATATGACTTCATGTTGTTTGAAGTACACTGTGTTGTGCTGTTTTTCTGTCAGTACCTCTTTAACTTCATGAATGAAGAATAATTCTTCAACTCATCATCATCATCAGGTGCTGTGCTGACTGGCGTTGGCTATTATGCTTCTCCAGAGTACACGATCCTTCGTGCAGGCCATCAGTTCAGTTGGTGATCTCCTCTCACACCATCCCGTCAGACTGTCCAGTATCATTTCTCTTGGTCCTCTTGATCTTCTTCCTTGTATTTTTCCTGTTGTTATAATATTTTCAATGCCCCCTCTTCTCATTGCATGTCCTATGAAAGTACATTGTCTCTCTCTTATTTTTTTGACAAGATTTTTTTCTCTCTCCAGCTCTTCTCATACATTCTTCATTAGTTATTTTTGCTGTCCAGGGGATTCGCAACATTCTTCTGATAAACCACATTTCTGCTGCTTCCAGTGATTTTTGTGCAGACCTGCCTATTGTCCATTATTCACTTCCATATAACAAGATAGGTTCAATATAGCATTTTAGGACTCATTTTCTAACATTCATTGATAAGGATGTGTTTGATAATATGTTTCTCATTCTCTGAAATGCAGTCTTTGCTTGGCCTACTCTGTTCCTAATTTCTGTTCTGCATTTCCCATCTGAAGTTATTACTGCACCAAGGTATTTGAATTTCTGCACCTGCTTTATAATAGTTCTGTTTAATTTTATACTGCATGTTGGTAGATTCTGTTTCTTAGATATAACCATAGTCTCTGTCTTTTTGATATTTAAATAAGGCCTTTCTGTTCACTTCCTTTAGCGACTTTATCCAAGAGATTATGCAAGTCTTGTTGGTTCTCATCTGTCAGTACTATCCTCCAATTTTTATGCCTGGTTCTGTGATGATTGTTCTTAGAATATTCTTGCTGTACAGGGAAAAAAGGTCTGGAGATAGTACACATCCTTGTCGCACCTCTTGTTTTATAAGTTGATATTTTCCAGTTCTGTTTTCAACTCAAATTGCTGCTTATTGCTGCCATTATAGATGTTTTACAATCCTGAGGTCTTTGCCGTCTGTATTGATGTCTTGAAGCATTTTAATAATTTCATTATGTTTCACCTTGTCAAATGCCTTGGTGTAATCAATGAAGCATAAGTAGAGATCTTTCTGTACTTCTAAAGCTCTTTCTGTTAGTGTTCTTAAAGCATAAATGGCATTGTGTGTTCCCTTTCCTTCAACAAATCCAAACTGTTCATATGCTATTTCCATTTTTATCTTTTTCCTTGTTCTTCTTGTAACAATTCTCAGAAGTAACTTCGTTATGTGACATGATTGGCTGATAGTCCAGTGGTCATCACCTTCCTTTCCACCTGGTTTCTTTGGTAGTGCTATAAACGTGGATTTAAGCAGGTCACTGGGCATATAACCATTGTTGTAAATGTCATTCAGTAACTTGGTTATTATTTTTATTCCTATCTCCTCTAGTGCCTCTATTTCTTCTGTTGTTATATTATCAGGCCCAGTCGCTTTTCCTTTCTTCATGTGTTTGATGGCATCTATGATTTCATCTTCAAGTATTGGTGGTCCATCACAGTTTTCAGTATCTGGTGTTAATTCTGGTCTTTCTCCTCCATATACCTCACTGATGTACTCTGTCCACCTGTCCACAATGTCTTCTTTTCCCATTAACATTTTACCTTCTTTTTATTACAGGCATCCTGTGGTATATTTTGTATTCCTGCCTGTGAGTTCACTAATTCGTTTGTGCATGTTTTTGCTGTCCTTATTATGGGAGTCATCCATTTGTCTGCACTGTTCATTTAACCACACTTCCTTTGCTTCTCTGCATTTGCGTCTTATTTCTTTATTTATCTTGCTATATTTTTCTTGGTTATTTTTACTCCCCCTCCTATTTTCTATCAGTCCTAAGATGTCGTCTGTCATCCATTTATTTTTAGGGGCTTCTTTTTTTGGTGGTATTATCTCCTTAACAGTTTGGTGGATAGAATCTCTTAACGTTGCCCATTGTTCATCTATACTGTTTATCTTTGCTATTGCATTGTATCTATTTGTTATAATAACTGCATTGTTCTCGCAGTTCTTGGTCATTTTTAAGGAGTTCTGTATTCAGTTTGATATTTCTCACTTTTTTGCATGCTTTCTTTAGCTTTATTCTAATTTTTCCACAGAGTGGGTCGTGGTTACTATTGCAGTCAGCTCCTGGCATGGTTTTTGTTGTCGGTAATGCATTGTGGAATCGTTTGTTGATTAATACATAGTCTATCTGGTTAAAAGTCTTTTTGTCTGGGCTGCGCCACGTTGCCAGTCTTCGGGGATGTTGTTTAAACCAGGTGTTTCCTACAACCATGCTATGTATTCTTGCCCATTCAATTAATTTACTACCTCTGTCATTCCACCCTCCTAGTCCATAGTCACCAATGATGTCTGAAATTTTTCCTTTACCAAATTTGGCATTAAAATCTCCCATCACTATAGTAACTTCATGTGGCTTTGTGTGTTTCAGGGCTGTCTCTGTGTCATTATAAAATAGCTGTACATCTTCTTCAGAACTTTCAGATGTTGGAGTGTACACTTGTATAATATTTATGTTTATTGGTCATCCTTTCAGTTGGGCTAGCAGGACTCGGTCCGAAATGTTCAAATGTCCTGCAGTTGTTCTTGTTGTTTGTTCGTCAGATATTATTGCTACTCCTCATTCATGTTTCTCACATCCTGAATATATTATTGTATATTTATCAGAGTTTATCTTCCCTGCACCTGTCCATCTAACTTCACTCATTCCTAATATGTTGATCTTCATCCTTTCCATTTCCCTTTTTACATTTTCTAATTTTCCAACCAGGAATAAAGTTCTAACATTCCATGTTGGTATTTTGAACTTGTTAGTTTTTCCACCAGTAGCTTGATGATGATCTGGCCCCACCTGTGGCTCGTGAGCTGCCCTACCAGACGAGGCTGTTCCAGAGGAACATCCATTAATGTCGTTCATGACAAATCTATTACCTTGAATAAGCATAATTGTTCTTGGGAGCTACAACAGTGGTTTCCAGTTGCCATCTGCCGGTTTGTGTACAGACTCTCTGCTAGCCTTTGGACTCCCTGTCCTATCCGCAAGGCAACGGGAACGAGAGGTTTTAAGGCGCCTTTTACCCGCCTGCTATTCCCTTCACTGAGCACATGAGATACTTTATAGGAGTAGTAGAGCCACCTACTACCCCACCTCGCTGTCTGAGACTACCGCCAGTTGGTCCGCACCTGGTTATTTGGGTAAATCCTTATTCACAGGGATCCACCATATCTGGAGGACTTTCACCATCCATCAACTTTGACATGCTGGGTTGGGGATGGTCGCCCCAGCTTTACTCAGATTCTTCATCTACAGCCTGTATTTAGTCAGTCCTTAGAGATAAAGCACAGTTCAGAGATCACTGTGGTAGGATTCTAAGATCAAATAATAGCTTTGTAATCCTACAACCAGGGACAGCATTCTGAGGTGAAATAATAACTCTGTAATCCTACAACCTGTGGCAGGATTCTGAGATGAAATAATAATCCTGTGATTCTGTATCATGTAGCAGGATTCTGAGATCAAATAATAATTCTGTAATCCTATAACTTGTGGCAGGATTCTGAGGTCAAATAATAATCTTATGATTCTGTATCATGTAGCAGAATTCTGATATCAAATAATAATTTAATCCAGTGGCAGGATTCTGAGATCAATTATTATCCTGTATCCCTGATCATACCAATCATACAAAAATATATTAATTTTATTGTTACTGCCATGTGATCTAGGAAGCCCATGTTGTTGACGGCCATGTGATCTAGGAAGCACATGTTGTTAATTCACTAGAACTGGCCCCAGAAATAGCAGTTTTGTTCATCCTGTTTTTGTGAGGATATAGGAGTTAACCTCATGGTTAGCATATTTATTTATCCTGACCTATTGCTTATATTATCTCATCTAAAATATCTTTGTTTAGTGTTATAATTACATATTTTATAAAGAACAATTTGTAAATTCTCCAATGTCTTGTCATCTGTCTCCATGGAACTGCAAATTCCGTGTTCTTTGTAGCTGATATTGTGAAGGTGTTGAGACACAGCATCATATCAGCATGGGAGTGAGTTATACCTGCTATTTTTTCAGTCCCAGAGTGCAGCAGAAAAGAAGGGTGCGTGCAATACTTCTTTAGCAGACTCCACCACTTTGGAAACTGTGGTGATTCTTGCCCTGTTAGCCAGGCTAGGCCTGTTACTGAGGGTTCCAACATAAGGAGGGGTGGGACAGGGTCTTATTCAGCTATGGTTTGCAAGCCCTCACGCTAGCATGTCAGCTATGGGCTGCTGATTGCCAAAGCAGACAGCGTTCCTGCAAATCTCCAGTATGTTGTATGATCATTATTAAATATTGCTCTGCCACTTTGCCAGCTAAGTTTCTGGTAATACATTCTACAAGTGATCATTTTTCAGAAGTTTCACATGGAGATCTTTTCCAGTTCACATGTTCAGCTGTGCGGCTGTTTAGGCTGAAGATAGCAAGGACCACCTCCGCAGCCTTTGTTTATCATCTAGCTGTAAATGTGTGCTGGTCAGTCATAGAAAGTCGCTTTTGAAAATAGAAAATATGTGCTTGCACAGCAGGATGTACTGGGTTACTTTGCACAAATGGCCATCAGTGAATGAAAAGAAAATGAGATGTACAGGAAACAGCCTGCCTAGACCAGTCATCAAGATAAGAGATTTACAGGAAACAGCCAGTCATCAAGAGATTTAAATGAAACAACCAGTCATCAAGATAAGAGATTTACAGGAAACAGCCAGCCATCAAGATAAGAGATTTACAGGAAACAGCCAGTCATCAGGATAAGAGATTTACAGGAAATACTCAGCCATCAAGATAAGAGATTTACAGGAAACAGCCGGTTATCATGATAAGAGATTTATAGGAAGCAGCCGGTTATCATGATAATAGATTTACAGGAAACGGCCAGTCATCCAAGATAAGAGATTTACAGGAAGCAGCCAGTCAACAAGATAAGACATTTGCAGGAAACAGCTGGTCATCAATATGCGTGAAACTGGAGATCCTTCTTTTGTCTTAATCCTGAAAAGGACATCTAAAGCCATTGATTGCATTGTGTCTCAGTTTTGCACCTCGCAGCCCAACACATCCATCTTCAGCTTGGTGTATTTCCAGGACTGGGTTCACCTTTACATTTTGATCCCCACTCACATGACCAGATTTACTGTCTGTTTTCAACAAGCACCTGCAGGAGGTGAAGTATGGTCTTAGTTGGCTTTGTTTCACCAAACATGATGATGTAAGGAGCTGACCACTGTCTCATTCAGCTTGAGTGTTGCATCTTTGCATACTCTTAGCAAGAAGATTATGGTTCTGTTTTTAGATTAAGCTGTGGTTTAGCCTGCGTTTTACATTAATCTTCGAACAGGTGTGGCAAATGCTGGTTTGACAATGAGTTCAGTGAAGGCTGTAACGAGTGCGGTGGGTTTGCAATGACAAGGTCATGTCCTATCTGCCTTGATCGCTGTGGTCAGATTTGGAAGCGGAATGTTAAAATGGTAAGGAGTTTTTATGTTTGCTTTGGTCACCTCAGGATTGGGAAAAAAAAAATGTTGGTCATGTGAGGATAATGGAGCTGATGGCCTGCTTAAAGGATTAGGTACTATGGGAAAACCATTTGGCATGGCACCTGATGATGAAGATGATGATGATGATGATGATGATAGGATTTTAAAATTTTTAAAAATTCGATTATATCAGGATAAAAAATCAGCTCATATCACCATAAATAGTTTAGTCATCTTGGAATCTTTGGTTGGTATCAGTATATCTTTGGATAAAAAGTCTGGTCATTTTATGATAAAAAAAATATTAGCCATGTCAAGATAAAAGTTTGCTCATCTTGGGATAAAAAGTTGAGTCATCTCAGGATAAAAGGTCCAAACAGAAATCGCTTTGCTAGATGAACAGCAGATAGTTATCCAAGCCAGCAAGTCAGAACTAGCTAAGACCTGTCTCACTCTTGTGTTCCAAGAAACAGGCTGTTGTGCTTCTATAACCTTGATGAATGAAGCACAGCTCAATTTGTTCTCGAGGGTGGTGGAGTCAGCCAAGATGCTTTCATCTTGAGTCCACTATGGGAATTCAGGTAGGGTGATCCACCATCTGATTGGATGACTGTGTTTCAGGATTCTCATTTCATCTTTGGAAGTTTACATTTTGAGATCATTTGACAGAAGACAGGAGGAACTAAAGGATGAACAAAAAGCATTTTTAATAGGATGCTACAGAACAAAGCAATCTATAAAAGTATTAAAATATGTAAAGTCAGCATTTATTTTTCAAGTGAATTTTTAAAAGAAAAAAGAAACATTTGCTACTTGCATTTACTTAAAAAGTTAGTCATTTGTTTCTTTGTTTTTATATGCTGGTCAGTACATTTAACCATATATTTCATATATTCTGTTAGACACGTAAATTTTGTGCTAATAATATTCAGTCAGTTTCTACTCCAGTTTTGTTGTTGTCTGTTGAAAATGGGGACTGATTATCAAATTGTTATCTTGTTTGAATCTTATATTAACTCTGCCGCAGGAAGAAACATGGATGTTCCTGTTTGGTGCCAGAGTAAAACCGCAGGTCTTGATATGTATTGGGGGTACAGTTGGAAAAGTGAATGAAATACAGTATTTCCATGATAAATGTACTTATTATGTTTCAAAATAACTAAAAATGTAGGAAGATTTCATAAATGCACAGTTTTTTAGGAAAAAAAGAAGTAATGTGATGTTTTTAGACAATAATTGTGTCATAGTCATCATTGACTAGGTCTAGATGTACAGTACGTACCATCTGAGATGACTAGAACTACTTGTCGGTCTCGTCTTGTGATCATATGGGCCATTTTCACTAAAATAATGTCTGAAATAACCTAACTACTTCTCCAGTCATCTAATATGTCTAGATCTACTTGGGATACATTCAAGAACAGTAGTCTGGTCACAGGGCATGTCCATACCCCTACCTCTCTCTCTCTCTCTCTCTGAACCTTAAGTGCCCAGGGCACATGGGGCTTCCGCAAGGGTTTTCCACAAATGCCTGTCTTTCGCCTTTTTTTCTGCTCTTGCCCAGGTGAGCCCTCTATTGCTCAACATCCTTTCTGTTGTTCTTCTCCATGTCTCTTTTGGTCTACCCTTACTTCTGTTCCCCTGTGGTGTCCATCTTAGTGCTATTTTTGGTAGTGAGTTGTCAGTCATTCTGAGCACATGTCCCAACCATCGCCAGCGTCTTTCCTCAATAATTGTTGTCAGTGGTTTCATCTGCATTTCTGCCAATAAGATGTTATTTCTTATGGTGTTTGGCCAAAATATTTTTTTAATTCTACGTAAACATTTAGTCTGGAAAGAATTCAACTTGTTTTCTATGGTTTTGGTGATTTTCCAGCATTCGCTTCCATAGAGTAGTACACTTAGAACATTACTCTTAAATATCCTGATTTTCATATTTATGCTTAGTTTATTTGATTTCCATATATTCTGTAGCATTGCAAAAGCCTGGTTTGCTTTAGTAAGTCTGCTGTTGATGTCCTCTGTGCTGTCTCCATTTTCTACTACTCTGCTGCCAAGGTATACAAATTCGTTGACCTCCTCCACTAACTTGTTATCTACTCTGAGTACATTTCTGTTGTTCACATTTTGCTTCATTAATTTTGTCTTTCCTACGTTGATCTTTAGTCCTATGTTGTTTGCATTCTGGGTTAACTTGTTTATTTTATCTTGCATATCTTTGTGACTGCTTGATAATAGACAAATGTCGTCCGCAAAGTCAAGGTCCTCCAGCACTGTGTTAAGGGTCCATTGTAATCCTCTGCGTTTGTCTGATGTTGCCTCCTTCATTAACCAGTCTACTGCCAAGATAAATAATGTTGGTGATAGTACACATCCCTGTTTCACTCCTGTTTGTACCCTAAAGCTGCTGGAGGTATGTTCTCCACAGATAACTTTGCACTGAAAACCCTCGTATAGGGCTTTGATTACATTAACTATTTTATGGGGGAGGCCATGCCATCTTAGGATTTTCCACAGTGCATCTCTGTTGACACTGTCAAAGGCTTTCTCAAAATCTATGAATAATGCATATGTTGTGCTATGCCATTCATTTGCCTGTTCTAATATTTGTCTAAGTACAAATATATGGTCTATGCATGATCTTCCTTTCCTAAATCCTACCTGCTCTTTCCGAAGTTTTTCCTCAAGTATTGGTACAATTCTGTTGATGATTATTCTGCAAAATACTTTACTAGTGAGTGGCAGTAGGGTAATGCCTCTCCAGTTCCCGCAATCTCTGAGGTCACCCTTCTTTGGTAGTTTTACTATAAGACCAGTTTTCCACTCCTCTGGGGCTTTTTCTAAATCCCAAATTTGTTGTAATATCCGGCAAAGTTGTTTTGGTGTTTCTGTTTCTTCTGCTTTCAACATCTCAGCAGTCACTTCATCTTCACCTGGTGCCCTGTCTGATTTTAGCATCTTTATCGCCTCCTTTACTTATACCCCTACCTACATCACCAAAAATTGAAATTTCTCGATCAACGACTTCATTTTTCACGCTCGACATCACTCGTAACTAAGCACTCTTCTGCCATGATGAAATGGGTCACTGGACATGTGCAAATAAAACATGTACAATTAAAAAGTTACACCGTTTTTGTAGAAACAAAACAGGTATAACAAAAATAGTCACACAGCACGGAACACACATACCGGAAGTGACCAGTTTTAGTCCTTAGGCACAGTAAGAGTTAAATATAACACATCTTAGACATGTTTCTTAGATCATCCAGTTAGAATTTTTTTTTTTTGTAATACACCAGATCCTTCTCCCCCTTTTCAAGCTAAATCTTACATCATCTTATCTTTCTCCAGTCCCACAGTTATCATGAAGCATATTGGGATGGAGCATGTGGTCTGCCTGAAAATCTCCAGAGGCCGTATCAGATAGAACGTTTCACGGATTCGTCTGAGGATGGCCTCTCACAATGTCTGCAGGATCTGTCCACCAGCTAAATATGCAAATGCAAAAGCACACACAAGAGACAGAAGTATAATATATACATCTCCACAGTGTCTTCAGAATCGAAATGATTACTTTCGGAAGTTAAAAGAAAAAAAATAATGCATGACTTTTATGGTGCTTCTCAGTTTTCCTGCCAGATTTTTCTGGCTAGACCAAAAATACTAGAATTAACCCTTGAGGCTGAAAACTGCATTATTTGGTGTGAATTTTTTTTTAACTTCATCACCACAGCTTCCTGCACAATCTTTGGCAGGCTTTGAGTGCTGTAACTGATGGGTTTTTTTTTTTTTTACAGAAAATAATGCTTGAAAAGTACTGTAATGTGCTAGAATCTCCAAGTGTTTAAGGAGAGGCTGAAATGGCCAAATAAATCACCATGACTATATTGGACATGGCTCGGAAAAGGTCAGTGATAGAGTCAGTCAATCTATCGGTCAAAAGTAGATTCAGTCAAAAAAAATAAGAACAATAGATTTTTTTTTTGGGGGGGGGGGTTAGTGATAGATTCTATTAGTTAGTGTAAAAAGGAGCTTTCCTTTTTTTAAAATTTGATTAGAAGCAGAAGTATTGAAGTAGGATTTTGCTAAATTAGGTCAAGAATAGTGGAACTATTAATAGATTGTTCTATTTAGAAAAGAAACTATTGCTACATAGCTCTGTTTAGAACTACTGTAGCACTGAGAATTTTTCCATTTCCTCAAGAAGGCATATTAATATTAAGCCATATCAGCAAGAAACCATATCAGATCAATGTAAATTTAAATTGGTCATCTGATATAGTTCCAGCTATGGACTCTGGCCCTTTGACCTAGTTCCATGTCACAGTATTATACATTTTAAAAAAATTCCTGTGAATGTAAGTTTCACATTATTCTCATATTCAGTGAGAAGGTGGGGACTTTAAAATATCATTAGAAAAGAAGACATAAACCTGGAGGAGAGATGGAAAGAAGATATGGAGAATATATTGGATGTTTACAATATAGAAAGAAACCACCAACTAAACTGGTGGAAAAGCAAAAGAACTGAGACCTGTGGAAAGGCATATTGCCCTTTTCCTTCGGAACAGCTCATGATGATGATGATGAAGATGATGATGCTGGTGCAGAATGGTTGAAAATATTACTGTGCCTATGATAAATGCAGCATGCCCTTTTTGAAATTTTCTCGACCATTATTAGGGTATTATCCTAGAAAGCAGTATATGAAGCTAGTGATGGGAAAAGAAATGAAAATATAATTTTTATGCTGGAATCAGTAGTGTGCCTGTATGGCAGCATCATGTACAATTTCTAGGCAACTCCATACTTTACTCACATGATGGAGTCAGTTTACTCAAGAGTTGTGCATAGCAAGTAACCAAAGATGGCTAAGAAGAATGTAAAACGGTGCATAGTTATCCTATAAATGCATGTGACATCGGTGGTAAATGAGATGGGGCACAGTGGTTCACTGCAAGCTTTGTAAACTATATAGCGTGATAATAAAAATCAAACGTATAAGATTCAAATCTATAGTGCACATACTATTTTAGGATACTAAAAATAGTTTTAAATACACAGATGAAGAAAATTATGACTGTGGTATTTGATATTTATTCAATACTTATATATATATATATATATATATATAATATATATATAGTCAAATATTGTGAAAATGTGTTTGTCTTGGTTGCATTCAGTCTAGAAATGATGAGAAAATGGAAAAAATAATGATGTTATTACATAAAACTAAGAGGATATAGAATCTGCTGCCTTCGTTCTGAGTAAATCAGTTTGGTTACCCTGAATTACACAATTGAGATGAAATGTGAAATATTCACAAAGATCAGGGGCATCATGAACAGTAACTCAACGCACAAAACATGCCCTCCCAAAGATGTCACATGAAGCAGCTCATGCACACAAAACATAACTCGGGTAGATGTGATCGGAATACGTTTGGGTGTTGCTTGATGAAATCTGCGCGTACAGATATGACCGAGGAGATACCAAGCAGGTGCTTCCGTCATACAAGCCTTCTGATACACAGACACACACAAAATGGATTTAATACATCACACAAACTCACCAAAGTGCATACTATTAAAACTCCAGCAGATGCTGTGAAGTGGAACAGACAGGTTTATTTCCATTTTTATTAAAACAAGGGTGAAAATCTGACAGAATAATGACAAATTTACTAGCCCATAAATGCTATCATTCATGATTTCCTGCAGAATAACTTTACGAGTTGTCAACATTGAAATCTCATGAGTAATAAACATTACTGGTTCACGCTGTCTAAATCGTAAGATTAATACCAGCATTTTCATAAATGACATTTTTTTGTTAAAACACTATATGCGGCATAACCGATTTTTGGGGGGAATCATGAAAAATCAAATACAGTTTTTCACTGTTCATGAATTATATAGTAAGACACTAAAAACTGACATGTCTTAGAGACATACAGGGTAGTATATTAGAAACAAAGGTAGATGCACAAATGTAGAAAACCGTGCTGAAAGATATAAGCAACCAGATCATTTGTGCAAACTGCCAGGTTCAGGCAAAAGTAAAAACACATGGGTGTTCAGCTGACTTCCACCAGTTTAGAGGACAAAAAAAAAAGATACTAAATTCTAAACATTTAATTTTGTTATTATATTTTTGTATATACTTCTATAATTTTCTTCTATTTGATCATGATGCACTTTTTTTGCATTTGCATTTTATTAAGTATGTATTGTATACTTGTTGCTGCATAAAATGTTTGGTTCCTGATATTGCTTTAATTTATCCGTATCTTTCAGCATGTTTACAGTTTGCTTTCGATGTCTATGTGAAGGTTAATCATCTGTATGGCCTCTGCATCTTGTGTTGAAGCAAATGAATGTATCCCCGCTTTGCCTGGGCAAGTGATTTGGAGAAAATTCCTCACCCATGTTACACTAACCCCAACATGACTCTCTTGTTTAACTCACAAAGCGACAACTGGGTCTAGACATTTTGGAAATTGAAGAGAACTGCTTGGGACCACAGAAAACAGACAAGAAAAACATTTCACCATTGACTGTAGGTTCATGAACATTGGCATTCCTGTCTTCCCTGGAGTATATTCCAGCTTACATGATTTTATTGATGTGAATCCATTTAATCTTCAGAAGCTTGGTAGTGTAAGGTCTTTACAGTTCTGTGGCGGTTACAAAGAATTTTCATGTCTCCTGACAGGGTTGATGTCATGGTTACCATCCTCTTCTTTTTGCATTTACCCTCTAAAACAGCGGTTCTTTCTTTTTGACTGCAGATCCACTTTCCAGCCTGAGAACGCCTGTAAAAAAATTAAGCAGTAAATAGAACCTAGATGATGCTGGTTGGTGGGTTGTGCATTCTCCCTGTAACTGCGACCTGTTTTTCTTTTGCAGCCGATGCTGTAGAGGTGTTGAGGCACAGCATTGTATCAGCGTGGGAGTGAGTTATGGTGGCTGGTTTTTCAGTCCCGGAGTACAACTAAAAGGCAAGGGGTGTGTAGTGCTTCTTTAGCAGACTTCACCATCATGGGGACTATGGCGATCCTGCCCCATTAGCCAGGCTAGGCCTGTTACTGAGGGTACCAATGGAGAGGTGGGACAGGGTCTTGGTCAGCTAAGGTTTGCTAATCTTGATGGAAGCATATCAGCTGTGGGTCGCTGATTGCCTCATTGGACAGTGTCCACACCACCCCCCACCCCCAAAAAGTTGATGCTAAGATTTGTTAAAATTGAACTAATCTATTGGAGATCTGTGAACCCCCAATAATCTTTATGTGGACACCCTAGGGATCCATGGACCCAGGTTAAGAATTACTACTCCAGAAGATGGATATTTGCTTTTGTGTCATGGTTTGCAACTTGGTTGATATCTGCATCTTTTGACTTGACACATTGTGCTTCAGCTTAGCTTATTTTTAGAACTGGGTTTGTCTTCCCGTTTGATCCCTGTTCATTTGACCAGACTTTTCTGTAGAAAGATGTGGAATATGGTCTTGATTAGCTGTTGTTCACCAGTCCTGAAGCAAGTAGTTAACTGTGTGTCACTGACAGCTTGTGTATAGAAAAGTTCTTTAAATATCATGGATACAAAAAAAGGACAAATATATCCACACTACAAGAACGTAATATTGAAGAGGGTTGGCTAGTAAAGAAGATTAAACAGAGAAAACTTAAATATTTTGAACATATTAAATGTCATGAGAATTTAGAGAAGACAGTCTTGGAATGGTACATAATGGGAAAATGAAAGAGAGGAAGACCCAAGGTGAAAATGGCTGCAAGACATTGTTGATAATCTGCAAATGGACACATCAACAGCAGGACATCTTGCTTACAACTGAGAGGCCCACAGGAGAGCTGTTAGGAAGGAAAAGTTCCGCAAGGGACTTGCAAATGACTGACTGACTGTGTACTGTGTTGCATGTTTTGATATCATTGACTCTTGTAAATAAAGAGCAGACAAGAGTTTTGGAGGATTATTGTACAGGTCTAACATTCTGATGGCACCCAAAGAAGTCATGTGAGTGACTAATCGCTTAATAAAGAGTGGGAATACAAGAAGAGAAAAAAAAAGGGGTCAGCTATGTGAAACTCTAAAGAGAACATTGTTGAGAGAGGCTAAATTAGTGAGCATAAGATCCCTTGATGAGGTTGAAAAACTCGCAGAAAACAAAAAAAAACATGACAAACTACAATATGAGCCCTGTGTAGCATTTAACAGCATGGAAAGGATATAAGATACAGTTAGAAAAGTAGTTATGCACTTGTTTTTCATGGAGGTGGTGGTTGGTGGTTACATCACACCTGAAGGCATACTGGTCCCTCCAGGTGTAACAGCATGTATTGTAATGACAGGTACCAAGCTCCTGCAATAAGCTAGAGAGAGACAAGTGAGCAGATACAGCAGCTGACCTGATTATCCTGTAGTTGATCAAGAAAAATCTGGGCATTTATGTCATATCCTGTAGCACATGAAACAGGCTTTTTTTTTTTAAATTTCAGAGAACAATGACCGTAAGAGGTATTGGGTGTTTCATTAGAATAAATTATGTTTTAAAACTTTTAAGCACTTGAATGTGGACAAAAGGCAGGCACTAAGGTGTTCAGTAAAAGCAGTCTCTCCCAGTAGTTGAATAATCTGACTTTTTCAGCCTTAATCATGCTGAGCTGAGTAGCCATGTGGTTAGTGCATTAGTCTCGAAATTTGAGGTCAATGTTTGAAGTCTGACTGGAGGTGCCCCAGTCATCCAACTGTAGAAATGGGCAGTGAAAGTGGCCAGGCATGATACTGACCACATTATCTTCTAGTGTGTCGATTCTTAATGTGACGTGTCTTTTTCCAGAACCTCATCCCTCTCACTGCCTCTATGAGTGCAATACGGTATTGTACAGTTTGACCAGCATCTCGCAACGACATATTCAGACTTTCCGTGATGTCCTGGCTCCACCTGTGGTAGGGTCGCCCATTCTCTCTTCTGCCAGGAACTATGCTTTTACTGCCATCCTCGTCAAACCGTTGTGTCTCTTGATGTGGCCAAAGTATCTCAACTTTTACATTTTGACACCTCCCATTAATATCTCTTTATTTGATTTTCTTACTATAAATGATAGTTAAATGTGCTGGCAGGTCAGGAAAGTTTGAGCACTAACATCATATCCCTGGGAGTCTCTATGTGAGTGGCTGGCAACCTGTGGTGCATGGAACATTATCGGGTGGCCAGCGGCTGCATTATAAATTTGATGTTAAGTGCCATCTATTTTATACAAACACTTAGGGTTCATGGCATTGCGGTATTGCATAAAAACTCGTGGTCCACAATTTATATGTAGTTGGAAGCATGGTTCTTGCATATGAAAAGGTTGGGAACCACTGCTCGAAAGCATGATAGGGGTACCTCTAACTTTGCTTACACTGAGTGAATAATGGATTCATTCAGGTACTGATTCCTCAGTATGTTAGTGACTTTTTTTTTTTTGAAGCTTTGATACTGACCTGACATTCCATGTTAATGTGGACAAAACTTGCTTGTTTAATGAACATTATTCTACAAGTATGATTATGTGGTGCTGTTACTAAACATGCATTTCTTATGATTTTTGCCTTTCTTGTCTTATGAAGAGCTCTGTACTTGTTAATGCAGACATAAGCCTCCATTTTGTGGTGACGGATCACACAAGACCATGAGACAGTGAAAGATTTAGAGATGGAGAAGATGAAGATTGTGTCATGTATATGAAACGAGATTCCGTAAAAGGCTGCAATTGTCTGAGTAGCTTAGTGATTTGGTGGTTCAAGTTTGGCCAGATGTCTCCCAGTCGCAAAGCTGTAGACATGGGTGCCCAGTTCTTTCTTGAGCTGAGAAAGGAAAGGCTGCCAGATGGGATGCTGACCGTACCACCCTGTCATGCGCGGACAGGTCATGAAAAATATGACCACTAACACCATTTCCCTAAATGCTGCTCTTGACTTGATGGGACTACGTTATAAAATGTTGACCTCCAGGTCTGGAGATCATGTTTAAGCCAGACCGTATATCCTGCTCCCCCCAGGAAGATTAGCTGGACATGGCTGTAGTAGGACTTTGAGATGAAACTGTAACCCACATTTCCAAAACAGAATGACTTTAGTTTCTGTGTAACAGATTTGTAGCCAATTTTGATGTGACTATGCAGGGCAGACAGTAGAATGCAACAGTGGAATTTTGAAAAAAAAAAAAAAAAATTTGTTCATTCCACTTTTCTTTTTTTTTTTTTGAGAGGGTTGGGGTTGAGAGGGGGGGTGATTCAGGATGGCTCAGGTGGTTAAATATGACTTATCGAACAAAAATAACAATCATATTTCATATTTTATCACTGATGATAAGTGGAATTTTTCCCATGGGAAGTTATGATTATATCATAATTATAATGGTTGCATAATTACATTTTCCACAGCCAAATTTATTTCCCATAATGTACTGGGCAGCCACAGAATGTTACAACGGACATAATAAAAGTTCGGACTTTTTGTTTTGGAGAGCCAGGTAGAATGGTAGTTTGGTATAGGAAGTCCTGTGTTAACTGTTACAGTTGGGGAGTGTTTGCTTTCAGTAACGTTTTTTTTGTTTGTTTCTAAACCATTTTTATCTCTAAACCTACCGTGAGCCATTAAAAAGAGCTTTTTTCTAAAAAAAAAAATGTTTTAAATAACAAAAGAACTAGTCATATGGTTTTGTATTACTGTCCACAACACAAAAAGGAAAGGAAAAACTAATTATGTCAGTCCGTAAGAACTGTGAAGAGCAAAACCTCTATCTTAATGCAAAGAAAACTAAATTGATGACAACTGACAAAACAAACAAGGCAACTGATATATGTATCAGTGATGAAAAATTAGAAGAAGTGGAGAGTTTTGACTATCTTAGATCACTACTAACTAATAATGGAGATACAGTGAGAGAAATTAAAAGGAGGACATCTATCACTCTTCAAAAGATAAAACAACTAAAGAATCTGGAGAGGAACAGACAGAACTACAAAAATAAGATTTTTAAGGGCATGCATCTTTCCCATCGCAACATATGCCTGTGAGACCTGGACACTTAACAAAACAACTGAGAAACACATAAATGCTACAGAAGATTTCTTCAAATACCATGAATGCAAAAAAGAACAAATAAATCCATACTACAAGAACTTAATAATTGAAGAAGGCTGGCTAGTAAAGAGGATTAAAGAGAGAAAACTTAAATATTTTGGACACATTAAACATCATGATAATCTAGAGAAGACCGTCTTGGAAGGGTACATAATGGGAAAAAGAAAGAGAGGAAGACCAAGGCAGAGATGACTGCAAGACATCGTTGATGATCTGCAAATGGATGCATCAGCAGCAGGCCATCTTGCTCACAACCGAGAGGCCTACAGGAGTGCTGTTAGGAAGGAAAAGTTCCGCAAGGGACATGCAAATGAATGAATGAATGGTTTTGTTCCATTGTCAGGTGTTTGTAATTTTGAACTACCGTAAATGCATTTAAAAAAATAGGCATTTTCATTAAGATTTGAAGATGTTTGTATGTTATGGATGTTGTTTGATAGGTTAAATATTAACAATTCACATGTGTTAGGCAACTTTTTTCTCTTCTCTTTCTCGGTATGGTATGGGAGCTCAAGAGATTTGCCTCTTTCCCCAGTGGTGATAATACTGCTTAGACTTTAGTGTTTCTTCCAGAGGGGGGTCGTTGGCCTTTCATCTTGCTGCAGTTTCTGGCTTCTGAGTAGGCCTCACAGTCTTAATCATGATGCTGATCCCCAGAATGATGTGGTTTTCTTCACAAGGAAGTGAGCTATGCAGAGTTTTGCCCGAGGTGCTTACCTCCACATATTTATTGGCCTTCTTCCATCTCAAGACTACCCATGAAGTGCAAGCAGTCATTTGTTTTGTCATATCACTGTAAACTGTTTTAGCAAACAACAGTTTAACAACTCTTAAATTACTGAACGACTCTTAAACCCACAACATATGAACATTTTTTGTTATTATTCATTACAGATGCCATATTTTACAAGCATGTAACATAATGCCTATTTTTAGCATATGCAGCAGTTTAAAATCATAAATTTCCAACTGTGAAACAAAGCTGTATGACTGTAGTTTTTATTTTTTAAATTTTTGAAAGGCCATTTGAACAGCTCATGGCGGTATAAAAGTAAGAGAACGCAATTTTGTAGGATTAGACCTCGAAAAAAAATTGTACACAAATTGTGTTTTCTTACTTTACCGTATGAAAGCCTCGTTGTTTCCATTGTGGTATAAGGGTTCATGAAAAAAATGGCATTTAGCAGAGAGGGAAAAAAGACACCAAAAAAAAAAAAGATTAAAGATATGTCAGATTTGTTGAAAGAATTGAAAAAATTATTTGTTTTAACCTCATTCTTTCTATTGTTGTAGCTTTTCTCACATGAATGGCATTTTTTATTGAAAAAAAAAGACATGTAAATATGTAATTGTCAAAGTATTTTTACACAGTGTCATTGATATTCAATGTTCGTTGATGGTCACAAAGTTTTTTTCTTGGCATCAGATCCTGTTACTTGCTCAGCTTGGCTTTCATCGTGTTCCATTTTTAAAAAATGTATCCCATGATCCTCTGCTGTTAAATAAACCGAGACAAGTGGTTTTTTTTTTTCATTGATGTAGGAAATAGTTATGCAAAAGTAAAAAAAAAAGTCAAGATACTGTAAAATTTGTTGTTAAATTATTGGCATGTTTTTTTTTTTTATGTTCACTAAGACCACTTCGTTGTTTGTTTGTTTCAACATATATACACACTATATATTCTGTATTTGTGATGTATTCATTTTGTGAGATGGTGCATTTATTTTATTTCTGTGTAAGGAACATTTATTTCCTTCTCGTTAAAGATGTGTTTATTCTTTTTTTGTGTGAAGGAAATATTTCTTCATCTTTTATTGAAGATGCATGCATTCCCTTTGTGTGAAAGATGAAAGCTAACAATGTACTCTCTGAGGTTTTTCTGTGTGTGTGCAAAATTTTGAATGTGTGAGCAAATATATTGCCAAAAAAATTGTATGCACAAACGTGTATCATAACATCAAATCACAAAGTATGATTGAATGATTTCATAGAAATAGTTCTAAAATCCAAAGAAATCAGAAAAATAAACTCATGACACCTGACCTATTTTCCTCTTCAGCACTGCTATAGAACTGAGAAATGTCAGAAAATTGAAAAATAATAATTGCAGTTTTTATGTTGTTTTTTTTTTCATTCATTCATTCATTTGCATGTCCTTTTCGGAACTTTGCCTTCCTAACAGCACTCCTGTAGGCCTTTCGGTTGTGAGCAAAGATGGCCTGCTGCTGATGCATCCATTTGCAGATCATCAATGATGTCTTGCAGCCATCTGCAGCACTGCAAAAGCCTGATTTGCTCTAGTATGTCTGCTGTTGATGTCCTCTGTGCTGTCTCCATTTTATACTCTACTGCCAAGATATACAAATTCCTCCACTATCTATCTACTCTGAGTACATTTCTGTTGTTCACATTTTGCTTCATTAACTTTGTCTTTCCTACATTGATTTTTAGTCCTATGTTGTTTGCATTCTGCGTTAGCTTGTTTATTTTGTCTTGCATATCTTTGTGGCTGCTTGATAGCAGATAAATGTCATCTGCAAAGTCAAGGTCCTCCGGCGCTGTGTCAAGAGTTTATTGTAATCCTCTGCATTTGTCTGATGTTGCCTCCTTCATTAATCAGATGTGAACATCTGCTTATCCCTAAATGCACTGACAGGATGTTTACTGTGATGTGTCTTGTCTTGCTAGCAGTTAACACTATGATGACAATCTTGTCTTGTAAATTTTCTAATGATATCATTATCTTCATCAATCTGTCTTATACATTTTCAAATGTTAATTTATCTTTCTTCAATTTCTCTTTTACATTTTCTAATGATATCTTCTCTCCTTCAGTTTATATTATATATTTTCAAATGTTAATTTATCTCTTTTCAATTTCTCTTTTACATTTCCTAATGGTATCTTCTCTCCTTCAGTTTATATATTTTCAAATGTTTGATTTCCCTGTCACATTTTCAGTTGATATTGTCTCTTCCTCCTTACAATCTTCTCTCCTTTAGTTTATATATTTTCAAATGTTCGATTTCCCTGTCACATTTTCATTTGATATTGTCTCTTCCTCCTTAAAATCTTCTCTCCTTTACATTTTCAGAAGATATATTCTCTCTTAAATTTCATACTTTTAAAAGCATTTCCCTTGTTTCCTTTTTGAAAAATTAAATTCAGCATAAAATAAAAACATTACAATTTATACTATAAAAGGATAGTTCGAAAGAAATCATTTCTAGTATTTACCACTGCTCTTACTGTCCAGTTCAGTCTGTTTGTGAAAAATGAACAGAACAATGTGCTTATACTTCAGATTTATTCAAACTGCCAACGTGACCAATTCATAGAATGATTGCAGCTTTAACCCTCGTGAACATGAACAAAACTCTGTATTTTAATCTCATATTAACCGGAAGTTATTAAATGACAATGTACCTATAGACACCCAGATACAGTTGACAGAGTTACGGTCATAGCAACTCTCTCTAACTGGAAGATTGTATTCTGTGCAGTCAATGCCGTGACAATCTCAAACCTTCAAGTTAGCCGAAGTGCAGGCTTACTGCGGCTTATTCTGAGATCTGAAGCGGGCCCAAGAAGAAGACTTCTTGATGTGCTCCATCACCATGTGGAACAATATAAATCCCTTCCCTTATATTTCTAGAAATGCCCTGGAGAGATGGGGTAAAGTCTGGATCCAGCTATAGTTTGTTGGTGCCAGTAAATGCTGTCCTGCTTTTTTTTTTTTTTCTGGTGTTGCAGATAACTGCTGTCCCTAAGTTTTGCTTCAGTAACCAGTAGACTATCATACTCTGGGTACTTCCAACACATTAGTCTTTTTCACCTGGTACTCAATGCATTTTCATTAGTAAATCTTACTTATCACAGTGTAATCCTACATCTATGACAAAAGCACTAACAAGATTCCATCAAATAAGCAGGCAGGACTATAGAGGTCTGATGCACAAAAAAAACTGTCCATGCTTGGTTCTACCCTGAGACAAACATCAATGATCTTTTCATGGAAATTTCTGTGATGTGAAAGCTAGCATCAGCGTAACATCTTCATCCACACAAAAGAGGAGAAGATGAAAATTAACACCACACTTGTCTCAAAGAATCAGTTATCATTATTAAATTTTATGGTTAATTGTCTTGGGCTTCTGTAAAATTAAAAATCTCTTAATCAGCTTGAACCATCTTGGAATACTGATTTTAGTATTTTCTTCATTTCTTTGCTGGCTTCTACAGGAATGATCTTTTATTTAGAAAAATACACCAGTATTTGAAATTTGAAATAAGATTGAGTCATCATTTTAAAATTGATGATATTTACATATTTCATTTACAGCACTCATCCTCGAAATATTTAGTATTTTCATTATCAGTAAATAACGATATAGCCATCTCTAATTCATACATCATCTTTTTTTTTTAACTGGTTAGAATCATTCATAAATAAGGATGCTTCCACCCTTCACATTGAATTAACAAACCCATTTCTGAAATATGAATGATTCATCATTATTTGAAAATAATGCGTTCACTCATTATCTCTGCTATACTGACACATTCATTTTTTTTTTTTTTTAATACATCCATCATTTTGGTTAAGAAATGTGGCACTCCCCAATCGTGCTGGGGAGCATAGTTACTAGTGTGGTCGTATCTCATCTGGAGGTCACTGTTCAAGTCTGCTTGGAAGTGCCAAAGTCATTTAACTGTAGAAATGAGTATTTGGCTCTTTCTGGAGCTGGGGTGGTGGGGGTGGTCAACCTCTAGTGTGTCACGAGGTCAAGTTTCATATGGGCACTAACACCATATCCTTGTAGCTCCATGGCAGAGGTATTACTTTTTTTTCCCCAGATCATAATAATAAACTCATCTGCAGCATACTATATTTCTATTTATTCACCAATTCTTGTGAGAACAGCCCCCCCACATCCACCTAGAAACTAACAAAGCAGTCACATCTAAAGAAATAACATCTATGCATAAAACATGTTAACTCTGTGAACACAAAGTCTGTATTTTGAGCCAAACTGGTGATCCCAAGCACTCTGGGAGACGGACAGTGGAGGGTGCAGCAGTACTTGGTGATCAAATAATAACCCTGCAATTCTGAATTCCCACTAAAAAAACCAAAATATTATTCTAAACCAGTTTATTCAACCTTTTTTTTTTTCCCTGTACCCCAAGATATGCTTTATTTTTAACTATGTAGCCTTGTACAGTGTATTTATTACATTTTAACCCCCATGATAGTGATACATATTGGCAGTCTTTCTTTAAATCCCTTCCCCAGATGTCTTCTCGAAAACCTAGGATTTCTCTGTTCTCCCACTGAACAGCACTTCTAAACTGAGTATAAACAGCTGACCGAGATATTTCTGACATGGCTAGGTCATTTAGACACTCATTAAAGTTCATCCAATAATGGAGGTCCCACTATTGCTGTTTTCTGTGTTTAAGAAAAAAAAAAAATTGTTTATCCCAGTTCTATGGGAATTCTGGATCACAGGGTTAGTTTAATAAATTGAATAACGATTCAGGGCATTTTTATGAACAAGTAGGCACAATTAAAGCATTTTGATTAAAAAAAAAAATTTTTTTAAAACCCATATATAGGCAGTCCCCGAGTTGCAAACGAGTTCCGTTCCTAAGTCGAATTTGTATATACGTCGGAACAGTTAACAGTTATGTACGGTTTGTATCTAATATCAATTATACAATACACAGTATGCATTTCTACGCATAAAAAATATTAAACTGATGAACTGCTGTAGATGTGCACTGCAAAGCAAAACCTGTTGTTATGAACTACTGTATGCCAATCAAATGTTTCATTTAATAGGCTTTATGGGCATTGTTCGTAATCACAGGTCATATGCAAGTTGGATGATTGTAACTCGGGGACTGCTCGTAATGCAACACCCGACAGGCAGTCTGAAAACTCTGCCTCTAAGTTTTATAAAAAAATGCAGTACGTTTAAATGCAAAGATTGTCTGAAGAAAGAAATAAATATTAAAATTTGTACACAGCAAATATATAAATTTTGAAATTAGTACAGCCATTTTTGTTAAGATTATTCCTTCTTCTTTGCCCAGATTATATTTTTAAGTTTTAACAAAACATACTCCAGGAATCTTCAGTTGAATGAATTTATACATGTGTATGTGGGTGGCTAGGAAGTGATAACTTGGTGGACTTGTAGAATGTACAACACGTTTTTTTGTTGTTTTTTAACTATCAGTGATAGTCAGACAAAGAAAGGTGCAGAACTACTTGAAGAAAAATTACGAAATATGCTCAGAGTCAAGGGATTGATTGATTGATTGATTGATCTTTATTTCAAAAGGGTTAAGAATTGGGCACGCAGGCCCGTCTGACATTCTGACACAAATGGAGGGAAGCAGAGAACAAATCCAAGAACAGGGAAGACTGGAGAGACTTTACTCGTGGCCGTACACTCCCAAAGGAGTGATGATGATGGTCAGAGAGAAAAAAAAAGAGTAAAATATATGAGGTATTACAGGAAGAATGTGGCCAAGAAAATAACATTTTAAACTTTGCATGACAAGGCACTGGTAAACTTTCTGCAAGATTTGAAATGAATGCTGTGGCAAATCCTGCATCACCTGGACCGAGAAACAGTTGCACAACCCATTCAGGCAAAGAACCTGACCAGACCTCAACCCCCAGCAAAAGAAGCTACAATACGGTGGTTTGAGAACCAGAGATGAACTGCTGCATTTATGGGAGAGACTGGAGTTGATGTCTGAGCGAATGACAAAGAAGAAGAATTAGTCATTTCCATTACAAATTTAGAATCTGAGCACATTCTGGAACAATAGTTAATTACTTCCGTTGCAAATTACATTTTAAATTACTCAACAAATGAACAAAACTTATCAATACAGAATTTTTTTCTCATAAATATACTGGACCTGCTATTTCTGTGTAGTGGTACAGCAGATAGATGGCTGGATTTGCAAGGCAAATATGGCAGCTTACAAGCTGGCTCCACTACTCATTCAACTTGGCCCAGAAAATTTTGCACCAGGTTTATTATACTGCTCACAGATGTCAAGCAACATATGAACTCTGCCCCTTATTTTTGTGCAATGAAAATTCATAACACATTTCTCTGACAAAAGACCTTACAGAAAGCCCTGGATGTTCAGTGGGTGATCCCCCCCCCCTCCCGGCCTAGTTGGACTGATTACTGCTTCAGTACAATGTGGCACTGAAGTTTGTATTTCCACTGTCATATTCATTATGAGTTTTTTAAAAACTCATTAATTTTGAAATCTGATCTAAAACAGTGACACTTTTTTTTTCTGGATATGTGAGATATCGAAGTTGATTAGGCCATAAACTTTCATGATTAAACAGTTTTGCATGTCCTACCAGAATGTGGTTCAAGTCAGGCTTTGCATGTCCTACCAGAGTCTGTGGTTCAAGTCAGTCTTTGCATGTCCTACCAGAGTCTGTGGTTCAGGTCAGGCTTTGCATGTCTTACCAGAGTCTGTGCTTCAAGTCAGTCTGCATGTCTTACCAGAGTCTGTGCTTCAAGTCAGTCTTTGCATGTCTTACCAGAGTCTGTGCTTCAAGTCAGTCTTTGCATGTCCTACCAGAGTCTGTGCTTCAAGTCAGTCTTTGCATGTCCTACCACAGTCCATGGTTGAACTGAATTTTTTTTTTTATGTCTAGAGTGCTTTCTCTATGATTTTTTGAAGGCTAATCATACAACACTGTGATCTATCGTTTTTTTTCTTTTTTTTTTAACTTCATTTTTTGACACAACTTGAAATTTTTAACATTTTTTTCACATACAAAATATGATCTGGCCATCAAATTCGAGTTTTTGTAAATTAGGAAGAATTTAACATGTTTAGATTCACATTTTTTATGCTTAGTTTCCACCGTGCTAAACCGTACTTTGTTAGTATTTTAAACCGATGGTAAACATGTCTATTCATCTTGCAACATGTTATAGTAGTGAACTGTACTTAGTGTCTGACCTCTATCTTTAATGACCGACAATCTGGCAAATCGACTTACAGCCCAACCCTTCAGTCCCAAATGAGGCCATAAGTCGACACATGACTGTATATATTAGTGAAACTAACTGAAATGGATAATACGTCTTCTTCCATAGCATCCAGAATCCACACCTCCACTTCCATGACAATGCTTTTGTTATCTTTTTTGTATTACTCTATATAACAAAATGAAGATCTTAGGCACTGTACTTGTACCTTAGCAAACATGCCTCCTTTCTTTTTGTTCTAAAACAGTTCTACAGCCACACAACATTAAGACTACAAACTGTGCATGAGAAGGCTCAGTCTTCAGTCTAAGAAAATCAAAAATGGACAAGAAACTACCATATCATCATGGAGTTCCTAGAAATAAGCTTATACAGCAGCTGTGAAGTTGGTAAGTCAGACCTCCAATTCTCCTTCGATTGTCCTCTGACAGCAACTCTGACTCCATCACTTTACTCTTTTACTGTCTGACTTACTGGGGTCCATATGAACTGGGACCTTCATAAATAGAACATTTCTACAGACTCCAGCTCCTTATTTTTCTAGTGCATGGATACAACTCCATCATAAATCATGCATTTCTACTGACTCCAGCTTCTTATTTTTCTACTGTATGGCTCTGACTCCTTCATACATCACATATTTTTACTGACTCCAGTTCCTTACTTTTCTCCTGTATGGTTCTGACTCCATACATCACACATTTTTTACTGACTCCAACTGTCTGACTCTGACCACAACTATGACTTTTTGTAAATCAGTTCATTTCTATTTACTCCAACTTCACCAAAAACTGCTTTATGCTCCAACTCTGAAATCCTCCATGCTACATCCTGACCCAATTTGGACAGCTTTGCTTTCCCAAGGTGGCGGAGCTCGATGTGAAGTCTTACTTCTTGGATCCACCCTTCCAAACCTGATTATGGAAAACCATGGCGGCTCATTCCTCATCCTATATTATTCTTGTGCCATCAGACCTGCACTAAAGCATCTACTGAAAATGACTTCTGCATTGTGTTACAAGCTGATATATGGCCATACATAGTTAAAGCCCACTGTACATAAACAACTATTCAATACATATCACAAATAACACAAATTCAGAATAAATTCCATAGATATGAGCTAGTAGCATTTCATGAGGAAATAACAACGACAAGGATAAAATGACTGGCAGTAACAGTGAGCGTTCTGTTAACCAGAGACTAAAGGGCTTGTTCAAGTTATGCCAGAATATACAAAATATACCAGCGCATATGCTGTTTATGAAAATTATACAGGTATATTTAAGATATGCTATTATATTCCTGAAATAGAGGCATATACATGACATTATGGTATATACAAAAAAAATACAGCATATACAAGGTATACTGGTAAATATACTAGTATATACAAGATATACTGATTTAGACATATGAGACCACATGAGAGGGGGAGTCCAGTTCATGAATGATACAACGCAAAATATATTTTATCTGTATGTGATTAGACGGGCATAAAAATGTGGCAAATCAGTCTCTAGATGCCAGTTTGTGTTCAATCAATCAACCAGTCAATCAAGAACTGTTTACATGGTTGGTCCAGTCAAAAAAAAGTGACTACTTGAAGATCAATCAATCAGTAACCACATACATGACAGTGTGAAAGCAGTGACTATACGTGAACAGACATACATATAATTACACATAAGTATACATGCTTTTCACTCCATACATGGAGTTTGTTTCCTTGAGACATTAGTACATAATTACTGCAGTCAAATTTATAATCACCATATCTCCCACTATATAAGACACAGTTTTTTTTCCAAAAATTTAAAAAAACCACAAATCTACCTGCATGCTATACAAAAAGATTAGGTTTTGGCAGGCCTTTAAGCAGAAGTTACCTCTGCTAGACTAACACCTAGGTATCCAGTTAAAAACACCAGCGTTAGGATTATCCCAGAATGCAATACTTATGATTATAAATGATTAAATTATTAAAACCCATATTATTAAAAAGATCATAGCTGGCAGCACATTTCTCAATATTGTTACTTTATTTGTTTCCAGACACTTAGTGACTAATGTATTTATCTACCTTAACTGTTAACCTGCTGAAGTCTTGAGTCATAACATCAAAAAATAACGTACCAGATAATTCAGGTATCGATATAAACCATATTCAGATTATGATGTTCCATGAATGATGGATGACCTGTGCTGCTTCAACATTACCAGTTTGTGAGGTAGTCAACAAACCCCAAGCACGCCCATGCAGGTTAGCTATGAGTGCAGATATACCAGTTTTATACAGTTAGTTGAACGTTTTGCTTTTTCAGTATGAGAATGTCCAGCAGCAAGCAACCTTGGACCAGAATCTTAAGGAGATGTGAACTATGAAGTTCATGGAAAATGTGAGTGTTTTAGTTTTTACCAAAATATTTCTTGCCACATTATAATCTTACATCCACTGTCGGCGAGATTCTTCAGCTGCCGCATGGAGTGAAGCTCCTCTCGACCAATGAAGAAAGGAGCAAATAGGGTTGCCGTGCGGCACCACAGTGGAAAAGGTGAAAGAACGGAATAAGCGAAGTAAACAGTAGTCAAATCACGGCACCTCTGGTCTGGGTGTCGGCCACGTCCTAAGTGTGCTCATATCTGCCGAAATGGCTGAACTGTCTAAGACACTGCGAGATTCTTCGGATGCCGCGTGTGGAGTGAAGCTCCCCCCGGCCAAGGAAGAAAAGCAGGGTTGCTGTGTGGCGCCAATGTAAAAAAGGTGATGGAAAGGATAAAGTGAAGCTTAATTGGTATGTCCAGTAGTATCGCGGCAAGAGCTACCCATACCATGGCGCCTCTGCTCTAGAGGTCAGCCACGTCCGAAATACACCCATACTGGTAAAATATGTCTAAACCAGCTTACACCAGAGGTGAAACTTGATGGCTACGCATGTCACGGTACCTCTGCTCTAGAGATCGGTCATGTCCTAAACATGCCCATACTGGGATAATATGCCTAAACCGGCTCAACCCAGGGGTGGAACTCACTAATGGTGAGGATTCGTCCTCCTGGACAAAAGCTCCATCCTGGTCACAACTAGGAAGGGTAGTGGCCACAACCACAAAATGCTGAAGTCAGAGACACTGAACCAGGGCAGCCTAGATAGGCAACCACCTCTCACCAGGTGGGGATATATGCATATCCTAATCACGCTGAAGTTTTCCGGTGAGAAAGTCCAACGCCGGAATGGAGGGGCAACCACCTCTCACCCGGCGGTGATACACGGGTATCTCAAAACACGTCAAGGTTTTCCAGTGAGAAAGTCCAACTCTAGCCTGGGTGAGCTACCACCTCTCACCTAGCGGGGATATCCTCATATCCAAAACATGCTGAAGTTTTCCAGTGAGAAAGTCCAACTCTAGATCCCACAATCTTGCAACATTGTCACGCAATCCCGCTTCTAAGACCCACCAAGAATACAGGCTCAAGCCGTATGATACTCTGAACCTCTTGTGGTCCTCTTGGTGACCACATGGGGGAACCACAGGACCTATAGAGGACCACTGGGGTAAATTCAGTAGGATCACAGGGCGGTCTTGGTGGCAGAAGCGAACAAAGAAGAAGATAATCTTACATCCTTCCCGTGCTGCTAAATGTCACATAAGGCCCGAATGGTAGTTCGCCAAGATTTCCCGTCTTCTGCGATTTTTCCAATCTCATCAAGGGATGTTATGCCCACTGAACTGGCCTCTCTTAACAATTTCCTCTTTAGATTTTTGCCAAATTATAGGTGCATCTTAAATGTGGTGTGTCTTAAATGGCAGGAAATATGGCATATTTTGATAAATAAAACAGTCACGCAGATAGTTTGATGAGAATCGACACAGTGAAGTGATACTTTTGCAGGCATTTTGTTTTGACATGCTGGTATGCTACCATTACTTTCAAAAAAACAAAAAAAAAAAGTTCGTCCAAAGATCTGCACTCTGGAACGGAAAAAAATAACAGATTCTAAAAACATAACAAACTGTTAATATGTCTGAAGAGGGTGATATTCAGAATCATGAAAGACAGTTCTGAAATTGGGTTACTGACCTGTCGCAGGAAATATTAGCCAAGAGTGTATAACCAGTCAAATCAGACTTCATGCTATTTGAAATCAGCATTACACGATGACTGAATAATGTGAAAGATTGCACAGCCAAGAACTGGAGGGGGGGGGGGGGGGGTGAATTTTGTAAAATCTTAACATGTTTGGAAGAGAGCCAGTGTTCAGATTCATTTTGTGAGAAACGGTTTTCTATGACAGTGAATGTTAACTCAGTATAATCAATTCATTCTACTGACAAATATTACACAATGATGGAACAACGAGAAAGAAAGGATCATTTTGGGTAGCCTCTTTCAAATATGTTTCTGATCAGTTTTTTTTTCTTTTTTTTTTTTTTTTAAACACAGTTTTGTTAAAATGTTTGTAGAAGAATACTGAGGCCATGTGCTTGAATGCCAGTTTCTCATGTGATAAACACAGGTTTGAATCCTACTTTTAAAACAATAGCTTGCATGCACTGTAACAACTGCTCTGGATAAACAGCCTTAATACCTTAGTCCCAAAGCCCTAATACATGACCACTACACAATTTCTCATAAATAACTTTGCACAGATACAGAATTTATCATAAAATTGTTCCTACAACAGCACATTCCAACACGCAAACTATTAATTTAGTGAATTCTTTAAAACCACCAGCAACATAATCAGACGAAGGGCAATTTTTAAAAATTCAAGATGTTCAAACTTTACCAACTTTATTCAGAGAAAATATTGTAACTTCTTAATACACCATGAGATCTTTTGTTCTGGAATACTTCACACTTGAGTACTTCTGGGCACAGATTTCTAAAATCTAGAACACGCATGTGAAATATAATGATTGAAACATAACAATATACAAACAGTTAGTTTTATACCCTTTCTAAGTTCATTTACAATACTCCATGTGATGATGAAAATGTTACTTGAAATATAGAAATGAGAATGACAATCTTGCGTTGATATTCAGAATACAGTATTTAACTTTTATACACTGAAATGACACATTTGTCTGAAACATAATCTTTGTGTTTGTGTAGGATTTTATATTTTCAAGTGATTTGATTTTAACCCTTTCCCCTTACCAAGAACTGGCCAAGATGCTATCTCACTTTCAGATGGGTGGCAGGTTGCTATGATAAACAGTGCAGAAACAATGAGTTCTCCCTGCTTCTTACATCTGCTCTGATAAACAAGGGAAGTCACCCAGTCTGACTTAATGTATGTATCTCTCTCTCTCCCTCTCTGAAACTTAAGTGCCCAAGGCACATGGGGCTTCCGCAAGGGTTTTCCACAAACGCCTGTCCTTTGCCTTTTTTTTAAAACCGCTCTTGCCCAAGTGAGCCCTCTATTGCTCAACATCCTCTCTGTTGTTCTTCTCCCTTAGTCTACCCTTACTTCTGTTCCCCTGAATGCAGGTATGACAAGTTCCTTCTTACAGAACAGACTAAAGCTGCCACTGCTGGTGAACCATTGCCAGATACTCTACATAACTTCCACGATGAACTTCTTGGACATAAGTTTGTGCAACAACAGCCTGATAAATAAGACAGGGATCAATATATGGCTTCCCACTATGGTAAAGCTTAATAAAAAGCGTACAACTGCAGACAGGCAGGAGAAAATCAACCCATCCTGCTATGTATTCCCTGGGATTCAAGCAAACCATCAGTTTTGTCCAGAGTATCATCATCATCATCACAAGACACTGGAGCAAATGTTCATGTCCCAAATTATTCAGAACAAGAACAAACCACTTCTCTACAGAAAGCATTCAATAGTGGTTTATGGCTAAAACTGCTAACCATTTTCTCCTTAAGGAATGCGCCACCAGTAGATTAAGACAAGAACAAAAGACCATTTCTTCCTTACATGCCACCTCAAAGGTAAATAAGACAAGAACAGTAAACCATATTCTTATAAAAAGCACTCTAAAGGTGGCTTTAAGTCAAGAATAACTAACCATTTTCTTATACAGATAACTCAAAAGGGGGCTTAAAGCAATAAAAATTATCCTTTTCCCCCTTACAAGGCCCTTCAGCGGTGGCTCAAACCATGAACTAACCATTTCTCTCTTACACAGCACTTCAGTAGTGGCTTAAAGCAAGAACTAACCATTTCCCTCTTACACAGCACTTCAGTGGTGGCTTAAAGCAAGACCTAACCATTTCCCTCTTACACAGCACTTCAGTGGTGGCTTAAAGCAAGAACTAACTATTTCCCTCTTACACAGCACTTCAGCGGTGGCTCAAACCAAGAACTAACCATTTCCCTCTTACACAGCACTTCAGTAGTGGCTTAAAGCAATAACTAACCATTTCCCTCTTACACAGCACTTCAGTGGTGGCTTAAAGCAAGAACTAACCATTTCCCTCTTACACGGCACTTCAGTAGTGGCTTAAAGCAATAACTAACCATTTCCCTCTTACACAGCACTTCAGTGGTGGCTTAAAGCAAGACCTAACCATTTCCCTCTTACACAGCACTTCAGTGGTGGCTTAAAGCAAGACCTAACCATTTCCCTCTTACACAGCACTTCAGTGGTGGCTTAAAGCAATAACTAACCATTTCCCTCTTACACGGCACTTCAGTGGTGCCTTAAAGCAAGAGCAACCCTCCCTTACACAGCACTTCAGCAGTGGCTTAAAGCAATAACATCTAACTATTTTCCTATACACAAATACTTCAAATCATAACTAAACAAACGTTCACAAAACCTGGTAGGAAGTGAAAACTTATTAATGCTGGCAGACATAGTGAGTACAACAAATGGAGTATAAACAGGCACTGTACTTCAAGTAACATTAAATGGGAGACATCAACAAACGAACTAGCAAAATACTAGACAGACATGATAGTGAGCTGTCTGTCTAATCACAGATTCATTCATCTCATATTGACATCACAGACTCCATTTGGTCTTTGTCCAGATGTTGACTGCTCAGTGCCATTGGTCTCTGCATTAGGGCCTAGACAAAAGTGGAAAGGAAAAAAAAAAGACACAATGAACAGAAATTTAACTTTCATTCCATTATTAAAAACTGAAGAGTTCTTAAATATAATTTATTTACAGTTTCATGTATCTATTTTCTTACAACTTATGCTACTTTTCCATGTCTTTTAAATTCATGCAGAAGTTTAAAAAAAAAAAAAAAAAGATACTTTAGGAACAGATAAAGGATCTGAATAATCTTCTTTTTTTTTTTTTTGTACATGGTGTTCTCTAGGCCTTACAATCTGTCTCCATTCATTTCTGCTCCTGGCCTTCTCTCTCCAGTTGTGTTGTACCAAGTTTGCACCAGTCTTCTTCACATTATTTCTCCTCTTCTACTTTTGGTTTCTTTTACTTCCGTCTTTTGTTTATATATTGGTTTTGTGTGAAGACATCGTTGATGATCTGCAAATGGATGCATCAACAGCAGGGCATCTTGCTCACAACCGAGAGGCACACAGGAGTGCTGTTAGGGAGGCAAAGTTCCGCAAGGGACATGCAAATGAATGAATGAATGAATGTGAAGACTCTCCGTTTTTCTAACTTTTTTTTTCTCCACCACAGATGTTTATTTATTCAGACTTTTTTTTTTGCTCAGATGTTTATTCAGACAATCTTTGTTGTGCATTCTTTCTATTGTTTTGTTAACTAGGATACAAAAGGCTAAAACAAGTGGACAGAAAGTACACATTTAAATATATAAATGAAACTTACTTCGGGAATAAACCTCATCCAGGCTTCATAATATCCAGGACACATCCAGGTGTCATTGTGTGTTCCGTTGGCAAACAACTCCAGTCTCTTCACATTACTTTTTGATTTCTTGGGAAACAAAAACAACAACAACAAAAAATATAAATAAAACCAAAAGATCACTTCTTCTACTAACACAGAAAAATCACAAGACAGAAAAATTGAAATTGGGATTAAAAAAAAAAAACTTCCTTTCTGAGAGAAAGATTTTTGACATTTGCTCTTCCTCTCTAAAGATTCTGTCCCTCCTTCATTCTTACTCTAAAGTGTATTTTATCATTTCAAAGTCTGCTCATGTTTATCACATGTATAATATACTTGTATAAAACTGACAGTGAATGATTATGGCAGAGAGAAAGAGGTGAGTTTACAGGACAGAATATCAAAAGGGTCTGTGAGCTAAATTCTTTACAAAGTTCAGTTTAATACCCTCAGAAATCAGAATCTGTCATCATCACGTTCAGGACGGCCCTGTACGTGCATCACCACGTATTCCATCATCCACTGAAGCATTTTTCTACTAATTGTTCCTGCCAAATGTTTGTTGTTGTTTAAGCATTTTCCCCCAAGAAATTAAAATTTTCTGCCAACACCCTTCATCTGTCCTAATGCCATCAATCTCCAAGTATGCACATTGTCCACCCACTCCCTCTCCTCATCCTCCCGCAGTCTGTCCAGGAAAACCTTTGCAATGTCCTCCTAGTCCACTCTCAACCTGCCTTTCCAGCCAATGTATCAGCCAACTCTTTCCATGCACACCTGGACAAAATATCCATGTTAATCCCCTCAGATGTGATTGTGTTTAATACCTGTGCAAGGAAAATGTCAAAGTCAACTACCTGGACATAAGAAAGGTCAAAATCACATATCTGGACATAAGAAAAGTCCCAGTCAAATTAAAAATCTTACATTGTAAAGATCCTTCATCATTTTGGGTGGAACTAGTTCATCCATGGTCCCACTCAGGAATAAAGTTGGTATGGAAACATTTTCTATTCTCTGAATTGATGGAAACTGAAATGAGAATACAAATCCAAATCAGGTTTAAAAAGTCAGACATTTACATGCATCTTGCTTAATTCCAATACTGTTTGAAACTATTGCCTACATATATTTTTAAAGAATGCTGTAAATTTTCAAGTCCTGCTTTGTTAAACACATTGAATAGTTCATACGTATAAAACTGGGAGTAATGATGCCTGCTATGTCATCAGATCTGGCAAACCATAATTTGTTTAGACCCTCTCTTAATGCTCTCAAAACTTTGGCTCTGCCACAATACTAACAAACGATGTAAGGATCCCAATGGCTTTTTGAGCGTATTCAGAAGCTTAATGGCACAGTCACTGCTGATCTTCTTCTTCTTTGTTCGCTTCTACCACCAAGACCTCCCCATGATCCTACTGAATTTACTCCTGTGGTCCTCCTTTGGTCCCTGAGAGGACCACAAGGGATCCTCAAGGACCACAAGAGGTTCAGAGTATCGCAGGGCTTCGGCCTGTATTCTTGGTGGGTCACAGAAGCGGGACTGCATGACACTGTGGTTTTCGTTGCACCAGTTTAATCTAGAGTTGGACTTTCTCACCGGAAAATCTCGACATGGTTTGGATATCAGCATATACCCGCCAGGTGAGAGGTGGTTGCCATCCAGTCTAGAGTTGGACTTTCTCACCGGAAAACCTCAACATCTTTTGGATATCAGTATATCCCTCATAGGTGTGAGGTGGTTGCCCATACAGTCCAGCATTGGACTTTCTCACTGGAAAACTTTAGCGTGATTAGTATACGCATATATCCCCAACAGGTGAGAGGTGGTTGCCTATCTAGACTGCACTAGTTCAGTGTCTCTAACGTCAGCATTTTGTGGTTGTGGCCGCTACCCTTCCTAGTTGTGACCAGGATGGAGCTTTTGTCCTGGAGAATGAATCCTCACCACTAGTAAGTTTCACCCCTGGGTTAAGCCAGTTTAGGCATATTTCATCAGTATGGGTGTATATCGGGCGTGGCTGGCCTCTAGCGCAGAGGTGCCTTGGTATGAGCAGCTCTCACCGCGAGACTACTGGACATACTGATTAAACTCCACTTTATCCTTTCCATCATCTTTTCCACAGCAGTGCCGCACCGCAACCCTAATCACATTTTCACATTTCCTACACTGGCCGGGACAAGTTTCACCCCACGCTCGGCAACCGAAGAATCTTGCCAGCAATGTCTCAGTTTAACCCCTGGGTTAAGATGGTTTAGGCAATATGCCCCAGTATGGGTGTATATAGGACGTGGCCAACCTCTAGAGCAGAGGTGCCGTGATTTGAGTAGCCTTGACCTTGAGACTACTGGTCACTTTACTTAAACCTTTCCCATGGCGCCGCCACATGGTAACCCTAATCGCATTTTTCTTCATTGACCGGGAGGAGTTTCACCCCACACACGGCAGCTGAAGAATCTCGCCAGCAGTGGAGACACTGCTGATAATAGATGGACCCTTCTTTGTTTATGCTCTCAAAAAAGGAAAAAAAAATCATAAAAGCCATTACAGCCTCTTCAACTAATAACATCTTTATAACTTTTGTCACACAGGATTCCAAGAAGAAACAATTTGTAAACAACTTAAAGTAGAATTAACAAGTAGCTCAATTACTTCTAACTATTTCATGTAAAATCTGATTCAGGTCTCGTCCAACATGGTACAGTTTTCTCTCCAAGGAAGATAAATATAAAACAAAAGCAGGTAACCTCTCTGTCATCTGTTAGCATTTCTGTGTTCATCTACCTATCTATCAACATGAAGGCCAGAATGGTGGTTCCCAACTGGTGGTCCGTGGAACTTGCCATGGTGGTCCATGACAAAAACTCGAGGTCCGTTTTTAACAAAAAAAATGTTCACTGTAAAAAGTTTCACAACTGATGTTAAGAAGAATCCTATGTGAAGGACAGAACTGTGTGTTTTTTTAGCCTAGTGAAGTGTTTACTTATTACAGGTTACCTACATTTCCTGAAAAACAAAATCATTTTCCATTTAAAGCACATATCTACCATACAGATGTGAAATTTTTCCAAGTATGGAGGGTCAGTGGTCTGGATTCTGAAACAGAAGGGGGTCCGTGGACTTCTGTTAACTGGGACCCATTGGACTAGACAAATCTATTAGTACTTCTGTGTTCATCTACCTATCTATCAACATACAGACTAGACAAAACTATTAGTACTTCTGTGTTCATCTACCTATCTATCAACATACAGACTAGACAAAACTATTAGTACTTCTGTGTTCATCTACCTATCAACATACAGACTAGACAAAAGGTTTATGTATAAAAAAAACAGGCATCAGGTTGAACTAGGAGTTAAATTCTGTGGTTTTCGTGGATCCCAGGAGCAATTTCTCCTTAAACAGTCTATTCATTAGGCTCCACCACCATGAGAGAACACTACAAACCCCACTCTACTGGCCAGACAAAAGTAACATAAAGTCCATTAATAGAACCATCACTAGGTGACAAATATGGTCTACATCTTCTCTGGTTTCCTTGATCTTGACAATCATGTCATTCTCTATCAGTCTCATAGTTGTATTACTCTAAAAACAATTTTGTCACTCCCCAACCCAGATAGTTATGTCATTCTCTAACAGTTACACAGTTTTGTCACTCCCCAACCCAAATAGTTATGTCATTCTCTAACACAGTTATGTCACTTCTAACAAAGTTGTATAGCCTTGTCACTCACTAACAGTCGCACAGCTGTCACTCTCTAACACAGATAGTTATGTCATTCTCTAAGTCACACAATTCTGTCAGTCAGATAGTTAGGTCATTCTCTAACACAGTTATGTCACTCTCTGACACAGTTATACATCATTTTTTAACAGTCACACAGTTAAGTCACTCTCCAACAGTCATACAGTTATGTCACACTCTAATCATCTTACATCCTTCCCGTGCTGTTAAACATCATATAGGGCTCGCATGGTAGTTCTCCAAGTTTTCCTGTTCTCTGCGAACTTTTCAACCTCATCAAGGGATTTTATGCCTACTAATTTGGCCTCTCTTAACACTAATACAACCAAATAATTATGCCACTATCTAACACCAACGGCACTGCTCCTGACATACAAACATACCTTATTTTTGTAGCACCACCTGGGTATATACTTGATACATGTTAGTCGGAGAATCTTATGGCTCATATCATATAGTGACGTAAAAGTGTTCTCTAGAACAAGGCCTGCCAGCTTTGGACCATAGAATGGAGAAGATGCCAGCCAGATTGCTACAGCTCCACCCAACGATCGGCCAAAAACAACAATATTAGAGTGGTCTATATCTGATCGTTTAAGAAGGAAGTCTATAGCTGTCTCTGCATCCTGATACAAACCTGTAAACAGATTGTCATATTTAGTGAACAAAACATCCATTTTCATACAAAACTGAAAATTATCCCACAACATTTTCACCTTATGATCTAGCAGTGGAGAAATGAAATGCCAATGAGGCATATAAGAAACATAGTGTCATTGCTCATATTTTCCTTGACCTGTTGATAAGAAAGAATGATGTGATCTATATCATGTCTGGTCCCCTTTCCCCCTTCCCTGCTCTTTGTGTCAAATACCTGTTTTAAAACTTGGGTTAATGACAACTTCTTGCAGAGTGTTTTCCACAGCAAGTGATCATGTAGACAGCGATGTAACCTCTAAGATTTTGTGGTCTGTGCACAACATTTTTAACTCATATGCAAAAATATTCTCAAAGAAATTGCGCGTACAAATATGCATTGTAATGTCAAATTACAGAGTATAATTTGAAGTTATCATAGAAAAAAAAACATGCTATAATCCAAAGAAATCAGAAAAAACAAACTCATGTGATGCTATTCTTTTGTTCAGTGCTACTACTGCAGAGTAACATCAAGAAACTCAAAAACAAAAGTCGCAGTTTTATATTTTTCATGTGGTATTTCATGCACAGCATGTTTCTTATTTGAGACTGCTGGGTCTTCTTCATTGCTCGTCCTAAAAAAAAAAGATATTGGTTGTATTGTGTCACAGTTAAGCAGATTTTGGCCCAACATATCCAATGGGTCAACATATTTTTGGGACTGGGTTTGTCTTCCCCTTGTGATCCACATTCACTAGGCCAGACTGCTGTCTGTTTACAGGGCCATCACTGGAAGAGAGAATTGGGTCTATGCTTCACCAACCCAGTGCAGGCAAGCAGCTATGGGTTGCTGACTGCTGCCTCAACAACCTGAGTACCACATTGTCACCTCCACACAATCGGATCAATGGGAGGATGGCAAGCAGCACACCATCACCCCAAGATTAACATAGTGACCACCACTGATGAGCCAGGCCAACACTGTCTTTGACCAATCCAGCCAATCATCATCATCTCTGGATGCTGATCTACTATGGATTCATCATTCTTACAAACCAGCAACAAACTCTCCATTTTTTTAGTCTGTAATATGCCTTTGTATGGTGTCCAAGAAGCATGGCCGTTCATTTCTGCTTCAGCTGTTCTTCACCAAGCTGACCTTGGTTAGGCTCGCTTACTCTTGCCTTCAGATGTCTATCACAAGGCTATTCTAATAACAGTGTTTAGGCACATCATAAGCCTATTCTAATAACAATGTTTAGGCACATCACAAGCCTATTCTAATAACAATGTTTAGGCACATCATGCTCTATATTCATAATGGATGCTGTGTTTTAGAACTAATTAGCATCTGTAGATGTGTTTGAAATTTGTGTAAGATGATTTTTTTTTCTCTTTGCAGATCACAGCACTGTACAAACAGAGGAGCTGAAATGAAAATAAAACCAAGAGCTCATAATCAGTATTTCCAGCAAGCCCATGTTCAAGTATTCACCAGGCTCTTTAAGACAGACAATCCCAACAAGCCCATGTCCAAGTATTCACCAGGCTCTTTAAGACAGACAATCCCAACAAGCTCATGTCCAAGTATTCACCAGGCTCTTTAAGACAGACAATCCCAACAAGCCCATGTTCAAGTATTCACCAGGCTCTTTAAGACAGACAATCCCAACAAGCCCATATTCAAGTATTCACCAGGCTCTTTAAGACAGACAATCCCAACAAGCCCATGTTCAAGTATTCATCAGGCTCTTTAAGACAGACAATCCCAACAAGCCCATGTCCAAGTATTCACCAGGCCCTTTAAGACAGACAATTCCAACAAGCCCATGTCCAAGTATTCACCAGGCTCTTTAAGACAGACAATCCCAACAAGCCCATGTTCAAGTATTCACCAGGCTCTTTAAGACAGACAATCCCAACAAGCCCATGCCCAAGTATTCACCAGGCTCTTTAAGACAGACAATCTGTGTTGTACCAAACTTTCCCCACCCAAAAGAAAACACAGACAGAAGATGATAAAACACATTACATTTCATGTTTAACTTTTCTAATCTTCAGGTATATGCATTTAATGTGAACTATAAAGTATTACTGATAAATGACTCTCTCATGAGCTGCTACCCTGATGTGGTGAGAGAGCTTGTGTATCCCCATGACCCAAAGAGCCATGCTGGTGAGAGCAGGAGTTCCTGGCAGGGTCACCCAAAGCAGACAGGTCTGAAGATATGGGACAAACTCACACCCTGCTGCCTTGCAGGAAGGCTGTAGACAGTCAAAGTTATGGAAGCAAACCCAAAAGAACAACGTGCTGAAGATGGATATACCGAGTCCAGGGTGCAAAGTGATGTAGCAATGCAAAGAATTACAGTATAACGAAGCTTGTTATTACATGACATTACAACCACTCAATTGAATGTGGTGTTCTACCTGTGGAGCCCTACTATGCAGGAAAAATGCCCGTGGGTCCAATCAAAATGGCTAATGGCAGCCCTGCTTTGTGCTGTGCAGCCCAGACACAAGAGACGGAGGGGAAACAACCCACTCAGGCAAAGAACCTGGTCAGAACCCAGCCCCCTACAGGAGAAGCTCTACAGTGATGCCGAAAACCTGAGACAAACTGTCACATTTGTGAAAGATGGTGTCAATGTCTGAGCGAATGATGAAGAAGAAGAAAAAGGTAAAGGACATCTAGGAAACTGGATCAGGCAGGATATTAGATGAAATGATCATCCTTCAAGGATCTCGGGGAAAACTACACTTCTCAACATCACTATTAAGATCTGGCAAAGAGAACAATTTCTGAATGTTTGAAATTCAGCATATAGTGCAACAGAAGGCAGAGATTTGAACCTATAAGAGAAAAGATAAAAGACATTTCAACAAACCACACAAGAGACATTGATCACACCACCCCCTGCTCAATAGCACTGGTGAAAGGTCTGCAGTGTTTTATAAGACATGTACAGGCACATGTATGTTCTCATTTATAGGACCTGCAATATATGTTCTCATTTATAGGACCTGCAATATATGTTCTCATTTATAGGACCTGCAATATATGTTCTCATTTATAGGACCTGCAATATATGTTCTCATTTACATGACCTGCAATATGTTCTCATGTGATAGGACCTGTAATATATATTCTCATTTATAGGACCTGCAATATATGTTCTCATTTATATAACCTGCAATATATGTTATCATTTACAGGACCTGGAAAATGTTCAAAATATTCTCTATGTCATACACCTGGAAAATGTTCAAAATATTCTCTATGTCATACCAGATTCACAAGCACCTCCTTCACTCTTCCCATATCCTCTGTATTCAACCATCAGGACATTTGCATTCAGCACTGAGAACAGACCTAGGGCATTCTGTAATCTGAAATGATATTTGACCAAAAAAAAAAAAAAACAATTTAAGCCGGAATTAGCAACAGAAAATGTTTAAGCTGAAGTTAGTATACATTTTCCAGAAATTTCAGTCTGTGTGAAACTTGAACTGTAGACAAATGATTCTTGTTTGATGATTCTGTTAGAATTATGACACTGTGATAAGAAGAAAATGCAGAGATAAGGCAGATGAGCGAACAACATGTCTCATAGGTGATCAGAAAAAGGAGATAGACATATGTTGGTCATGTGATGAGAAGAAACAGTCAGAGAATCCCAAAACAGGCTATAAAGTGGAACACAACAGGCCGAAGAAAAAGAGGTCAACCACACAAAACTCTAAAGAGGACATTGTTAAGAGAGGCCAAATTAATAGACATAAAATCCCTTGATGAGGTTGAAAAGCTCACCAAAAAAAGGAAAACTACCATGTGAACTACCATGCGAGCCCTATGTGACATCTAACAGCACAGGAAGGATGTAAGATAAGGCAACTACCATACGAGCCCTATGTGACGTCTAACAACACAGGAAGGATGTAAGATAAGGCTAAGTGAAGCATTGCTGGTCATACCAAGAAACACGTTTACATTCATGAGGCCACTGTAGAGAAGATGTGATATGGTCAGAAGTATATAAAATGCAGGTGCTGCTTTATATGTTTAAAAAAAAAAAAAGAAAAAAAAACTGCTGCATTTCAGCTTTCATCTTATTCTTCATTCTGGATAAGAAAACAGAAGATGACTAGACTGTGTGCTGGAAATGAGGAAAGTTACATAACTAATTAATGTGAAAAATGAAAAGAAAATAATTTTAAAAACTGAATTTATCTATTAATCGGTGTTAACAGCCATGATGAAAGAAAGCACAGAAACTCTGTATGTTGGCCTCTGAGAATCAATCTGATTGGCTGGTGGGAAATAAGGGGATGGGGCAGAAAGTAACAAAGAAGGAAGAGGTGAAAATTGTCCAATCAAGATAGCAGAGATAAGTAAGACAGATTTCCTAGAACTCGGAATGGTGACATACAGTACAAGTGCAATGAGACTCAATCTTGACACACAAATATGGTCACCATAGTCAACTATGCCAACAAAATATTTGAAAAATGTGCCATGTTAGAAGAAGAAGAAGAATTGACAAACTGTCAAAACATTTAACATTCATCTGCTTCGAAACTGTCTTACAAGACCAAAAGAGCCATTATTATTACTACTATTAAGTGTGCCTATGTAACTAAATAGTTAATGCCCTTGTCTCTCATGGAAAGGTTCGTAGTTCAAGTCCAACCAGAGGCATCCCAGTCACCCATATATTTTTTAAAAAAATTATTTTTCTCCTTCTTCTTCCTTTCTTCTTCTCTTTTTTTTCCCTCTTATTCTTCTTCTTATTCTTCATTTTCTTCTTCTTCTTACTTCCTTCTTCATTTTCTTCTTCTTTTTCTTCCTTATTTTCTTCTTCATTTTCTTTTCTTTTTCTTTTACAAGCTATTTTTCTTCATTTTCTTCTTCTATATAGTCTTTCTTCTTCTTCTTCTTCCAATTTCCCTGAAAATGTACAGTGGTGCTCTTTGTAGTGGATGCAGTGAAGTTGTTGAAGCACAGCATCATGTCAGCTTGGGAGTGTAGAAGATACAGTGAAGATGTTGAAGCACATCATCATGCCAGCTAGGGAGTGTAGAAGATACAGTGAAGATGTTTGAAGCACAGCATCATACCACCTTGGGAGTGGGCTACAGTGGCTTTTCAGTCCCTGAATGGAGCTAAATAGCAGGGGGTGTACAGTAGCTCTTTCGCAGACTCCACCACCATGGGGCTATCTCTCCCCTGTTAGTAAGACTAGGCTTATTACTGGGGGGTACCAAAAGAGGGCTTGGACAGGGTCTTGGTGAGCTGTGGTTCGCCAAATCTGACGCTAGCATAGCAGATATGAGTCACTGCCAAACTGGACCTTATCTTTGCCCCCCCCCCACCCAAGTGTATACATTGGTACCCACTTTACCCTCTTCTGTGCCGAGTGATGAAGGGGGATATGGTCTAGAGCCCATATTTATTAAGGAAGATATGGGCTCTAGCGCCATGTCCCCTAGTTGTTCTCTACAGCATATATCAATATACCTATGACAGGGCTTTCATATTTGTTGTATAATTTCACTCTCGCTTACCTATGCCCAATGTTGCCAGCATTCCCATGAAAAAAGACTATCGTTAGAGCTGCCCTGTGCATCTGTTTGATGAGAACCAAATTAATGCGAGTTCCATCCTTCGTTCGTACGAAATGGTTTTCAAACGGCATTTGGAATGCGTCTGGGCTTATGACAATGATTCTTGAATCCGCGGGCGATTCTGGGTGATAAAGCAACAAATCCTGCGCGTGATACAGCAATCCTAAAACGCCTAAAGCAAAGAAACAAAAGGCGTATGATCCTCCTTGAGTCCAAAACAATAAAGTGAAGATCAGAAGCCCTGTTGTACACATTTTCCAAAAGCGAGACACAATAATCAATGCTAGACGGATCAAAATTTCAACTGTCATGAGAGTTTTCTTAAAGAAATTTCTGCCCCTGGAAGGCATCTTGTCTGCAACAAAAGGAGTTGTATCTTCACTTGATGATCTGTTAAATCCAAACATTACTATTATGTGAAGGCTTACGGTCTTCACAAATCAAAACTGTTGTTTCAATTTCTACCGTTTGTAACCGAAGTAAACAAAAGGCGCCATCTTGAACAGACAACACATCATTACACAGCCGCAGAAACGTACTTCATGTTACGTGTGTAGATTCTGATAGTTTTCTTTTTTAAATTGATATTATTTGTTGAAGAAATGTCTTAATTGACACATCCCTAAAACTTTATTTCTCAAAATAACCACGAAGCATAATATAATACTGGAGAACACTTCAAATGTAAAATATCAGCTCACGAAACTGCCCAGTAGGTTGTGACATAAAATGGTCAGCTTCTTAGAAAAGAAAGGCTTCATTCACTCCTTTTGTTACGTATTCTATACCATCATTCACAGTACCGTGCAAATAGAGTGCGGAAAATGAGCATACTTCAATCAGATAGTACTTAATCCAGGTTCTCACTTTTCCCTCTCCTATCTCCTTAACTCTGCTGTTAAACGTCACATAGAAGTTGGCTACGTTTTCCTGTTTTCAAGAATGTATAAACTAGGAAAAAATAGGAGCAGCTTTATTACTTAACGATTACAAAGTTGTGACGTTTCGGCGTGAGCCTTAATCATACGCATGTTTTTGCATGTTGTTGTTCGCTTATCTGCCTTACCTCTGCGTTGTTCTTTTCTTTCCAGTTTATACCGAGTATTTTTCTTAGGCATTTGTTTTCAGAATTTGTCGTTCCCTCTGCTAAAAATGAGGTGGGTGGGTTACAGAGTATACGTTATACATATCACCAGGACATTTTTTATCATGTTTTCTCTTACTGACTTATTATTTATTATTATCATTAAGTGCCACCACGTTGGTTCTCTCAGATCTCAATCCTTTATATTTTCCATCGCTCAGCTTGTGACTTTTTATTTTGCCATTTATTTTGCATATTTTTGTAAATAATCCTTCTGATTTCTGAGATTTATGATTTATCATTTAAGAACCTGGTGAAGAGTGGGTTTTGATGCCAGCCGACTGCTATAGTTCCTTCTTAGTATGGACTGGGAATACATGGGATAGGGAATGCATGCAGAAAAAACCCATTGGCTGTGTAGGCAGAGGTTCAGGCCATGCTTGCCTAGAACTCTTCTGAGTGTGATGTGGTCATCTATAACAGATGGGTCCGTTGTCAGGCACAGGAAGAGCGCTTTGGCTTTTAAGGCACAGGTCGGAGGGAAGACGGCGGTGGAGCTTTATTGCTATGACCACAAGCAGCCTAACTATGGAAGTCATGTCAGTAACCAAAGCAGTGGCGCGGCTGGAGACAAGGACCTTCACAGCGAATCAATGAGTATGCCCAGGAAGATTGATTTGGGACGGATGCGAAAGCATTGGCTGGAGTAACTGAGAAGATCAGGGTTGACAAAAATCTTTTTAATTTTAGTGTCAGATCATGCGGGGGTGAGAGATGTTGAACGAGCGGACAGGTTTGCTGGCATGGCTACAGTGGAAGAGTGGACAGGCAATGGACCGGGCTGATATTCTGAATGCAACCGGAGAAGCTAGTCGAATCGAAGATACAAGCAACAGTTCTGAATCTGCAACCATGATGAGTTTGCTGGAACATAATGTCAACGTGGAGTGGCCAGACAAGAATGCTGCAGTGGAAAGCAAAGACGACTGGTTAAATTACAGAACTGGTATCGTCAGCCGCCAAACACTGGTGGAAATATTGAAGATGGGATCGGAGCACTTATGGACTAATCTAGTAACACACTATAATTAATGTATAAGTATATAACTTTACATGGAGCCACTGCAGTAAAACTGTGATACAAAAATGTATGAACTACGAAAAAAAGTAGTAACAGCTTTACTTTTTTCCTAGTTTATGCATTGAACAATGAAGATGATCCACCGACTAAGGGGCATAACTTTTGTATTGTATATTCTAGCGTGATCCGAGGCTGTAAATCCTGATTCATTTATTAGTTTTCATATGCCTGAATTTCTGCAGTAGTAAAAAGATTATGTACATGAATGTCTCTTTTCGTGTAAATGTTGGCAAATAATGGGTATAAGTTAAATGAGGCTGTAAAATGAGGTCAAGCATATACTATCCTGTACTTTCCTATATGAAGAGCGGCTATTAACGTGTCAAGCACACGACGATCGACGATTTATTCAGATATTCGATTATATATATAAAGAAGTAGTACGTGTTAAATATTTCGATCCTTTTATTGAAGTTCTGCGTTTTAAGAATGTATGGGTTTTTTTGTGCTCATTCATAAATAATCAATCTTTAAAAAAGACTTATTTACAATTTTAGACACGAGAAAGTGTGTTTTTTCTGCATTACATTTTTGCTTCATTCACAATTGATGCACCTAGAACATATTCGAGATTAAGTATATTCGACTACACTAATATCTTTACAACGTCAATAAACATGGCGAAAGGTGGGTTGTTAAAAGTTTTCCACTGAGTTTTCTTAAGAATCATCTGTTATTATTGATTACATTTGGTATTAGTTCATGCTTTTGATTTGCGTGAATGCAAAAATTTAGTGTGACTGGGTTAATTACTGCATTTAAGCATTTATTTTGATAAGCAACATGCACCGGCATGTCACATGCTGCATGCGGCACATCAGCCGCGCCTAACTTTTTGCTATTTAATGCAGAAGTACTATTCCATGTCTACGAATATGTGAATTAGGATTACTAAATGCAGAGTTTTGTTCATTGTTTGTAGAGTTGTTCTCTTTCTTATTAGACCATATTCTACTTATCTTTATATTGTTAATGTGAACGACTTCAATATGTCTTACACGTCAAACGGGAGAACATTTTAAACATCACACATGAAAATATGATCAGACCGTACAGAGGCTTTCAACTTGCATTATTCTTTCACTTCTTAGCTAAATGCACAATTTGTGCAGTACTGTTATCCTGCTGAAGGGGTGTTTATTCAGAGGTTACAGTATACTGGGGCAGAGCAGTCTTTGCTAATTTACTGGTAACCATCTTTACATCCAGTTCTTTCTAGGGCCAGTTACCATGAGTCACCAGAAATAAGCGTCGTTCTGACAGCACAGAGAGTGGAAAATGGATTTCATATTATTATTTTTTAAAATGTGACTCAATGCGTTCATGATGCCCTAAGGAAATCTGTTGTTAAGACTAAAAACAAAAGAAGTAGGAACAGCTTTATTACTCTTTTCGCTGCTGTGTTCACCTCATGCACCGTGACTCCCCTGTGCTAAATACTTCTGCTTGTGGGTGCACCCCCGCCCCTGATGCTGAATGATTTTTCATAGCATCTGAAAATCTAAGACTTACTCCAGCTCTTTGTGATTCCCCCCCCCCCCCCCCAATCATGTCACATGGTACCGTTTATCTTCTTGACCAAAACATCTTCGGTGAATAATTTTTACTTAAAATGTAAGAAAAAACATTTTGTCAATAATTTTTTTTTGTATGTGGAATGTTCAGAAACATAGTGCAACACATATCCAACATTACTGCCTTTGTAAATCTTGTTTCCTGTCATCTTTTATTATTTGCACCCATGACACACTTTCTCAGCGGGCCCTTTTCTTTCCATGCTGTTGATTCTTTTGACTGCAGCATCAGTGCTGGTGTCCAAGAAATGTAACATTCTTGAAAGTAATTAAAAACTGTCGTGGGACATAATTTCAGTAAAGATAGGTGATCAAAGCAAATAATTTTTCAATAAGTATTCATTTATTTTCAACTTTTTTTTTGTTTGTTATTGCCATCCACTCGATGTCCATGGCTGGGCTTGTGCACCCTGAATATCTTGTTCACTGTCAGAACTACATATGTCAGTTTTGTTTTCACTGTTGTCCTCTGTAAGAAGTTCTAAGTTTCTATATAAATTCATTTTCAAGCCATTGTATAATAAATATTATATAACGTACTAAATGCAACACAACCATGGAGTACCATTATAGTGAACAACATAAGATGAGCACTGGAATGCAATGAACACATGTACAGAACTGATATCCCCTCCTTTCTCATGAAGCCAAAATAACATTGGTTCTGCCTCCTTGACAAGCCCCCCACCTGCTGAAAGAAGACCACATATAACTAAAAATAGCTACAGTGATTTCCCCTTTGTTGAATGGCTATAGTATGCATGCAGGAAACTCTGTACTGTACAGAGCAGAACAACACAACTCCATCAGATCATCAGAGGAAGTTCCCCCCCTTCCCCAGACAAGTGTTTCGGCCATATTAAATTCCTGACACTCTAATGGGGGTGGGACTCTCTGGATCATGATTCCCAGAGGTCTTGTGAGTTTTTTTTTTTTTTTTCTTCATCCCGGAATTGAACCCGTGATCTTCCAATTGGCCTGCATACAGAGGACCCAGTAGTTTATAGCAGTGAGTGATTAGAATGCAGACTGTGTTAACATGTCATTAGCATCAGAAGTGCAGAAATCTTGGAACATGAAGCCCTTATCAGTGATACGGAGGAACATCTAAACACATCCATAGCAAAATTGTTAATAAATGAGTACACAGTTGTTACATTTTGCTTTACACCGTAATCATTAAAAAACACACAGGACAAAGGAATAGAAAAAGAAGGACAAATCTAAATTCACATATATCACAGATATATCATTGAGTTTATATTTTCTATTCTTTTCCTATTGTTTTTTTTATGGGTTACGGTTAGTCAGAATGTGAAGAAAATTAAAAAAAAAAATTAAGATCTAAATTGGGGGGGCACAAAAAAAGACCACAGAAGAAAGGGAAACAAAAATTAAACCAGTAGCATGTTTCCATAAAATGGATAGAAAAGGATTAAACTTTACACATCCTAAAGGAGATGGAGGTCATATCTGCCAAGGGCCTGTAATATATTGCCACACATAACAAAGTATCAAGTTTTCTGAAGTAAAGTAATGGCTCTGACTTCACTTTTCCAATTTCAGTACTTTCTATCGTTGGCTTGTTAGCCATTGCTGTAGTTGGCCAAGCTGTATCTCCGTCCACATACCTCACTACCTTGGATCAGAGCCGGCTGAGATCGGTGTTTGAAGCTGCAGTACCTTACCCAGATACACAGTCGGCACACTACTCTATTTTAGGTCTCAAGCTGTTGGGAGCCCCTATTCCCAATGCACAAGTGAGTACTCGTCTGCTTTGGATATTTGTCATGTTTGTTAGCTTTTAACTTACCATGGGTCATTTAAAAACAGTTTTGAAAAAAACTGAAAGTAAAAAGAAAGGTCTCAGCCTGAACAAAAAGAAGACTGAAATGATGGTCATCTCAAAGAAAAGAATACTACCAAAATTAGCCTTACCATCGATGGCACAAATCTGAAACAAGTTGATAGATTCAAGTACTTAGGAGCTATTAATACAACTGATGGAGAAATGTCACAAAGAAATAAAAAGGCAGATGTGCTCAGGCCAAGTCAGCATTCCAGAAAATGAGACACATCTTGTGCAACAGATCCATCTCAATGGAAACAAGATTCCGGGTACTTAAATGTTACATCGAGTCATTTCTGTTTTATGAGTGTGAAACATGGTCTATGAATAAGAGAGTACAGTGAGAAATGGAGGCCATGGAAATGTGGTTTATAAGAAGGATGTTAAAGGTACCATGGACAGCCAAGAAAACCAATGAAGAAGTCTTAAGAGAGGCTGGAGTTAAAAAGCAAATTATAGCAAAGATCAGAGGCAGATGAGTGAGATTTGTAGGACATTTCCTGAGAAGAGGAAAATTGGAACACAATGTGGCAAGTGGAAAAACTGAGGGAAGAAGAGACAGAGGAAGACAAAGAGAGAAGTTAATGGATGGGCTGCCGGTGTTGCTAGGAAGAAATTCACCGGTGGATCCCATAATCAACGCAAAAGATGAGGAATTGTGGAGAGAAATGATTGCCTATGCCACGCTGCATGGCACTTAGAACAGTCATACATTTTTTTTTTTTTTGTGTTCTTGGATGGTCTAATTGCAGCCATTGCCTTCAATTGGGTCTTTGTGCTGGGAACAATTCAGGGGAGGTAAGCCTCAATGCTGGCTGGGCATATTGTGACATTTTTTAAAATGTATTTGTTTTGTTGCAGGATGCTTGCAAGATCATTTCAAAAGTCATTGAGGCTAACAATATAGCATCTATTTATCATGGTGCTACAGCGGCCAAAGCCTTGGGCAGCTGCAAGGTGAGCCATCATCTATACATTTATACTGTTGTAGGATGTCCTCATAAATGTGAGCTTATAATTCTGTGGGGTGATAATGTGCTGGGAACTTGCGTTAATTAAAAAATAAATTGTTGTAGGGTTTTCATCACATTTGTGGGAGAGATTAGTGTTGATGTCTGAGCGAACGACAAAGAAGAAGATTGTAGAAAGCATAGTTGCTGCAGACCATGAGAAGTAGAGAGAAAGAGGACCGGACAGTGGTTGTTTTATCAGCTAACAGGCTAGAACTGTTTCTCGTTATGTTTCTTTGCTTCATTCTTATTCTGGAAACTTGTTTTCTCCATTCCAGATTGAAGTGCCTGAGTTCAGGAAAACTTTAACCGATGCCATCAAGGATGACGCAAGCGTCCAAGACATTGTGTTTGCTTATCTGGCTTTGAAGAATCTGGGACTTCCAGGTAGGATTTAACATTCATATATTTAAATCTTCTAAAGCCGGGGTGTCCAACTACAGTGGCTGAAGGCCCACAACAGTATGTGAAAATTTGGTGACGGGGGCATATCTAAATCAATTAGTTTTAGCCAACTTGTGTAAAAATGAAAAAAAAAAAAGTGACAGTTATGAAGTAAAGGTGAATTGATTGTTATCATTCTGCACAAATTGAAGGCTGCACAAAGCCAGAATGATCAGAACACGTCCTTCAGACTTGAACTCTCCGCAGAGATTTAAAGAAACCAAATGTGGCCCCCAGGGTATAAATTGAGAAATTCCTGCTGACAGTGAGAGTCACTGAGGTGACCTGATCTCCTGTCTGGGTGGGTGAGCTTATAAAACTGAATACAGAAGAAGAAGAAGAATTCTTATGGGTTATGGGTCAGCGACCTGTAGCCGACTTGCTTGCATTGTGGGCGACGAACAAGAGTTGTCTAAGATCTTGTCCCACCTCCCCAGTGATACCCACAGTAACAGGCCCGGCCTGCTGACAGGGCAGGGGTCACTATAATCCCTTTGGTGGTGAAATCTCCTAAGAAGTATTGCACCTCCCTGTCTTTTTAGCCCCCTTCAAAAACAAAACAAAAAAAAAATATCTGCCAACACCCTCTCTCCATGCAACATGATGCTGTGCTTCAGCACCCTCATAATATCAGTTGCAGAGAACATCATGCTCTCCACTGGAACAAAAACTAGTACATTCTGAGAACTTAATTATCTTGAATTGATTTCTCAAATGCTGGGATATAAGTAAAATGGATTAGAATGGATATTTTTGGCTATAAATAGAAAAAAAAAAGTATAAATGGTAACTCTGAACTGCTTTTTAGTTTCCTATGTTTACGCGTAGAAGCTCTTTACTGCATTCTTTTTTTTTTTTTTATTTCATGCAATTTTAGATGCTTTATGACAAACATTTTATCCTGTATCTTTTTTAAAAATTGGAGAAACCAACAACGATATAAAGTGTGGATGTGTTCTGAATTTTTTTTTTTTTCAGTTGATGATGCTGCTACCAGTAAATCGTTGCTGGCAGCTTTGAAAACTGATGATTCCCCGCAGAGGTATGTCTGTTTTGATAAATATTTCTCAAGAGTTTGGCATTCTGTAGTATAACGTGCCAACAAGGACTTCATGTTTAGTTGTCTTGGGAGTGAATGATCTTAAAGTGTTTGTTGTCTGAAGTCCATTGGGTCTAAAATGCTATGTGCCTAGTGTGACAGCTGGTGATGCCATGATAACAGCAGGCTGTTTTTGCCTTTTTTAAAATTTTTTTCTTTTTAGTGCGCCAAAGCACAGTCATTGAAAGTATTATAACAATAGGAAAAATAGAGGGAAGAAGAGCCAGGGGAAGACCAAGAGAAATGATACTGGACAGTCTGACGAGATGACTGAGCATGAGGGATCGTGTAGTCTGGAGAACCATAATAGCCAACGCCAGTCGGCAGGGCACCTGATGGTGATGATGTGCCAAAGCACAAGGACTTAGACCTGGCTCTTCCCTAGTGGAAAGAACACCACCAAGCTTATATATAAAAGAAGCTCTACATTTTAACACTGGCGCAAGGTAAAAAGTGAAGTTGGAAAAACCACCATGGTACAGTAGCCAAAATTAAAAGAAAGTAAAGTTCTGGAGAATGTAACGGCCAGGGTGCATGTTTACATATAAGCTGGGAACCACTGCTTTAGGAAAGAATTAGTTCAGAAGGTTGGATGAGGATTATACTGTAAATTTTCATCAAATAATATGTTGTATAGCGGGATCTTAGTACATAATTCTTTATTGTAAATATTATAGTTTATTTATTTATTTATAAGAGTCAAATGTAATTTTGTATATAAAAACAAAGGAGGATATCTTAGCCTGTCTGTAAACTGTGACACCATTTAGTCATTGCCTCTTTCACAAGTGAAGAAGAAGAAAGAAACATTATTTTGCTTTAGCAGTTAAAAGGCATGGGAATGACCTTAAAAAAATTATATCATATGCCGCGGTGGTGTAGTGGTTACTACACTCACCAAGTGATCGGAATGTCCCTGGTTCGATTTTGCACTTGGGTGGATTTTTTAGGACTGGCTAGCATCGGGGTTAACACAGCCTTTAAAAAAATGGGTACCTGAAAAAACAAAGGCAGCGAGGACAGGTGCTGGCACCCCTAGCTCAAATACTGTAATGATCTAGAGATGTGAAGGTACTAACACTTTACACCCCTACCTCAAATACTGTAATGATCTAGAGATGTGAAGGTACTAACACTTCACACCCCTACCTCAAATACTGTAATGATCTAGAAATGTGAAGGTACTAACACTTCACACCCCTACCTCAAATACTGTAATGATCTAGAGATGTGAAGGTACTAACACTTCACACCCCTACCTCAAATACTGTAATGATCTAGAAATGTGAAGGTACTAACACTTCACACCCCTACCTCAAATACTGTAATGATCTAGAAATGTGAAGGTATTAACACTTCACACCCCTACCTCAAATACTGTAATGATCTAGAAATGTGAAGGTATTAACACTTCACACCCCTACCTCAAATACTGTAATGATCTAGAAATGTGAAGGTACTAACACTTCACACACCAATAGCGTACAAATGGTATGGGGCACAGATTTTTTTTTTAACAGAGAAACTTATTTTGTGATCTGTAGGCTGAAAGTATAAATGTAAATATGTGTGCTGATATTCAGTTGATTTGGTTATTTTCCTAGTCATGGATATGCATTTCTGGCAGCATCTGAATTTACTGGAGATGTTAGCAAATTCGTGGACAATATCGAAGATGTTATAGCACAGGCCGATGAAGTTGATGACAAATATTTACAGGTAAATGTTGTTCAACGTAAAAAAAAAATTCTGGTCACATTATCTTAAATGTGGAGGGTTTTAAATGTAGGAATTTCAAATACAGGGAAGAATATTCAGTTACTAATTTCATAGTTTTATATGGAGTTATGGGAAGTCTAAAACTGACTACTGCTGTAAACATTTATTTTGTCTAATGTGCTGTTAAATTGTATTTAAATGTAAAAAATTAATTATCGGTGTTTAATTGTAAAGGAGTAGTCTCGTTCCCACAGAAAGGAAATAAATTCATTTTTTCATTCATTGAGTATGTGTAGCACTGATATCATTCTTCTCCTTTGTGCTTTGTGTGTGATCCTCACTTCAGATCAGCTGCCTTTCTTTTTTTCCTGTGCCACATGGTCTGCCCATTAATTTTTTTTTTCCCTGTTGGCTTGTTTCCCTTTTACCTCATTTTCTCATTTTTTCTTATCTAAGTTATATCTTCCCATGACATGTCAAAGAGTTATGATTGTCTTTTCCTTATAGTGCTAGTTAGTTTTCATTGTTGTACAGCTTCTGTGAGAATTTTATTTGTCTGTTTTTTTTTTTTTTTTTGCCTCAGACTGTTTGTTGCTGTAGGGGTAAAGATGTTGCCTGATTTGGCCATAGCTGACATGTTAGAGTCTGAATTACCAGATCACAGCCATCCAAGACCCTGACCTACATCTCTGTTGGCAGCCCCGAAAATACAGGCCTACCCTGGTGAATGGGGCAGGGATTGACATAGTTCTCATGGTGGTGGAGTGTGCTAAAGAAGTATTGCACACCTTCTGTTTTATTAGCTCCAATCAAAGTTTGAAAAAAATAGTTGTCATAGCCTGCTTCCAGTCCAATGCATGCTGTGTCTCAACATCTTACAGCACCAGCTGCAAAGAACACCAAGCACTTTGGTCTGGAGAGAGAAGAAAAAAGATTTTGTTGCACGTTTCTCCAAAACCACATCTGTGCTACTTCCAGTTTGTTTGACCCCTTTGTTTATTGTGAGTCATAAACATAGAGTAGTACCGGCGGTGTAATATCCCTTCTCACTGTTAAGGATGTTATCTTATTTCTTATCTTCTTCAGGATGTAGAAAGCTGCTTTTTTGGCACATGAATTTAGCTGTACTTTTTCCATCTGCTTCTAACTGTTGTTCTGGGGCAACTTAATTTATATCAGTGCGCCAGTGATTTTATTAATGTGTATTATATTTATATATTTGACTTCTGTATTTTTACACTGTTTAATATTCCTATCATTTCTGTTGGGTTGCTGTTAGGTCCGTACATGGTTACTGTTAAAGACATGCGTAATAAATCAACCAATCAGCTCTGAAATATAACAGGATATGATGTCTTCCTCTTTTTTTTTTCTTTGTATTTCAGTTTGAAGGTGGTCTTTTCGTTACATCTTTGGTTGTAGATGGTGCCTACAAATTGGCAGAAAAGACGAAGAAAGCTCCGGCTGTTGCCCAGGTTTGTTGGTTATTTTACCTGTAAGAGCAGAAGCAGTAGAGGGCTCACCTGAACAAGAGCAGGGAAAAAAGACAGGACAGGCATCTGTGGAAAACCTTTGCAGAAGCCTCAAATGCCTTGGGCATTTAAGGTTCAGAGAGAGATTTTACCTGTAAGAACAGGAGCAAAGGTAGACCAAAGGAGACATGGAGAAGAGCAACAGAAAGGATGTTGAGCGATAGAGGGCTCACTTGAGCAAGAGTGAGGAAAAAAGACAAAGGACAGGCATCTGTGGAAAATCTTTGCAAAAGCCTCAAGTGCCTTGGGCACTTAAGGTTCATAGAGAGATTTTACCTGTAGCATTGGGTAATGCTAGGGTAATTATTTAAATTGCTGCGTAAGTACCTAAGTAGAATCAGAAATGATGACATAATGAGGAGAAACCAGTTGAATTTCATCCTCTTCCTCAAATTTCTGAGCCATTAAGACTCACTGCTGCAGATAAAGTTTACCTCCATTCTTCTGTATTCTTAATTTTCTCTCTCCAGTTAGTGACAGCAGTTTCCTGTATATCCTCCTCTATGTTGTCTCTCCATCTCTCTCTTGGTCTAGCTCTGTCTTGTTTCCTTCATCTCTTGTGCATACATTATTTTTGTTTGTTCTCTTCCATTATTTCTACATGGCCCAACCAGCCATGTCTGTTTGGTTTCAAGACATTTATAATCTGCTGCGATTTAAATAAGCTGTTAAGTTCATTGTTCTTTCTAGCTGTCCATTCCCCACTTTTGGTGTCATTTGTGAGCCCAAAAATTCTTATTAGGATCTTGTTCTCAGAGACCTGCAGTTGTTAGTTTTGACATTCCGAGGTTGTAATCCGTTTTTATCTGTCCATTGTCAAGGCTTCTCTGTCTGTTCTGTAACACTAATATTTGTTATGGAGATGGTGTCATTGGCTCCATGCTCCAGCCTGGAGAACAAGGGTTCTAGTTTTTTTTTGTGTGACTCCTACCTGCACAGACCTTCTCAGCTTGTTTGAACATGGCAGGAGTGTAACTCCCACTCCTAAAGCTACCAGTTGGATTTATCATAGTAAAATGTCTGAATTTATGTGAAGGATGAGAAAGAAAAAAAGAAAAACACCTCGCAGTTCAGAACTTCTAATGTTCCAAGATTCAAGATTTAGTATCCATGGAAGATGAGGTAGATTCTCCACAGCAGCATAACTGCTAGGATTTTCTTTGTTCACATCCACCAGGGAGATCCACCACCAGCTTTACCACAGTTTTAAATCACAAGAAATGACTGGGAATAACAACAATCCAGTCAGATAGACACATATACACTGATGGAACTTCATAGGCCTGTAAAGATACTGAAGATATAGCTGTAACACATAAAATGATGGGAAGTGAAAAGAAAATATGAAAGCTGCCAATGATTTTCCAAGTACGTAAGAAAAATGGGTGAGATATTTAGCATGAAAAGACTTTGGTGCTCCTGTGTCATAAACTGTTGTAGATCAGTGAGAAATCTATCACCATAATGCTACATTGATTGTAATGCTGTACACTTCACTTTGCAGGACAAGGTCCTGAAGTTCACCAACTATTTCCTGAGCAGAAAACATGTTCACCAGCTGAAATCTGCCTATCAGTTTTTATCGGTTATCAAAGTTTTAACTACAAATAAGGTGAGTAACTGATAACAATTATCAGAATACTACATTGGGCCGATTATGCTGCGCAGTTATTAAAATGCTACATTAGGCTTATTATGCTATGCAGTTATTAAAATGCTACATTAGGCTTACTAACTAATAATGGAGATACAATGAGGGAAATTAAAAGGAGGACATCTATCGCTCTTCAGAAAGTAAAACAACTAAAGAATCTGTGGAGAGGAACAGACAGAACCACAAAAATAAGATTTTTAAGGGCATGCATTTTTCCCATTGCAGCATATGCCTGTGAGACCTGGACACTTAACAAAACAGCTGAGAAACACATAAATGCCTTTGAGTGTAAATGCTACAGAAGATTTCTTCAAATACTATGGACGCAAAAAAGAACAAATAAATCCATACTACAAGAACTTAATATTGAAGAAGACTGTCTAGTAAAGAGGATTAAAGAGAGAAAACTTAAATATTTTGGACACATTAAACGTCATGATAATCTAGAGAAGACCGTCTTGGAAGGGTACATAATGGGAAAAAGAAAGAGAGGATGACTAAGACGAAGATGGCTGCAAGACATCGTTGATGATCTGCAAATGGATGCATCAGCCGCAGGCTCACAACCAAGAGACCCACAGCCGCAAGGTTTATGCAAATAATGAGTAAATGAATTAGGCTTTCTATGCTGCGTGATGGTGCACCATTGGCAAGAAAAAGATCAGTACAGAGATCACTCAAAGCATCAGGGATGAAAGTTTTTGGCAGAGAAATTCAAGTACCTAGCCTAGGACCACTAAAATAAACAGTGTGGAGTAACGGACCAATACAGTGATTAAAAATAATTTTTTTAAACTCTGAACAAAAAAAGAACAAATTTTCATTGGGTATATGTGCACAGAATTTTGAAACATCATAACAAAGGATAAGTCAGAGGAAGAGTGAGAGAGAAGATACTATAAAGTTTGCCCTGATAGATAGCTGACCAATAGTAGAAGAGAGATATGGCGCTAGCATGATTGCCTAAAAATGTCACATCAAGTGACAGGTAACTAGATATCCTGAAATTATTATTCTAATGATTTTTTGTGAGTTAGAGCTTTCTTTAACCTTTAAAAAAATATGTTTGTCAGCATTTAGAATTTTGTCTCTACAATCTTCTTACTTATTGGATGCATCTTATTTATTACTGTTATTTTTCTAAGTGAGTTGTATCTTTTACATTACTATTATTTTATATCTTGTATTTTGCTGTTATGTTTCTCCATCGTCACTTGCATCCTGTATATTACTATTATTTTACGTCTTATATTTTAACATTATTTTTCTTTATAGTAAAGTGCATGTTATATATTACTGTTCATTTTGATCAGTATTCTGGTGTGTCTTGTATATTACTGTTAGGTTTATTTTAGTGGAGTCCCGTTTAGAATGTTATTTTATATTCTGGATGGCTGGACAAGCTTGTTAAAGGTGTTACGGCAGCTAAAGAATGATTTATACATGTTTCATCTTATCAATTAATGAATGTAATTGAATGTATAACAAAAAAAAACTTCTTAAATTTCTTTTCTCAGTTTCATGTACCAGTTGCTGTATCCCTGGCAAGTCCTGTTGCCGTTACTCAGGCAGATCCATCTGTTAAGGTAAATGTGTCTTTGTTTACTAGTCTTTTCTTGATCAGTCTTCATGCTGCTGTTATTGTTGAAAGTGCTTCAATGAGAGCTAATATGGAGAATAGAGATGAAGTTGAAAAATGTTACCTGTTAGTTGGAAAGTGTCAGTATAAGGAAAAACAGAAACTAGAATTTTGTGTCATTACACCCTCATTTTGCCTGAAATTTTATTATTTTTTTTATTATGTGTTACTATTTAATGGGATGTCTCAGAGTGGGTTTTGATCAGGTGGGACAGTAGTAGGACTTTTTTTTTTCCTTAACTCCAGTCTGATGAGGTGTACTGGATTTTAATCCAGAATGTAGTTATCTACATTAAGAAGAATTTAGTCATCAGAAACCTCAGAAATGAAGTGATAAGCTTAACTAATGCTGCTTGAGGGTTGAAAAATCAACACTGTTACCCCAGGATCATCTTGCTTACACCAAGAGTCCTACAGAAGAGCTGTTAGGCAAAGTTCCGCAAGAGACATTCAAATGACTGAGACTGACTGACTCCAGGATACATGGAAAGAAAAAAATTAGGAAAAAAAAAAGAAAATTTATTGTCTTTTTATTAAAAACTAGGTGCGAGTTACAGATCTCTTGGGTGGAAGCCTTGGTGAAATGACTGTTACTGCAGACAGTGCCAGGCATCTCGGAGACGATGCAGTTGTCCTTAGCAAGAAACAATTCACACCTGATGCCACGGATAAGTAAGTCATTAATTGTTGGCCATATGTGTGCGTTTACATGTCTGCAGATTTTGTATAGTCTTCTAGTTCTTACTGTGTCATTGTTAACTGATCTTGGAGAACGAAGATGATTATGCCCAAATGACAGAATAATTAATCAGTTCAAGCAAATTAGAGTTGACTTAGGTCCTGTCCCACCTCTTCGTAAGTGATACTAGTAAAATATTAAGCGTGGCTAACATGTTAGGGCTCACCACAATTCCTAAGATGTTAGAATCAGCCGAGAAACTTTGGGTTTGTTTTTTTCCTCTACTTGACATTGGCCACCATAGTTTCATTCCCAAGCTGGTATTCTATTTGTGTTGCAACATGTTCAAAATTCATAGCATCATTTGCTAGAAACATCCTGCTTGCAGTTCCTACCAGACACAACAGCAACGATGGTCATAAGTTTTTGGCAGCTAGTGCCACGTTGGAGATCTTGAAGAGTAAATTGTGGTAACTTTATTTAGTTCTTCAGGGAAGAAAAGTGAAGAAACAGCCCCAGCAACGATGGGGGGGAAACTGTTTCATGTCCAGATGGTTGTTATCACACAAGAAGCAAGTGTTCCAAGTAGGTTATGGTGTTGATCAGCTTTGGTTTGCCTATGATTATCATAGTGTCATCCCACTAACACAGACTATGTTAGATCATTGTATACAGTGTCTTATGAGCTGAAATTCATTGGTTTATACTTGGATTTCACCATGAAACTGTACTCAGAAACTATCAGCATTCACTGGACATATAAAGAGAAGGGGAGGACGTGAAAACATAATGAAGAAAGATAAACAGGAAGGGAACTAGAAGGGCAGTAAATGTAACAGACAGTTCATCATGATGAGATGATTGAAAGATAGAACTGGAGCTTATGGACATTATCAACTACCAGAAATTGTAAATAAGTGAAAGACTAAAGAAAATAGTGTTGTCCATATAGTTTGTTTCATCATAGGGACAGATTGGCATAATGTCATTTTCCAGGAAAAAACATGATGGATATGTTTATTATGATGCATTTATATGTTGTGGTATTAGTTATTTGGTAGACTGAGATTGTGCTGTAAGCAAAAGCTCGACTGCTGGCACCTTTCAGTAAGGCAGTTAAGATGATTTCACCTATCCCATCAAATAGCATCACCTGATTTGCCTACTCTTCTTCCAGGTCCCTGTTTGAGCTGAATTTCCTGGAAGCTAAGCCAGCCAGGGGCTTCTACAAATTGACCATCAATGTTGTAACAAAGAAGGCCGATCCTAAACTTATTGGTATCACTGGTGCAGAGGTATGTATTTATCCTGTTTAGGGACAACAAAGGAAAAAAAACTAGTTGGATTTGTCCAGCATTTTTCTCTCTCTCTCTCTCTGTCCAGCATTTCTCTCTCTCTCTCCTCTCTCTCTCTCTCTATCAGTATCAGTCTTCAGTGAGCAATCCTATCAGTTTTTTTTTTTTCTTCTCTTTTTTTTGTGTGACTCATTTGAAGTAATACTTATTCCTTATTTTGCAGGTTGTAGTGAAGGTAACAACAAAAGTTGCTGTGGAAAATGTGGAGATTGGGGTTGCTGATAAAGATCAGGCCACAGCTGCAAGAACTACTAGGTTAGTTGTCTACCATGTGAACGTTTCTTTGTTTCATTTAACTCTTTTGTTTCTTTTCATGTTGGCTTGTTTCTGTATTTTATCTTTTTTTGCTGTATCTGTCATCCTGTCTCCTTTTGTTTTGTTTGTGTGTTTTTTTTCAAAAAACGGGAGACTGAGGCAGTTTTAGATGGAGGGTTGGTAGATTTGTAACTTTTATGAATGAGCTGGAGTTGGACATTAGAAAAATATAGGAGTTTGAGTTAAAGTTTGGAGACCACCACAGACTTGATTTAACAGACTTTGATCTTCAGGATCTTCAGTTCTATTTTTCTGTCTCTGAAGCAGCAACTGCAGATTCTCCCGTTCATGTTTTTTTTTTTTAATCTCTTTATATGTTTCAACTATCTCTGACTTTTCAACCCTTTTCCTCTCATGATAAAAGTTCATTATTTGGTGCTGTGTCAAAAAAAATTTTAATTACATTTCCATTATGGGAATTTTTTAATGTAAGCATAAAGTTGATTGATTGATTGATTGATCTTTATTTCAAAAGGGTTAAGAATTGGGCATGATTGATTAATTGATCTTTATTTCAAAAGGGTTAAGACTTGGGCATGATTGATTAATTGATCTTTATTTCAAAAGGGTTAAGAATTGGGCACACAGGCCCGTCTGACATTCTGCCCTTTATCATACATCTTTCATTCTATTCCAGACATTCTACAAATATGCTGTTCATATAACAAACATAATTAACATTGAAGCTGAGAGACATAAATTAAAATATAACATTTATGTTTCGCTCTTATCCATTCACTCAGTACAGAAGTAACTACATACATTATAAATGACTATCTACTAAACAAAATTTTCGGGACTATTCAGAATAAACAATTAACTGTATTCGGTGTCTGTAAGAGCAGTTTAAGATAACTTTTAAGTTTTATATTTCATGTAGGCATGAATTGAGAGTAGGCCATTGTGGTGTTCTTTGGTTCAAGAATGGTCCAAAAATGCAGGTCCAACAGGAGGAAAAAAACCCCATTTCCATGCCATTAAGATGTAGTGAGGATACAGTGTTAGGCCCGTATTTCCAAGACCATTGGCACATGAAACTGTGATGTGGTCAATGTTACTTCTGGTCATATTTACCTTCCCAGATTTCCATGGTACTCAGTTTTAGAAGCTGGGTGGACCCCAAGGTCTTCTTTGGTGTATACCAGAAAAATCCCACTGCTGGGGCTTGAACCCAGTACCACTGGATTAGTAAACTGAGCACCGAAACACTCAGCTAACCAGGCCACCAGGTCCAACAGAAGAGCAAGGTTATCTTTACTGCATTAGCTAGGGTGCAATTTCCGTGATCTCTACTATGAAGTATGATCGGATACTGGAAGCAACAGTGACTGTGTTGGAATAATAGCATGATTATCGTCACTGGCAAACAAGAGATGGTCAGAACCCAGTCCTATATATCCATTGATGCAACTCTAACAACCTCAGCCTGGCTTGCAGTGTATAGCTAGTGGTGGTAGTCAGCTGTGCCAAAAAGTTCAGCTCGTTGACTTTCTTAAGAATCTTCACAGTATTGGCTGCTAAGAACATCCTGCTGACAGTTTCATGGAGGTTTAGGAAAAAAAAAACCAGCATGATTCAGCTGTTTCCAGCTTTTGGTTTGCTGGTCTTGACAACTCTGTCTTCTGTCTAGTGTAATCTTTGTTCCTTTTTTTGAAATTTATAAGCATGCTAACTTTGTTTAAAATGTCCCCAGACTTGTTCACCCAAGCAAAGCTGCCAGCACGTTAGAGGCTGACTACCATCAGAAGATTGTCATGAAGTTCCAGTTGAAAGACAAGACCAGTGGTCAGCTTATAACAGCCCATCAGGCATTCATCCGCTTGACCAATGCTGTCACCAAAGAGGAGATTATTTTCATCACTGAAGCTGATAATACTTTGACCAACAAATTTGATTTGGTGAGCATATTACTCCTTTCTCTTATTCTGGACAATGAAATGTGCAGGTCTTTTTGTTTTTTTAAAAAATTCTTATCTCCATACAGTGTGTGGGCAGTAGAAGAGGTTTTCTATTATCTGTTGATTTCGGAAATGTTCTTTGTGGATGGTGTTCATAGTTTCTTTTTATTTGTTGTAGTGCTTGAAGTATGGGTTTGACCTTGACCAAGATAAGACAGAGTATATGAAGATATCAAGAGACCAGATGCAGAATGATCCAGATTATATAAATGTTGGAGATATGACCATCAGGAAAACAGAAACATACAAATATCTAGGCACAGCTTTTCAATATCTACAACAAAGTAAGCGAGGAAATTAAATAAAGATAGGGAATAAAATATACTTCGTCTTACAACACCTGTTAAAATCCAAAGTCCTGTTCCAAATGATCAAAATAAAAATTTACAAAACCATAATGAGACCAGCCATCATGTATGGATCAAAAACGTGGAGTTACAACAAAAAAAGATGAAAAATTTCAGGTCTTTGATAACAAAATCCTAAGAGGAATCTTTGGGCCCATAAAGAATATCAACAGTGGAGAAAGGAGGACTAAAACAGTTTATATAAATCCCAACAAATTATGCATGTCTTTAAACTGAACAGATTATGCTGGTTGAACCATGTGGAAAGAATGGAAGAGAACAGACAAATAAAAATGATGTATGTACAAGAGATGATGGAAACAAGACCAACTTAACAGAGAGAATACAAAGGAAATTGGTCTCACCAACTGGAGAGAGAAGATAAGAAATAGGAATGGATGCAAACTTTATCTGCGACAATGAGCCTTAATGGCTTGGAAAGCTAAAGAAGAAGAACCTTGTAGTATGGTGTGTGTCTATGGTCAGACTTTGTAAATGTTTGTTCTTGCAACCTGAGGATTGCTGGGAAGGAGAGTGAATGATGGGAAATTTTACTGTATGTTCATGCTGAAGAATATATGAACTGAATGTCAAACTTTCAATTCTCATCCAGGATGTTGGAGCAAGTGCCAAAGAGTTTGATTCCTCTTCAGGCAAGTACACCATGGAACTGATCATTGGTGATGCAGTCATAGAGAATCCATTCTCTTGGTATTTGGTAAGAACAAATAATCTTCCTTTGTAGCTATCTTCCATTTTGTTATCTCAGACAAGCTTGCAGTTGTATTATGTTGCAAGTTGTCACCCTCAAAAATTGATGGAAAAAAAATGGAAATATGATTTTTATATGAATTAGTTACTTTACCATATTAACTTTTCTTTCTTTTAACCATCTTGGAAGTTTCTTCCTGATCAAATAAAACAACATCCTGGATTATTAACTCTTTCCATTCGTGTTATGTCCGAAACGTTCCTTATGTTCCCTATGATGCAGACATTTTGGGGAGGGGGGTCCCTGTGTAAAAGTTATTGTACCAACTTAATTCCATGATCACACATTAAAATAAGTGGAAATGAATGAAGATTCCATAAATGAAGTTATTTGTGTTTAAAAAAAAAAAAAGAAAGAAAGAAAAGAAAAAAACTGGTGTGAAACAATGGAAAGATTTTTTGGTGCTAAAAAAAATTTTAGGGCTGAGCAATAAAATCTACTTTATACTTACCTTAACTGTGTCATATTCCAATATAGAGTACATAGTCATTCAAATTTCAACACAGAAAAATCAATATTTATGGATGTTTGTGTATACAATAAATCTAACAGATCCACAGCTACGAGAAACACATAGTAAGCTAGGTCTAGTCCGTCGGTGTGACCATTCTACCACTCAATCTCGAAATAAACTTGAATTTTACTCCTCCCCCCCCCATCTAAACATACTAAATGGCTTCCTCATCCTTCATGCTTAAAACACTATTAACTTTGGATTCAGAAGAGTTCTAACTGGTTAAATGAAAAGTAACATGGTGTTTTCAATGAGAGAAAGTCCGAAGCCTTATAGGGCTCTCAGGGGTGGAATAGCATGTACCACAAAGATCCGTATGGGACTCGTGCAAGTGGAAACAGTTAATGCACTTGAATGGCAGATAGTTAGTGCACTAATCTCTCATGGCAAAGGTCATTTGCTTAGATCAAGCTAAAGGCACCCAAGTCACGCAGCTTAGGAAACTGGTACCTGGCTTTTCTTGAAGCTGGTGAAAGAAAGTCATGATGCTGACCACATCACTCTCTAGAGTGCAGATAGGACAAGGAAAGAAAGTCATGCTGACCACATCATCCTCTAGAGCACAGATAGGACAAGGAAAGAAAGTCATGCTGACCACATCATCCTCTCCTCTAGAGCGCATATAAGACAGGGAAAGAAAGTCATGCTCACCACATCACACTCTAGAGCACAGATAGGTCAAGGAAAGAAGATCGTGATGGCTGACATCACCCTCTAGAACACAGATAGGTCAAGGAAAGAAGGTAATGATGCCCGACCACATCACACTCTAGAGCGCAGATAGGTCAAGGAAAGAAAATACGGACACTAACACCATATCCAATAGATGCCGTCATGGCATAAATAGGGCTGCCTATACTGTTTTTTTTTTTTTAAACCTAGGTTATTAGAGTGGAAAATCTTATGATACATTTTTTAGCTTTGCTTACTACAACTAACAGCTGGGTAAAAACTTATGCCTATGCAACGAAATAAAATAGTCTACATGCACATACATTCAACAGTCTCCTCTCCACTCTCAGTTGTGATATAATGGAAGCTACAATCCAGCAAACAAGCTTTAGAATGTTATGATACAATATCTGTTTATGTGAAGCAAAAATGACTCTTTTGGGGTGATGATATGGTTAAAAAGGCTTGCAAACTGAAGTCTAGACTTTAGACGGTCCTAGCAGCAGAGAGCAGGCTGGGTAGCTGGGTATGGCCTGACATGGGTTCATGGAGTCAGTTCCAGAACTCTAGCAAAAGAGTATAACACACCCTCTATCGATCCCTTGGTCTAATCATCAAGATTTCCATGGTTATGTCTGCGTAGAAATTAAGTTTGTAGTTCTAGAGAGATCAGAACAAATATCCCATACTGGTGTATATCATATGAGTCATATGATATTTCACTGAAATATATATATATATTCAAGTGAGCAAAAAAAAGTTTTGAGGGGCACAATATATGAGGCATGAGAGTCAGGGGGCAGAAGCCCAAAAAAAGTGTGGGAACCACTGTTGCATATGTACCACAGCTGTGATGTTTATGCCTGAAATTAGTGAATTGAGCAAGTCTGTCTCTTGTTTTACGGCGTTATGTTTGTGACATTTAAAAATGGTAAATTATGTATTTATAAGTGTATTCTTAGAATGTTGTGTTTTTTGCTTTCATGTTTGAGGTCTTTTTTAATTTACTTTTTTTTTCGTACATCCTTATTTCAGTTTTTTTTAGCATACAGACTTCATTTTGCAGATCAGTGTATTATTGTATGCATATCATGCTGATGTATCAAGACTTATATACTGATGTTTTATATGGCTTATATTGCAGGTTGATTTATCATTGTATGCATACCATACTGATGTATCATGACTTATCTTACAGGCTGACGTATCCCTCACATTTCCAGAGAGTGGTGAGGCCAAACCTGACCGCCAGAGTCAGTATGCAAAGAAACCAGAGATCAAGGTGAGTTCTGCTTTACTAAAACTGCAGTGCCAGATAAAGTAAGTGATTTAATGGCGGAGTGGCTTAAGATACGAGGGGTGATTGATAAGTTCTTGGCATAAGGTATAAATACTTGAAACACACAGTTGATATTAGGTGCATTTGTAGATCAGGTTAATGTAAGATTAAACACCAAATTTCAAGAAATTTACTTCTAGTGAGCTGGGAAAACTCCATGATGACGTGGAAGCAGCTCGAAAGCAAGCAGAAAATAGACCATGCCAAGAACACCACAATAATTACCAACATTCTAAGGCCAAATTTCAGAGAGCAAAGCTGCAAGCCAGACGGGAAAGTTGGAGAGAGAAAACAGAGTCCCTAAACTTTGAAAAGGATGGAAGGAAACTGTGGAAACTAATCAAACAGTTAAATGATGAGAGTACTGGAAGAAGTACAAAGATTACACTAATGGAGGATGGGAAAACTCTTACAGGTAAGCAGGTAGCAGATCACTTTGCTCGCATGTTTGCACAGGACTGCAACATTGATATCCATCCAGAGAAGGAGCGTACAGTGCGCATCGAGCCACAGAAAGAGGAGGAACAAGTCAGAAAAGTGGAGGTCATGGATGCACCAATCACACGCAGTGAGTTAGACCTAGCAGTTAGTAAACTGAAACCAAGGAAATCACCAGGACCAGATGGAGTGTCCAATGAAATGATCAAGAACCTGAGAATGGCAGCAGTGGGAAAGCTGTTGGATATTTTCAATATGTGCTGGAGCACAGGTAAGTTACCTCAAATCTGGAAGGAAGCAAGCATGGTACCACTGCTAAAACCAGGGAAAAACAGTGATACTGCCTCCAGCTGCAGGCCAATCAGTCTCACTAGCTGCCTATGCAAAACGATGGAACGCATCATTGACCTGAGGCTAAAATGGTACCTAGAAAGTGAAAACCTTCTCGTTCCACAACAAGCAGGATTTAGGCAGTACTACAGTACGGAAGATCAAGTGACCTATCTCTCTCAAGAGATTGAGGATGCATTCCAAGAGAAAAACCTTGTACTAGCAGCGTGGATAGACCTGAAGAAAGCCTTTGATAAAGTATGGAAAAAAGGTCTGTTGTGGAAACTAAGAAACTGCAATGTGAATGGAAGACTGTACAACTGGATAAAGTCCTATTTACACAATAGAAGAGCTAGAGTAGTAATGGATGGACACAAAAGCCCGAAAGTACTTCTGCGACACGGTGTACCACAAGGAGGAGTCCTTTTGCCTACACTATTCCTTGTATTCATTAATGACCTGGTCAAGGAACTTCCCTATGGAATCAAAGCAGCACTGTATGCAGATGATCTAGTCATGTGGTGTACAGATGAATATGCGACAGTTGCTACACAGAGACTCCAAAGAGCAGCAGACATCTTGACATCATGGACAAACAAATGGTGTGTAAGTATCAACACAGAGAAATCAAGTACCACTCTGTTCACCCTCTCATCTAAACAGAAAGCAGGTAAGATCTTTGTAAATGAAATACCCTTAAGGATGGACAACCAACCCACTTACTTAGGAGTGACTCTTGACTCAAAACTGACTTGGAAGCAACACATCAACAGTGCAGAAGCAAAAGCCAGAAGAAAACTAGCCATATTAAGAAAATTGAGTGGGACTACATGGGGAGCTAGTGAAAGAATCCTCAAGAATGTATATCAGCAAAGTATTCTACCATATTTAGAATATGGCTCAACATCTTGGTGCACAGCATCAAACACTACGCTGCATAATCTAGACAAGGTTCAAAATCAGTCACTACGGATTATCACAGGTGCCATGAAGTCCACACCAATAGTAGAAATGCAGAAAATAGTTGGTGTTCAACCGCTAAAGGAACGTAGAGACACAAAGGTCATGACCATGGGAGAAAAATTCCTTAGCTCTGTAAGCCATCCCCTGAAGGAGAGATTCAATAACTTGGCATTAGGACGACTTAAAAGAAGCAGCTTCATTCATCAGGCCAAGCGTATGCGTAAGCTGATACCTGACCTTCCAACTGTAGTCACTCCATTATCATCTGTACCAGAGCATACACCATGGAAAGAACCAGATTATACACAAATAACTATTCAGACTGAATTGAAAGGTGTGCAGAATGGTGAGATGCAGAGCAGTCTTGTAAGATCAACAGCCACACTTAGTGTTCTAGATGACAAATATCCATGTGACACCTGGATACGTGTGTATACAGATGGATCTGCACATAATGCCATAAAGAATGGTGGGGCAGGAGCATATATTGAATATCCAAACAACACCATTGACAAGATTTCCATACCCACTGGTAAATACTGCAACAACTTTGATGCAGAAGTTAGGGCAATTATTGCTGCAGTTGAAAAACTATCAGACTCCAGAATTGATACATGTCCTGTAGTAATTCTCACAGATGCAAGATCAGTACTGGAGGCTCTTCAGTGCAACAAACTACCAGACCTTAAGGATGCCTTGTCAAAAATTGGCTTACAACATGGAGTCACTTTGCAATGGATTCCCTCCCACTGTGGGATACCAGGCAATGAGAAAGCTGACCATCTGGCCAAAGAGGGCACTGAAATGGAGCAACCAGACATACCAGTCACCTATAATCAGAAGAAAAGCATGATAAAAACCTACAGGAAGCCACAAACACCACCACATGATGACTATCACATGCTAAACAGAAAGGAACAAGTCACCATCTTCCGTCTCCGAACAGGACACAGCCGACTCCGAAGTCATATGTATACAAAGTTTAAGGTTGGTACTACTAATCTATGTACATGTGCCCAGGTGCCCCAAAATGTGGAACATATCCTCCAGAACTGCATCAACTACGAGACACTGAGAAATAATTACTGGCCCAGTGAAACCACTAAAGAAGATAAGCTCTACGGTTCCATACATGAGTTACAAAAAACAGTGAAATTTATCCAAGAGACAGGACTGCAGATATAGACAGACAGTGCGAATGAAGAAGAAGAAGAAGAAATTTACTGCAACCAATTTTTTTTTACAGGCTACTGAAGTGGTAAGGCGGTGGCAGAAATTGAGAAAATGGATAACATTTCTCATCGAACAGTCATTCGCTACCACTGTATCAAGGGCTTATCATCGAAGGAGTTTCATGAGGATATGGTGGAGACTCTAAGGGAGAGTGCCCCTTCTTACAGCACAATGAAAAAATGGGCAGCTCAATTCAAACATGAAAGGGAGAGTCTGGAGGAGGGGCAGAACAGTCACCAGGGCCTATTACACTAATCTTGTGAAGCAACTGCGGATCAAATTGAAGGAAAGCATCGAGGGAAATTGATGAGAGGTGTCATTTTTCATCAAGACAATGCTCCAGTTCTCAAGTCGGCGGTGGTATTGGCTGCCATTCATGAATGTGGCTTCCAGCTTCTTGAACATCTTCCTTATTCCCCAGATTTGACCCCTTCGGACTATTGCCTATTTACCAAACTCAAAAAGGAGCTCAGTGGTCGCAGATTTACTTCAGATGATGACGTCATTCATGCTGTAGACCACTTTCTGCTGGCACAAGATGCTGACTTTTACAAAGAAGGGATCCGTATGCTGCTTGATCGCTGGACTAAGTGCATGAACTTGCAAGGGGACTATGTTGAGAAATAACCCCAAAAAGTTGTCCACAAATAATCCGTTGTACCATATGCTGAGAACTTATCAGTCACCCTTCATATAAAGTTAGCTCAAAATACTTGACTAAACACCAGCAGACCAAAACAAGTACCATATGTCCTGTAGATTTAGTCTTTTTTGTTTTTTGACATAGATTGTTAGAGAAACCTGACCATGTATCCAACAGAAATCTGGGGGGGGGGAGGTGTGCTACCTCTCTGCTTCCATTCTCTAGTAACAATGTGCTTCAGCAAACAATTCAGAGCACAGAGACAACAATGGACGTGGAGAAATATTATCTTCAGCAGCGCAGGAAAAGAAAGGCATTTTAAGTTAAAGATGACTGCATCATGCCATAGAGGCAAGTAAGGGACATGATGTTAGTGCTCATATAAAGCAGCTATAAGGTGATACGGTCATCATCGGCTGCTTCTTGTCCTCAGCTCCAGATGGAGCCAGGCAGGCATTTCTAGAGAAGGCTGACAGGGATTCGTGGCTGGTTCATATCACCATCCTGTGTTACACAGGTGCCCAAAGGAATGTTGTTTGAGTAGAAACAGAAGGGACTGCTCAGAGTGAAGAAACATGATCACAAGCAGTTTTTTGTGTGATAGATAATGATGAAGGGGAAGAGATGATGCCTCCTTACCGCCCCATGTTTACCTACTTCATGGTTTCACCAGTTACTTCCTGAGATGCAGTTTATGTTCAGCTCTAGCCAGATCATTCCACAGCATTGGCTAAGGACTAGTCATGTTGGAGAAAAATACTAACAAATGTTACTAATAACACAAATAACAGTACAGCAGGAGTGGTGAACAAGAAGCTATAAAAAAGATAGACCACACAGTGAAGAAAGCATAAGTTGTCACAAGGTGGTCTGTGGTTTTATTCCTTAGGAAAAACAAGAAGAGACAAAAATACAGTGAGAAAGTACAAGAGGCAGAAGTTTTAAAATGTGGAGAACATAACTTCTGTGTTCTATGTTGTCTTTTTCTTTCAAATTCAATTCAATTGCCATGCTGCGTGGCATAGGCGGTCATTTCTCTCCACAATTCCCTGTTTTTAGACTTTATTATGTGACCTTCTTCCTAGCCACACCGACAGCCCATCCTGTAACTTCTCTCTCTGTCTTCCTCTGTCTCTTCCTCCTTCAATTTTTCCAGTTGCCATGGTGTGTTCCAATTTTCCTCTTCTCAGGAAATGTCCTATAAATCTCGCTTGCCTGCCTCTGATCTTTGCTGTAATTTGCCTTTTAACTGCAGCCTCTTTTAAGACTTCTTCATTGGTTTTCTTGGCTGTCCATGATACCTTCAACATCCTTCTAATAAACCACATCTCCATGGCCTCTAGTTGTGAGCAAGATGGCCTGCTGCTAATGCATCCATCTGCAGATTATCAGCGATGTCTTGCAGCCATCTTCACCTTGGTCTTCCTCTCTTTCTTTTTCCCATTATGTACCCTTCCAAGACAGTTTTCTCTAGATTATCATGACGTTTAATGTGTCCAAAATATTTCAGTTTTCTCTCTTTAATCCTCTTTACTAGCCAGCCTTCTTCAATATTAAGTTCTTGTACTTTGGATATATTTATTCTTTTTTGTGTCCATTATATTTGAAGAACTCCTCAAATAAAAAAAAACAATTAATTAATAGTTAATCTTGCTATAACTGTTAATTATAATAAATGCTATAATTGTTTGTCACATAATCATCATCATCATCACTGGTGAGAAGAACAAAGACCTTGGTTCTACATCATTTGGGACACAGGACAACTTTGAATATAACTACTGTCATTTTTTTATGTGAGGATTTTGGTCAGAAGTGTTTTGTTGTCCTCAGCACAAGTTCAATGAACCAGAGAAGCGCCCGCCTGCAACAGTGTCTTTGGCTTTCACAGCCCTTGTACTACTTCCTATCCTCATTCTTCTGGTTTTGGTAAGTCATAAAATTCAGCGTTTTAACTGTTGGAAAGAAAAAAATAAACTCATAAATACTCAACACACAGATATTTTTTTTTATTTCCGCACCTTGTCTATCCATGTCAGTGTTCTCCATATGTTTTAGTCAAGTCACAAATTATCATTCTAGTAATAAAACCTCCAAGACACCATTAGACAAAGCAAATCACAGGGAGGTGTCATCTCTCCTGTGGTCTTCTAGTTGTTCTCTGGGTTTGTCGGGACTGCATTCTCCACCATGTAACAGTGAGAGTAGGCAACTTTTGAAACAGAATGTGTGGGCGAAGGTACATAACTGGAAAAAAATTGAAGAGAGCTTAAGGCCCTTTTTTTGAAAAAAAAACACATACCTGTGTTGGGAGACAACTCTTTTTTCATGAGATTATTGTGAAAACAGGCCCGTGAGTGAGAAAACTGAAACGTGAAAGCGAAGAGAGATTCTGAGGTTGATTGCCGTTGTGAACAGGCAATGTGCTAGTTGAGCTAGAACATGAGTACGAGGATTGTTTTGTTACATATTTACTAGAGTGATAGCTTAGCGTGGAGCAGTGTTCATGGCGGCGTAAGTGGTCTGAGCTTAGTTATCCATCTGTAATTGCATTCATCATGTTTTACTCTGTAATTTGAGATATTACAAGTCATACTTCATGAGTTAGAATTCACCACCACCATCATCTTGCTTCAGCATTAAATGTTATTCGTTCTGACATGGACTTGCTTTTTTGGTGATTCATATGTGTTGTTTGCACTGTCTGGGTTGTCAATTTGTTCCTGTAAGTGTCTGACACCAGGAAATCTTGAATCTTACACTTGAATGTTCTGCGTTACTTTATAAGTATACATCCGCTGTTGGCGAGATCTTCAGCTGCCGTGCGTGGAGCGGTGCTCTTCCCGGCCAATGAAGAAATTTGCAAATGATGTTGCCGCGCAGCATCACTGCGGAAAAGGTGGTTGAAAGGATAAATCGAAGCAAACAGTCAAATCACGGCACCTCTGGTCTGGAGGTCGGCCACGTCCTGAGTGCAGTCATATCGGGTGAAATGCATGAACCGGCTTGTCCCAGAGGTTAAGTCACTGCTGGCTTGACTCTTCAAATGCCGCGCGTGGAGTGAAGCTCCTCCCGGTTAAGGAAGTAAATGCGGAAATAAAGGTTGCTGTGCGGCGCCGATGGGAAAAGGTGGTGGAAAGTGAAGTTTAACCTGGTATGTCCAGTAGTATCGCTACGAGAGCTATACCACGGCGCCTCTGCTCTAGAGGCCGCCTACGTCCGAAATACACCTACACTGGTGAAATATGCCTAAACCGGCACACACCAGGGTTGGAACTCGATGGCTAGACATGTCATGCCACCTCCGCTCTAGAGGTCGGTAACGCCTGATAAACACCCATACTGGTGAATTTTGCCTAAACCGGCTCATACCAGGGGTGAATCTTGAAGGCTATGAATGTCACAGTACCTCTGCCCCAGAGGTCGGTCCCGTCCCAAACACGCCCATACTGGGAAATGCCTAAACCGGCTCAACCCAGGGTTAGAAGTCACTAGTGGCGAGGATTCGTCCTCCTGGACAAAAGCTCCATCCTGGTCACAACTAGGAAGGGTAGCGGCCACGACCGCAAAATGCTGAAGTCGGAGACACTGGACCAGGGAAGTCTAGATAGGCAACCACCTCTCACCCGGCGGGGATGTCTGCGTATCCTAATCACGCTGAGGTTTTCCGGTGAGAAAGTCCAACCCTGGACTGGATGGGCAACCACCTCTCACCCGGCGGTGATACACGGGTATCTCAAAACACGTCGAGGTTTTCCGGTGAGAAAGTCCAACTCTGGCCTGGGTGGGCTTACGCCTCTCACCCAGCGGGGATGCACTGATATTCCAAACACGTCGAGGTCTTCCGGTGAGAAAGTCCAACCCTAGACCAAACTGGTGCAATGAAAACCACGGTGTCACGCAATCCCGCTTCCGAGACCCACCAAGAATACAGGCTAAAGCACTGTGATACTCTGAGCCCCTTGTGGTCCTTTCGTGGAACTCGTGTGGTCTATTTTGGACCACACAGGGGACCACGGGACCTAACGAGGACCACATGCGTGAATTCAGTAGGTTCACAGTGCGGTTTTTGGTGGTAGAAGTGAACGAAGAAGAAGAAGAAGAAGATAAGTATACATCTCTACCTCTGTGTGCATTTACATAGTGGTAACATGGCCACGCTATGAGCATGGGTATATGAGTATGCTGCGGATACACCTTACTTTTATGTGTGTGTCTGTGCATGTAGATTGTTTTGTGGCATTTCTTAAATCTAAGTTTACATTTGCTAATGAGATGAGGTCAGTAAAGTGTCTGATGATTTTAGTAATAATCATGTGGGTGATTTGGTTTTTTTTTTTTTTAAATTAATCGGAAAGAACAATTATGGAATAGTTTGTATTTTTTTTTGGGGGGGGGAGGGAGGAACACAAAATTTCATTGTAAAAGGTTATTTACTTTCCTTTTCCCATCATTTTGCATGCATTAGAACTTTTAAATAGTGTAACTGAGAAACTTGGAAACTCGTTGATTATCACAAGAGCTCTCTGAAATAGTTTAATTTTGTCTTCTCTACACAGAAACTTGACAAGCCAAAATCCATGGCTTGTAAGGGAATGGAATTAATTAGCAATAATGTTAGAACAGAAACAAGTTTTGATGTGTTCTCTGTTGTTTGCTGCAGTGGGTAAGGATTAGCAGCAATATTAGAACTGAAACGAGTGTCAAAATACTCTCTGTTATTTGTTGCAGTGGATAAGGATTGGCGTGAACATATCCAACTTCCCACTCTCACTCAGTGCTGTGGGATTCCACATCTGCTTGGGTGGTAAGTCTTCTGTGATGCTAGTTTTATATCTTTCAGCAAAGAAGTTAAGCAGAGAAGCACACCTGTTGTAGTTGGTGTTGCCTCAGTCACCTAGCTATAGAAGGCTCTTTCTGAAGAAGGGGAAGGAAAGGCATCCAGGCGTGATACTGACAGGTCAAGGAAAATGTGGATGCTAACACATCTCCCTACCATTACCTTTTTGCACATGTTTGGGGGGGGGGGGGCCGGATATTAACAGTACAGAAAAGTAGAAACAAGCTTTTGCGTAGTAACAAAAATGGTATAAGTGTAGAGAATGACAGCTTGTGATGCCAGAGTTGAAGTGAAAGTACTGACGTCCTGTCTCGTCTTCTTTCTCTCTGTAACTGCAAACCGGTATTCTTTGCAATCAGTGCAGTGAAGATATTTCAGCATAGCATTGCGTCAGCATGTGAGCATATTACAGTAGCCGTTTATTCAGTCCTTGAGTGAAACTGAAAAGCAAGGGGTGCGCAGTACTTCTTTGTCAGACTCCACCACCAAGGGAACTGTGACGATCCCTGCCCCTGTTACTGGGGATGCCAACAAAGAGATGAGACAGGGATTGGCCAGCTATGGCTTATCAGTCCTGATGCTAGCATGCCACCTCTGGGTCGCTGATTGCCAAAAAACAGGTAGCGTCTTTCTCTCCCTCCCCAAATATTGATATGGTGTGGCAAGATTTCATTTGTGGGAATTGAATTACATAATTCACAGATTACAACAGTATACTTGTGAGAGGAAAGATTACTTTAGTAATGACCAAATTCCATTATTTCCCTGTAACATATGGTGTTTGATTACATAAAATGTTCATTTGTCATAGGGTTAGAGTTAAAAACTTTTATCAGTCATTGAACTATGGGGAGAGGGGTCCTTGCTTCTGTTGATGAGATCTGTCTTTGACGCATCAGATTAGGGATCAGCTTGTTTTAATTAGTGATAGAAATTATAAAGCAGCCTTTTTTTTAAACCCACTCTGTAAAGAAGCCTTCTTAAGTTCACTATGTTTAGAAACTTTCTTCTGACACCTACTCTGGGAGTGAAAGATTCTGTTACCTTCTCCCATTGTGATTTAGATGCCTCTGTTACAGATCTCCTGAGTGATATTTTAGAGAGGTTAAGTATTATGGACATAGGTATGTAAGTAGCCTAGTCAGTAGTGAGCTGTCTTCTCACCCAGAGATTTTAGTTCATGATATGTCTTCATCACCTTCTGATCAACCTGTCTGTAAAATTGGGTATCCAGCTTAGTGGTATGAGAGAGAAAAAAAAGCCTCTGAAGATGGTGAATATCTGCCTGCAGAGTGAGATTTACCAAATAAATTTCAGGAGTCCTACAATAGATGTTAAAAGAAAGTGATTCAGTATTAAATTTGTAGTCTATATGTAACTGAATTAAGTTTTAGAAATGATTAGAGACACATTTTCAGACCATTTTGAAATTTAAAAAAAAATACACAGTGAGTTTTAGGAATTGTCAAAGCATAAAAATATGTAATCAGTAAAACATTTGACATTTTAATGGAGATTTTGGAAATTGTTATTGGAGAAAACAGAAAGAAGAAAGATAATGCATTACTTAAAAAAGAACATTAGCTGGAACTGAGAACATGCTGAAAAATAGAAAATAAATTAGATAATAAAATAAAATGATAGGTACAATTGCAATGACCAAAAAAAAAAAAAAAAGGTGATGTTTGGTTTCTGACAAGTACCGTTGGTTTTTCTCCACAGCCATCTTTGCCCTGTACTATTGTTACTGGGTCAAGTTAAATATGTTCCAGACCTTACGCTGGCTGGGTATCATAGCCATTCCTACATTCTTCTTTGGCAACCGCCTCCTTAGTGCTTTAGCCTCTAAAAGGTGAGTATAGATCATCTGGAGGTGAAGGCATGCAGACAAATGTGATTCGGTCTAGACCAGTTGTTTCCAGGGCATGCATAGCAACCAGCTTTGGGAGGGGGAGGTCTGTGAAGATTCAGGGGTGGGGAGTGAGCGACAGGAGGCTTTAAAACCAAAGTGAACAAAATTTTTGAAGGCACGAGGGGTATAATGTAAAAAAGCAAGAAGGTGGCAGTCTGATAAAGTTTGGGAATCACTGGTATAGCTGTATCACTTCACAAATGTATCAGTGTGCAGAATGAACAGTTGGGTTGCTTGTACTAACAGATTAACGGGGCTTATAGCCAGTTCAGAACAGAAGATTGATTTGTTTTAACATCCCTACATGAGCAGTTCGTATTGTAAGTTTCCATGTTGTTCATTTCACAAGCTTTTGAGATTAAAATACAGGGTGCCTTGATTTTATGTTGGTTTGTTTTACACTGATTGACAATAATGCCAGCTTGGAATTTGCCCAAATTTAAAAAAAAAAAAAAAAGAGGAATGTGCTGCAGTCATACAAGAAATTTCCAAATTGATAAGAGAGGCTTGATCGGATGCGGTTATGGGAGATAACATCTTGGAATTGAATAATTGATTGATTGATAGTGGGAGGTGAGAAGAAACAAGGCCCTTCTAGTGAAGAATTAGCAGATTTGGTGAACTCTTGGGTGAACAGAGAGAGGAGGAGAAAGACAAAGGTGAGTCAGAGTGTGTTGTGAAGATAATAGAAACTGACACCCACAAACAATTTCTTGCTAATGCGTGCTCACCAGACAGTACATCACAGACAGCAATCACGCTAGGTAACAGAGGAAGAGCCCGCCCATGCAGGAGGTGGAGAGAGGAAATTACAGAAGCATTAAATATCCCATTATATGAAACAAATTGTCGAGCCCTATCAAGACTGAAAGGTGTATGAGGTAGGATACAAGACAAAATGCATGCTCTTTGACTGAGGAGTGTTAGGAAATGAACTATGACTGGGTGCGATGTGACTTTGTAAGGTTAAAAAGGTAAAATTCTCGTTTCCATGCCATTGAGGATACTGTGTTAGGCCTGTATTTTCCATGACCTTTGACACACCAAGTCACATTACCTTCCCAGATTTCACTGGCACTCATTTTTAGAAGTTTAGTGGATGCCTTTTTTGGTGTGGTGCTACCAGAAAAAAAATCCCACTGCTGGGATTTGAACATGGTACCACCAGATTAGTAGACCAAACACCTAACCACTCAGTAAAAGATGGATTTTAAATGAAGCTGTAGCACCTAATTATGAAATTCCTAGGGAGAGGAAGGAGAGGAAAAGAAAGACATGGCAAACTAGCCTGGATTCATAGTTTAGTAAGTTGCATGTTCAACCTGGGCCCTCCCTCAATAAGCACTTACACAGAATGACCGCTGACCACACGTCATACTGCATGCACTGCAACAAACAGGAAGAAGAAACTGTTAAGCACCACCTGCTGGACTGCAGTGCATTGAAGGACCTTTGGAAGAACCTGATAGCACCAAACTCCTCAATCACTGACATTCTGTATGGAGATGAACAGCTGAAGAGGACTTGTTTGTTTCATTATCTGACACAAGGGAAAAAGAGTGAAAACTTGTAAACCCGGGGATCGGAAAAGTCAAAGTACAGTATATTGATTAGTAAAAACCTTTGTTAACATGCTTTTATGGAAAAAAATTTATAAATGTTTGGATGCCTGGAACACATCCCCATGCACTCTATAATGTAATGAATTGATTGTGCACTGATTTCGTTTACATAGCTTCATTTTGGAGCACATCCCCAGCACAAAATCAGGGCAGCCTCTGTTTTGATGCGCATTTTGAAAAGTGCCTCTTGTAGAGAGAAAAATAATATGAAGATTTATGTGTGTGTTTGTATTCAGTTTGAGTTGCATTTTTGCTATCTATAGTTCATCATGAATCTTACATGAAAAATTTAAATATCAAATAGGAGTACATTTTTTTCACTGTTATTTCTGTACCATTTACTGCACAATTTGTTTTTCTTTTCTCATATCTGCTTTTAGTAATTTCAGTTTGTTGTGAAGTATATTATCTGTATTATAATTCACATATAATCCCAAAGAAGTTATATATGATGTGTATTATAATTCACATATAGCTCTAAAGAAGTTAAACGGTGAGTCCAGAAAAATAAAATTACATGTGCAGCATGATTGATATTTCTACATCCACGGTCAAGGGGTTACTGATCTTGGTGGTGATTTTTTTTTCCCCACTTCTTTTTTCTTTTATTTGAAACTCATCTTTTCTTTACTTTCTTGAATTTCAGATTTACAGATTTGTAAAACTTTTTATGGATTTTTAACATGATAAAGGGTTTATTGATCTCAGTGTTTAATTATTTTAAAATTTTGTTTGTTCTTTATGAAACTCTCACCCTTACTTTACTTTCTTGGATTTCTGCTTTACAAATATTAAAAAAATTTTTTTATAGATTTTGAATTTCATATGTTTTTTTTTTAGGGGCCGGCTAGCGTAGTGGTTAGAGCACTCGTCTAGCAACCAAATGGTCGAGGGTTCGAATCCCCAGCTGAGCGGGATTTTTTTTCCGACCAATACGGCCCCGAGGTCGACCCAGCCTCGTAAAATGGGTACCAGAGAAAATCTGGGAAGTAAAGGCAGCGAGGAAAGGAACTGGTCACCCTACCTCATACGCTGATGACCCAGCATAATGAGGTCTCTAACGCTTCACCCCCTACGGCATTTGCTATGGGACTATCTTTACTTTACTTTACTTTATTTTTTTTTTAGATAATATTATCTCAGGAAATAGAGTATTTATGCTTAATAATTACTGAAAGAAAAAAAGTAAATACTGGTGGCTATGAGCCAGTGGTGAAAAGTTATTGACCCAACCAAGACTTTGAACCATGAAACTTGCGTGTTATTCCACTTATTCGCTTCTGGCGAGATTCTTCAGCTGCCGTGCGTGGAGTGGGGCTCCTCCCGGCCAGTAAAGAAAGGTGCAAATGGGGTTGCTATGCGGCGCTACTGTGGAAAAGGCAAAAGAAAGGATTAAGAAAGGATTAAGTGAAGTAGTCTCGAGGTCAGGACAGCTCACATCACGGCACCTCTGCTCTGGAGGTCGGCCACGTCCTATGTGCACTCATACCAGGCAGATTGCCGGAACTGACTTAACCCAGGGGTTAAGACACTGCTGGTGAGATTCTTCAGATGCTCTGCGTGGAGTGAAGCTCCTTCCGGCCAGTGAAGAAAATGTGAGAAAGTAATTAGGGTTACCGTGTGGTGCCAATGTGAAAAGGTGACAGAAAGGATAAAGTGAAGCTTAATCAGTATATCCAGTAGTCTTACGGTGAAAGCTACTCGTACTACGGCACTTGTGCTTTAGAGGCAAACCACGTCCGATATACTCCCATTCTGATGAAATATGCCTAAACCAGGGGTGAAACTAGATGGCTACGCTTGTCATGGTACCTCCGCTCTAGAGGTTGGTCATATTCTAAACATGCATATACTGGGATAATATGCCTAAACAGGCTCAACCCAGGGGTGAAACTTACTAATGGTGATGATTTGTCTTCCTGGACAAAAGCCACTATAAATGTCTTCATAAACTTCATAAATCATAACTTCTTTGGCATTTATATTATTTATGGATTGCTAGATATTATTAGATGTTATTGCAGAGAGACAAGAGAAGTTACAAGTTTAGTTATTATTCTGAGACAAGAGACGTCACAAGTTTAGTTAGATATTATTGCTGAGAGACAAGAGACATTACAGGTTTAGTTGGATATTATTGCTGAGAGGCAAGAGACTTTACAGGTTTAGTTAGATATTATTGCTGAGAGGCAAGAGATGTTACAGGTTTAGTTAGATATTATTGCTGAGAGGCAAGAGATGTTACAGGTTTAGTTAGATATTACTGCTGAGAGGCAAGAGACGTTACAGGTTTAGTTTATTACTACTGAGAGGCAAGAGACGTTACAGGTTTAGTTAGATATTACTGCTGAGAGGCAAGAGACGTTACAAGTTTAGTTAGATATTACTGCTGAGAGGCAAGAGACGTTACAGGTTTAGTTTATTACTGCTGAGAGGCAAGAGACGTTACAGGTTTAGTTAGATATTACTGCTGAGAGGCAAGAGTCGTTACAGGTTTAGTTGGATATTATTGCTGAGAGACGAGACGTTACAGGTTTAGTTAGATATTACTGCTGAGAGGTAAGAGACGTTACAGGTTTCTCTCTCTCTCTGAACCCTAAGTGCCCAGGGCACATGGGGCTTCCGCAAGGGTTTTCCACAAATGCCTGTCCTTCGCCTTTTTTTCTGCTCTTGCCCAGGTGAGCCTTCTATTGCTCAACATCCTTTCTGTTGTTCTTCTCCATGTCTCTTTTGGTTTACCCTTACTTCTGTTTCCCTGTGGTGTCCATCTTAGTGCTATTTTTGGTAGTGAGTTGTCAGTCATTCAGAGCACATGTCCCAACCATTGCCAGCATCTTTCCTCAATAATTGTTGTCAGTGGCTTCATCTGCATTTCTGCCAATAAGATGTTATTTCTTATGGTGTTTGGCCAAAATATTTTTCTAATTCTTCGTAAAGATTTAGTCTGGAAAGAAGTCAACTTGTTTTCTACGGTTTTGGTGATTTTCCAGCATTCACTTCCATAGAGTCGTTACAGGTTTAGTTAGATATTATTGCTGAGAGACAAGAGGCGTTACAGGTTTAGTTGGATATTATTGCTGAGAGACATTACAGGTTTAGTTGGATATTATTGCTGAGAGACATTACAGGTTTAGTTAGATATTATTGCTGAGAGACATTACAGGTTTAGTTAGATATTATTGCTGAGAGACATTACAGGTTTAGTTAGATATTATTGCTGAGAGACAAGAGGCGTTACAGGTTTAGTTGGATATTATTGCTGAGAGACATTACAGGTTTAGTTGGATATTATTGCTGAGAGACAAGAGGCGTTACAGGTTTAGTTAGATATTACTGCTGAGAGGCAAGAGATGTTACAGGTTTAGTTAGATATTATTGCTGAGAGACAAGAGGCGTTACAGGTTTAGTTGGATATTATTGCTGAGAGACATTACAGGTTTAGTTGGATATTATTGCTGAGAGACATTACAGGTTTAGTTAGATATTATTGCTGAGAGACATTACAGGTTTAGTTAGATATTATTGCTGAGAGACATTACAGGTTTAGTTGGATATTATTGCTGAGAGACAAGAGGCGTTACAGGTTTAGTTAGATATTACTGCTGAGAGGCAAGAGATGTTACAGGTTTAGTTAGATATTATTGCTGAGAGACAAGAGGCGTTACAGGTTTAGTTAGATATTACTGCTGAGAGGCAAGAGATGTTACAGGTTTAGTTAGATATTATTGCTGAGAGACAAGAGGCGTTACAGGTTTACTTAGATATTACTGCTGAGAGGCAAGAGACGTTACAGGTTTAGTTAGATATTATTGCTGAGAGACAAGAGGCGTTACAGGTTTAGTTGGATATTATTGCTGAGAGACAAGAGAAGCTACATTGAGGCATTACTGCTAAAAGATGAGAGAAAATAGTTGGGTATTGAATAAGTTAAAAAATAAGGAAAAAGAGAGAGAAATGTGGTATCTACTGAAAGACCAGGAGAAATTACAGGTTTTAGTAAAATGCTTTGTTTTTTTTTAATCTATCTTTTTCTAGGTTTATTTTCATTTTTTTATTTTTTGCTTAAATTTTGGAAAGAGAGAGAGAGAGAATACCTTAAGTGTGGACTTGATTGTAAACAAAGCATGTTGATCTTGCGTAATAAATTTATTTATCCCCTGAAAATAACTTTATACGTGCATCTAGATCTCTTTGGATAACAGCCATTACATTAGCAGAGCCACCTCGAGTTCAGATTCGCCAAGACCAGAAAACTAGATTGAAAAAACATAAATAGAGTAAGCTGTTGGAAGTTGACATTAGGTTTTTTTTTCTTCTTCTTTTATAGTTCTGAGAGTTTACATTACTTTGGTCTTTGGGGGTTTTTTTGTTTGTTTTTGTTTACTTTTTCCCCTTTCATGGTTTGTTATTATTTTTGTTGGTGTGTTAGTGATTCAGAGCAGGCCTTTGTTGCTCAAAGTGTTTCTTGGGTGTAGGGTGTGTCACAGGAGCCGTGTAAGCAAGGTAGGGAGAGATAGATCTTCAGTGGTGGAGCAAACTGAGAAACTTGGTGCTCTATTTTGCTAGGAGAGTTAGGAGATTGAGAAGAGAAAAAAAAAAAAAGAAGGTAAAACTCCTGTTTCCATGCTATTGAGGCATACTGGGGACTTTAGGTCCATATTTCCAAGACCATCGGCACATGAAAGTGCGACATGGTCAGTATCATGCCTGGCTGCATTCACCTTCCCAGATTTCTCTGGTACCCATTTTTAGAGGCTGGTTGGATCCTGGGGCCTTCTGTGTGTACCACTGCTGGGATTTCAACCCAGTACTACCTGATTAGTAGACTGAGCACTTAACCACTCAGCCAGGCTGTTGTTAGGATATTAGGAAAGCTGAAATAGCTAATACCATATCTCTTCCATTGCATTCGTTGCTCCTAGACAGAAGATAGAACTGTTTGACTCTCCACCTTTGCAGACAAGAAGATTTATGTCGTTTTATTATTCAGGAACAAAACAGACTAACGGCGGCTGAATTTTTTTTTATTTTTTATTTAACCTGGCTTATGTGTACAGTGGTTAAATACAGTAATTGATTATATATATAAACATATGTGTTTTTACTTAATTATGATCTGTAATGTAACTAATGAGATAGTTGTTGGCATGTTGTAGATAACTACTTTTTACGGATCAGTACAGTCAAACATTGGTATTCAGTAAATGAGTTAGGATGGATAAAAAAAATGGAATTGAAGCGAAGCATGGGCTTTATATTTTATAAAAAAATAGCGTTCCATCAGGGAGTAATCTAAAAGATATGGGAAATGTAGAACTGAAGCAGATATGGGTTTTATTATAGTATTAACAAAGCATTAGATGCGGGAGTACTTTAGAAGGTAAGAGGTAATTAAAGAAGATAGATTGAAAACATAGAATTGAAGCAAGTGTAGGTTTTATAATAATGTTTATAAACCATTAGATAGGAAGTAATTTAGAAGATGTAAAATAGGTAGGTTGGAAAGTGAGCATATGTAGGTTTTATAATATTTATAAACATAAGGGAGTAATCGAAGAGTAATGAAGATTATTGAAGAGTAAAGTAGGTAGATGGATAGATTTTTGAAAATAGAGAGAGAGAGAGAGTAACAATATGAAGCTGATATGTTAAGTTCTATAATGGTTTTTACAAAGACTAAATTGATTTCCATGTACTGTCTTTATTTGTTGTAATCTAAAATAAAATTCTGACTGTTGAGAAATTCTGGTGTTTAAAAAATAAGGATATCTATATTTTTAAATATATCTAAAATACTTTATATGTCTTTGTTTTTCTTTTCATTATTTTTCATCATGTCTGTGATAAGAGCAACCTTTTCCATGTACGTAAATGTAATGTTGTATTTTGGATCATGGTGAGTAAATGTAGCACTTTATAACTCCAGACTTTATGTGCTGTGTTGTTTATATCTATGTCCTGTAGCATTTCCATGCTGTAGGGGTATGAAGTGAGAGTGACTTTTGTAGGCCAGTCCAGCATTTGAGATAGGGATGCCAGCACTTGTCCTCACTGTCTTTGTTTTCCTAGGGAAATCCAGGCACCCATTTTTTGAGGCTGGTGTTGGTTGGTCTGAAATTACCTGAGGGGAAATCAACCAGGGACCTTCTGATCAGCAAGTGAATGCACTGACTACTACACCATGATGACATGGTAATTTGTCCTGCAGTGTTGAAAGTGTACTGGGTTCATGTCCCAGCTGTGGGATTTTGTTTTTCTGGTACACCAGGTTCCACCCAGCCTCTGAAAATGGGTACCAGAGAAATCTTGGAAGGTAAATGTGGCCAGGCGTGATACTGACCACATCATACTTTCATTTGCTGATGGTCTTGAAAATACAGGCCTAACACTGTATCCTTAATATGCCATAATGGTGTGGGAATGGGACCATCACCTTTATATGTTGAAAGTGCATGTGGTCACCAGTCTTTTGATGTTCATTTTACATCATCCAGAATGTATAATGTTTTTACTTTGCTCCATTCTTTCAACATTTCTCCTGATTTTGAAAATATGTTTTTTTTTTGTTACAGACATCTTAAACATCTCTTCATGCTTGGTTTAATCATTGGTTTGTCCATTACTTGAAGCACTCACAGGGCACTTTTCATTTCTTTCTTACAGTGCCAAGCGTGACTGATTCCAGGCGTGGAAAAGCACAAGCACATCCTTCATGGTCTGTCTGCAGAGTGGCCGTCATCAAGTGTGAATGATCTAGGATTCATACAGACTTTTATGTTTGTCCATTTTTTTCTTTCCTTTGCTTGTTCGTATTTTTGCAAAATCACAAAAAAAGGAGGGGGAGGGGGAGTGCACCATCTTCTGTAAGAAGATTTCTGTTAGCATTTTGGGCAGCACTAAGAGAAGCTAACTCATGAACATTTGTTTATATTGAGGTGCAGACAAATTTGATTGCGTGTAGGAAACAATCCTGGCATATTTATTGTGTATCGTGCAACATCGACTTATTTTAGTTGACAAGTGGTTTTTTACTTAAAAAAAAAATTCTTAGTATCTAATAAGATCTGCTCTAAACAGGTTGTCTTTGCTCCATGGAGCTCAAACGAATAATTAGTGCATAAGTATATAACTATACACGAAGCCACTGCAGTAAAGCTGTGATAACAAAATGTATAAACTAGGAAAAAAAGTAGGAACAGCTTTATTACTTGATGAGCACACTGTTGTGACATTTCAGTGTGAACCTTAATCATACGAAAACACACAGGACGAAGAAATGGAGAGAGAAGATAAAATATAAATGCACACGAATGCCATGTGAAGAATAGAAATGGAAAAAAAAAATAGAATAAAATAAAATAAATGGAGTACGTTGCTGTGACTCTGCACTAAGTTCCACTCCTTTCTCACTTGTAACACATCGTTAACAACCCCTCTACCCTAGCTATAATCACCTGTTCCATCTTCTCCCGGCTAGATTACCATTGTATCACTCTCTCCCCTTTCCACGGTTTCCCCTCCCCATTTACGACCCACCTATCACACATCACAAGTCTCTGTTTAAACATTCTCTACACTCCACCATGTGCACTTCTGAACACAGCGTCTTACAAGTCACAACTTCTTTCAAGTCACAGCCAAGTGCTCCGTTTTATTTTCTAATTTTTTCCATTCCTGTTTTTTACATGGCATTCATGTGAATTTGTATTTTTATCTTCTCTCTCTATTTCTTTGTCCTGTATGTTTTTGTATGATTAAGGTTCACACCGAAATGTCGCAACCGTGTGCTCATTAAGTAGTAAAGCTGTTCCTACTTTTCCCCTAGTTTATACATGGAGCTCAAAGAGTTTTAACAGACGGAGTTTAATAGGTTTGGAACATGGAGAAAGCTTACCTGACTGTAGGTGACTGTAACCTATATTATCAATTACTGAAACATTTCTTAATCTGTCATCCACTTGTGGTAAATATTTGCATGCATATTTGACTTACCGAACCTCATTTATGGACAGGAAGTGGTCTCTGCCTAACTGTGCCAGTGAATTTCAAATAATATTTGATGTGATATAGCTTGTTTCACCTTTGATGGCTTTAAATCGGGTGAATTTCAGCAGCTACAGAAGCCAGCTGAGAATCATGTCAAGCAGTGTCTCTTATGAGCGATTCTGTTACTGATTTCCAACTAATTCTGTCGATGAGTTTCACGCAGAATCATAATATGGCGTGTTTTTTTTTTAATGACGTTGAAGTGGATGGATTTCAGCTGCCAAAGAATCTTTCAGCTGAGCAGTTTCATTGCTGATTTTATCATTATCAAACAATCATCATCTGCTTGCTCATTTGAAAATGTTTAAGTCGGGGTGAATTCTTTTGTTCTGTAATAGATGTGTGTGTGTTGAGATGGCTCTGAGCTTACAGCGTCTGTGTTTATTTGTTGGTCGGCTTCGAGGATAAATATTCATGTTCTTGCACTTAAAGTTTAAAATTGAAAATAATTGTTTTTATTTTATTTTTGCGTATTAGGATGTTACGTTTACTTATTAAAAATATTTTGTGTTATAAATATCGGTTTGTTTTATATTTTGCTAATTGTGAGTAAAAGTGTGAGTGTATGAAAAACAAATTTTCCCAATCTGGTATACATCCTTCATTTAAACAGCCCATGAAAAGATACAGAAACAAAAGCTGTCAGTCACTGTCAGTACAGGTTTGTATAAAAAGCAGGGTGTAGGCGGCAGTGAAACCTGTTACAACTCACCAGCTATTGGGACATTAATGGAATATCCGCCTTTAGTCTAAGAATTGGTCTGCAACCAGTAACAATTCAACATTTGCCACTCTCCCCCCCAGTTGAAATGCTCATAATATGCTGTTTCTTCCTGTTTTCTTTTTCCTTTCCATTTTTGAGAAAATTAATGAAGTCCAGGGAAATTAACATATAAAAATAACCACTATATGTATATATATGGGAGGGGGGTAAAGACACTGTCAAGTTTGACAATGGTTGGCCCATAGCTGACATGCTAGCATTAGGGTTGGCAAACCATAGCTGACATGGTAGCATTAGGGTTGGCAAACCATAGCTGACATGCTAGCATTAGAGTTGGCAAACCATAGCTGACCAAGACCATGTCTCACCTCTCCATTGATATGCTCAGTAACAGGCCTAGCCTGGCTAATGGGACGGGGATCATCATAGTCCCCACGGTGGTGGAGTCTGCTAAAAAGGTATTGCACACCTGCATTTTAGCTGCACTCAAGGACTGAAAAAAAAAAATAGCTGTCATAACCTGCTCCCAATCCAGTATGATGCTGTGCCTCAACTTCTTTGCCACATCAGCTGCAAAGAGAACCAGCTCATAGTTCCAGGGAGACATGATAAGAGAATGTACATATTATGAAAATGCTAACACTACCCTGCAGGAACCAAAAAATCGGAAAGGGCTTCACGACTGAGTAGTTAGTGTGTTGTCCACTTCCCTCTCATGCCTAAGTGTCTCAGAAGTCCACCTCTCAGTTGGTCTTATCTAATTTTTCTTGCTCTCATCTATACTTCTCTTTCTTAACCCATTTTGCTGGTCTACAATCTCTTGTAATATTTCGGTTTCATAATCTGAGACATTTAGATGGGTTGCCTTCATGAATCCCATTGTCAGAAGTTCCTCATGCATGCCCCAGTTTTCCCTATCCGCGCTCTTTTCATTACCTTTTATGCTAGCACGCTTATCAACCTGAAGGCCACAACATTAAAATGAAAGCCTTCCTAAGCTTATGATGTGGAGCAACACAAAAACAAGATGTTTGATACAACAGCATTTATAACAAAACAGCACAAAAACAAGATGTTTGATACAGCATTTTTTAGTGAAACAGCACAAAAACAATGATACAACAGCATTATAATGAAACAGCACCAAAACATGTTTAATATGACAACATTTTATAATAAAACAGCCTAAAAAAACAAGATGTTTGTTATGACAGCATATTATAATGAAATAGCACAAAAACAAGATGTTTGATAGGAGGATATTTTATAACGAAACAAAAACAAGATGTGTGATATGAAAAGTATACATTTTACAACAATGCAACAGAAAAACAAGACTTCTGAGATTATTGTATTTATTTTATAACAAAGTGAAACACAAATGAGGAGATGTATAGTATGTATCTTATATTTCCTAAAGATTACATTCCCTCAAAATAAAAGTGACATTCTGGCTGACATTTTTTACTGTAATTACTTCATTTTTTAATCAAAACTTGTGGTTAATACTTGGTGGTATGAACAATATATAATCATGTCTAGGAAGTGGAGGTGGATTGGCCACAATCTAAGGAAACTCAACACCAGCATAACAAGACGGGCACTGATATGGAATTCTCAAGGAAATAGAAAACAAGGAAGACCTAGACTTACTTGGAGAAGAGAAGTTATGACAGTGCTCAGAGACAAGGGATACACGTGGAAGGAAGCAGAGAATAATTCCAAGAACAGGGGTGACTGGAGAGCCTTTATCCGTGGCCTATGCTCTCAAGGGAGTGAAAGATGATGATGATGTACAATATATGTGTTTTGTTGTCTTTTTATTCATTTTCTGTTCAAGAAAAGAAAAAAAAAAGGAAATTGTAATCAAATTGGGCAAGAATTGAAAATATAGATGAGAGGTTATGACAGGATTTACTTTTTAAAAGTCATTCCAGTTTAACAGTTTCTAAATTCAAAGCAGATAAATGCAATTAAAGTCTCACTTTGTATGATACAAAACGAAACAATATCTGTGTATGTATTTATAACAAAGTATATAAATATAAGGACCACTGGAGCATAAATTTTTTAAAAAACTTTAGAGATTTTATTTCAGTAACAAACTGCATGACTGATATTTTAAATTTTGTTTTATGTGTATGAAACAAATATGTTCAACTGCTTCTTTTCCCTTTCTGTTATGGATGGAGTTTATGTTGCAAATAAATCAAGAATTCAATTTTTTTTGGTTTATTCTGAACTAGCGATTTCTTTTTTAAGAAAAATTTAAAATATGCTTTCTACCCAATGTTAAACAACCAATAAAAAATTCTGTCAGTGGTTAGTGCAATAGTGTCTGATGGCAAAGGTCAGGGGTTTGAATCTGGTCGAAGATGCCTCAGTCACCCAGCTTTAGAAATTGATACTGGACTTCTGTAGCTGGGGGAGGAAAGGTGACCAGGCATGATTCTGACTACATCACCTGTGCTGACAGGTCAAGGGAAATATGGGCACTAAAACTATATCCCTTATGTGCCTCTAGGGCATGACATGGTTGCCTTACCTTACCTTGCTTTATTTTGAAAGAAAACATAATTAGCAAATCTGTTTATTATCACTCTGTATTTTGAGAATATATATATATATAAAAATCTGGATGCAAATGACTCTCCCCCACCAGATTTATGATAATTTTTAAAAAGTTCTTTTAAAACAAAATTTTCTAAAAACTTATGGTAGAAAGTGAACACACGTGTGTACTTGTGACATTTTTTTGTAATGGATGGACAAGAATAATCACCAACGGCTTGGCACATAATAGATAAGCATACATTAAGCAGTTAATAGATAAGCATACATTAAGTAGCAGCGACAAATCCTCGCGAGTCATTTGGTCAAAAACGTGGCTGTGTTAAGAAGAAAGAGAAATTATATGTCTGTGGTAGTCCTACATGTGACCAAGAAGAGAACTCTCCTGTCCAGGAAAAAGGGTTCAAACCTGTGCCCAGTGTAGGACCACTTATAATATCAGCTTGGAAAATTTTGGCCATGTTAAAATCAGAAACCTGCAATTGAAGATGACACACAGAAATGAAATACGAACAATAGCAATTCACTGAACGTGGAGAACAATTATTATGAGATGCATGCACAATGCACAACACACAAGGATGGCTAAAGGTCTTCTAGTCGGTGTGAAGTTATGTTTCTGACATTTTATGGCTGTGGTGTCTTGTTAGAACTTGTCAGTTAGAAAGCCGAGATACTTCGGCCACATTATGAGACAACTAGTTTGGAGAGGTTGATAGCAGAAGGCATGGTGCCCGGCAAAAGAGAAAAGGAACAACTTCACCGTAGATGGACTCAGGACATCATGGAAAGTCTGACTATGTGAGACTTGCTCAAGAACGTACTGCATTCAAGGGGGGTAGTGAGAGGGACAGTGTTCTACAAAGGACATGTCACATGAAGAGGTGTCTTGATCTCTGGATGTGACAAGCATTTTGTCAAATGAAGAATGGACAACAGAGCTTTCTTAGCTCTAACCTACCAAACAACATCCATGACCCACAAACATCATCTGTAATGGAAGAAAAAATCTCGACCATGATGTATTACTAGGAAATGATACAATATCTATTTTTAGCATTTATAGCAGTTTAAAATTATGACCATAGAACAAATCTTTGTATGAGACAATTTAAACACTGGTAGGTTAAAAATGCAGACTTGTTCACAACAGGAAGACTGTCGCTCTCTATGCCCAATGAAAAGGCACTGGATATCCAGTTTCAAGAGATTTTAAGGCACTGGATATCCAGTGTCAAGAGATTTTAAGGCACTGGATATCCAGTTTCAAGAGATTTTAAGGCACTGGATATCCAGTTTCAAGAGATTTTAAGGCACTGGATATCCAGTTTCAAGAGATTTTAAGGCACTGGATATCCAGTTTCAGATGATTTTAAGTTGACTAGGATACAGTCACAGAAATGCAGATGAAACCACTGACAACAATTATTGAGGAAAGACGCTGGCGATGGTTGGGACATGTGCTCCGAATGACTGACAACTCACTACCAAAAATAGCACTAAGATGGACACCACAGGGGAGCAGAAGTAAGGGTAGACCAAAAGAGACATGGAGAAGAACAACAGAAAGGATGTTGAGCAATAGAGGGCTCACCTGGGCAAGAGCAAAAAAAAAGGCGAAAGACAGGCATTTGTGGAAAACCCTTGTGGAAGCCCCATGTGCCCTGGGCACTTAAGGTTCAGAGAGAGAGAGAGAGAGGATACAGTCACGGTCAATAACTTCAGTTTCTTGTACTCAGAACCATGCCCTCCCTATATCATTGTTGACTTCATTTCCCATCAAACTTGGAGAGTAAAATATCACAAACAAATGGCCATTGCTATCATTAAACCTCTGGCCAAAAGACATGGGTGCTGATTTTAAAATAGTGCAGTGCTACCTTCTAACCTTTTTTTTTTTCCTGAAGAGCAGGCATGCATGAAAGTAGTTAGCCTTGACTAGAGCATAAAAATAGCCTGACACTGAACAACAGTACATAAATAACTGATCAGGACAGTTTTCTTAAATGCCTGACACTTTATTTTGGTCATAAGCAGCCCTGAAGTGTTTCAGTTGAATGAAAGTCTGCTTCCAAAAAATTTAACACAGCAGTAGACAATTAACTTCAAGGCTCTGGTGAATTAACTTTAAAAAAGAGAGTAATGACTAACAGCTACTTGGATAGAGAAAAATTACGTGACAAAACTCCAACCCTCTGGATCTATATAAATTTCCAGAAAGAATTTCAGGGCAAGAATATCTGATCCACTATTATGTTGAAGAAGCACACCAATTTGCATACCTTGGCATCTATACAGACCAGGATGGTGACACCAGAAAGGAAGTTAGAATTGCAAAAGCAGCATTGACCTTCAAGAATCTTGAAAACATATGGCATTCAAAAGTTATAAGCATAAAAACCAAGCTAACATTCAATTCAAATGTAATATTCACCCTCATTCATGCATGCAAAAACTGGAAAACAAATAAAGAGCAAGATGACAAATTAGACTCTTTTAAAAACAAATACCTAAGGAAAATACTTGGCTTAAATTGGAACGAATTCAAGAACAACACAGAGATAAGGCAGATGGGTGATCAGAAAAAAGGAGATACATGTATATCGGTAACATGATGAGAAGAAACATTCAGATAATCCCAAAACAAGCTATCAAGTGGAACAGAAGGAAAAGAGGTTGACCACGTGAACTGTAAAGAAGACACTGTTAAAATAGAGGCCAAATTAGTAGGTATAAAATCCCTTGATGAGGTTGAAAAGCTCGCTGAAAACAGGAAAACTTGGTGAACTACCATGTGAGACCTATGTGACATTTAATGGCACAGGAAGGATGTAAGATATACCTGTATGTATGCTTTCAAAATGAGCAGTACCTTAGTGTTATATCTCAATAGAAACACTACCATAACTTTGCCTTCATATCATATAACATCACAACAAAATCCTCACAACTTTACCTTGGTATCATAACATCCTGATGGTCTTGGATCATGTTCAACCAAATCTCCCCTGGAACAGATTGCACCCCATGGACTCTTACCACTGTATGGGTCATGTTGATAGTCTGTCAAGGATTGCAGCACTTATTATTAAATGTAAACTTTACAGAAGCAGAAATTTTTTCCAATTAAAATGTTGGAGTGCCGTATGTAAATGCATATAATGCAGGAGTTATAGACAGTTTTTGCACACCTTGGATCTCCCTGCAACCTATCCCCATCTGCACATTGTAAATGAGCTTTTGTTTTTAACTGTTGGTAGAGGTTTATGGGTAAAATATAAACACAGTTTGGCCCACAGTCTTTCAATGAACGATAAAAAAGAAAAGAATTTATAAAGAAAATGAAACTAAAGTAGGAAAACAAAGGCTGAGCTTATGTGGATAATGTCCTTGACCCCATGCCAATAGCATTGCGACTGCACATGTCTTATCACCTTCAACTCACAGTGAACAACAACAATGCGACTGATTACAACAATGCGATTGATTACGTTTCATAAAAACTGATCGTTATTTTTCTTAATTCTGTTTTTTTTTAAAATTTCCCCTTTATATACTTAAGCCAAGCCTTCTTTCTTTCCTCTTAATTAATTGCCATATATGTTACTGTTTGAGTAAGAGCTGAATACAAATGCTCCTTAGATATGACTTCTGTGTCATCTTGTTTACAGTACAGAAGACTAAAAAAAAAGACAATCAAAATTTCTAGGACACAGAATAACAGGCATGAAATTCTCGAAAATTTGGAAACATAAATGGCAAAAGATAGAGAGGGTGGGGAAGACATACCTAGATGGCCTGACTGTATGGTTTGGCACAAACGACAACCGATTTGATTCGAGACACAGAAGATTGAGCGAGTTGGAGAGAGATGAGTGCCTACGCCCATGGGCATGGCAGGTAAGGTAAGGTTATGGGACCTTGTTGTCAGTTACACACCAATGGATTGTGAGTGATACAATCAAAATGGGTAAAAATGATGTGATGGAGAACACCTACATTCCACCATGGATGGCTGGATGGCAAGTATTATTATCACAAGTAAGTGATAACAGAATTGTTGAAAATTGCTAGTTTTTCTAAAAGTATAACTTTTCTTAATAAAAAGACAAACAAATGCTGTCATTTAAACAAAAAAAATCTAAAACATAAAAATCTGCCAAACGTGGGGCTCGAACCCATGACCCTGAGATTAAGAGAATCATACTATACCGACTGAGCTAGCCGGGCTCATATCACTCTGTAGTATATGACCTTTTCCTTCCTACTCCTCAGCGCAGACAACATGCGCAGTTGTCCGTGGCGTGTCTATTCGCACCTGATTTCATTGTCCCAATAATCACCCTCGAAAACAAATGCAGATCAATGAAGAATGAAAATCTGAAGTACTTGGTAAATCCAAACTAACCTACATCAAGGTTAATGATGGTTGGCCTGTCCATGATGGACCAAAACTACAGAGCCCAATCTTTTAAACAGGAGTCACTGCTAATTGTATCAACAGATTTCTAACAAAAAAATTAACTGTAGTGGTATCCTTTAGATGCCAACTGTGATCACCTGTTTACTGACAGCTTGTTTAAAACTTTCAGGTCAGTTATTTGATTTTGATTTTTTTTAAAATGAATTTTGCTCAATTTGTGAATATGTAGTAATGACCATATGCAACATCTGCCAATAACCATGACTCATTCTCTCTCTCTCACACACACATATATACATGCACATACACACACATGTACATATAAAGATGCACACCTGCATGTTATATATATGCATATGATATACACAGCCGTTTTAAAAGAAAAATGGATTTTCTGCTTGTGTGTTAAACGCATATTATTTGAATGAAAATAGGGTGGTTTATTCTCAATAAACAAACAGGGTGGCTTGTTCTCAATAAGCAAACGATCTGATATTTCATTCTTTTCATACGTTATTCTTACATTCAGTTTTCATAATTAACTGGCTTAATGTCTCTTGTTAATTAATCTAAAGTAACTCATTATCCATGAATCTATCATTTGCTGATTTTATTATGCATTATATGCAACTTATGGTCTTATGGTAACTGATGAAAATTAATTTAAAGTCACCCCCAAACTGCAGAAGTCTTTATCCCCAAAAACTTGTGGGGGGGGGGGTTGGTGGTGAAAGCATTCAATCTGTCAGTCAGTGGCTTATAGTTTGTGCCAAGGTTGGAAAACCACAGCTGACCATGACCCTGTCACAGCTCTCTGTTGGTACCTAGCCTGGCTAATGGGGCAGGGATTGCCAAAGTCGCCATGGTGGTAAAGTCTGTTAAAGAAGTACTGCACACCCCCTGTTATTTTAACTCCAGTCAGGGATTGAAAAAAAAATAGCTGCTGAAACCTGCTCCCTGGCCAACACAATGCTGCGCCTCAACATCTTCACCACATAGGCTGCAAAGGGCAGAGATTACCAGAGCCCCAGTGGTGGTGGAGCCAGCTAAAGAAGCCTTGCACACCCCTTGCTTTTTAGCTGCACTCAGAGACTGAAAAAAATAGCCGCCACATCTCTCTCCCATTCTGACACAAGGCTGTTCCTCAATACCTTCATTGCATCAGCTGCAAAGAACATCAGCTTGCAGTTCCAAGGAGATCTTCAGTCTCACTTGTAGAGATAACATTAACCTGCCTGCATCAACGTCGTTTAGTGAGAGAATTTAATGTTTCATCCAGTTTAATAAACAATAATTAGAAACACTGAGGTTTGTGCACAGCAAAGTATGAGAGTCAAAGCTGATAAGAGCAGTCTGAAAAAAAAAAAATGTAGCCAACAGACGTGAGAGAAAGAAAATTTACATCTAAATGTCTGAAAAGCAAATCACAGTGTGCAGTAGAATGAGCTATGGACGGACAATGTCCTTGCCACTCTGTCCAGAAGCATCATAACTAGAACAGAACAGTCATGCCACCAACTCTTAAAAATAGTGTCTGAACCGCTGGTTTTAGTGCTCCAGGTTCTTGCAAGAAAGATGCCCTTAGCAGGGGGAAACCATGAGGAAGATGAAACACGGACAGACTGTGGGTGATTTATGGAGAAGGATCTTGAAGACCTAGATTGGACCCCCTAAAAAAAAATCTGCTAAACAGATTCCACCACCATGGGGACCATAGCAGACCCAACCTTGTTAGCTAGTTATGGGTCACAAGTTCTTCCATCTCCGATTCCATTTTTGAATTAAAAAAAAAAAAAACCTACCATTGGATCGCATAAGTGTCTTCAAAGTATCCAAGTTCTTCACTGAGTTTTGATCTCTGCGGAAAATTTTGGCCCTTGGTGCCAGTTCGTAAGTGTAATCTTTCCCAAAGTGAGCTACATATTCAGGGTAACCACTCTTGTTGTAGATTTCCTCAAAGAAGGGAATGTTGTATGATGGGAAGTAACCTGGTGATCAAAGACAGTTCTAAATTATGATGGATTTCATTAATCTTGAAAATTTTGGCTAGAATTATAAGCAGTTTTTATCCGTAGATCAAAATGTAATCCAGTTTTCATTCAAATAATAACCCACAGAAAGCAGAAATGGACAGGGTTGTTTTTTAGAAGGACCTCTGGGAATGCAGCTGACTGTGTTCAGGTGTGAAGCCCACAAGGAAAGCATACTGGATGTTCCTGTATCTTCTTGTGGTAGCAAACTTCATTTGGATTTATAATCTGGTCACTGGAATGCTGCCTGATAGAGGCGGAGTTTGCTGACAGAACTGTATCTTAAGTCTGCTCTGTAAAATGAAGATAGTCACTGCAGTTCATTGTGCCAGGGTGTTGGGCTTCTGCAAGTTCTTCCTGAAGCAGAACTTTAAAAGTAGACATTGTGGAGAAGACACTTTGCCACAGTACTTGTGTCTTGTTTGGAATAGATCCAGGCTTCCTGGCAGACCAAACCTCCTTGGAAAGATCTCTAATAGTTTCTAGAAGCACCAGAGATAACTTTACTCATCAGAATAATGGAGGGCATGGGAACTGAATGATGGGAGAACTGTCTTTCAGCTGTCATGTTCCTATCCATCCATGTGTGAAGAAGAACCAAACTACTACCATACTGGTACCTATTAGGAATGGTCATGATGACAATTTTGACAGTCTGATGAAGGAGGTATTGGGACATACTGGGCAATCCATAGGGGATTCTAATCATAAAAAGGTTATGAATCCCTGCTTTAGATGATTCATGTATGTAAGCAAAAGAGAAGAGGCTACACATTTATTTTAATGCTTAGTTCTTTGTTCAGTAATCTTCTTCTTCTTCTTTTTAGGCACATTGGCAATGATGCATAGTACCCTGATTTTTTGCAATGAACCTTTCGGCTGGGTACCTCCAACTTCAGCACCTTTCCCTGCTAGGGCAGACTGTTGTCTTGCTCGGACTGCCATGAAGACAGTGGCCTGGCCAAACTTTGTTTTCCAGCCTCTAGTGGCTGTAATTAAGCCCCTTCTCCACATCAGATCCAGCATGCAATGCTGGCCGGCCAGACGGCTTTGAGACAGTTCCACAGAGACACTCCGACTTTGGGATGAGGAATCAGATGAGTGCCTCAATGATATCCATTCCCCACCACCTATAATCTGCTGGCTCTGTTTTGTTCTGATAGCCATTGTTGTAAAGACCCATAGGCTTGTCACGTCCTGGATTTGCTGGTTTCACACCAGATTTTCCTCATCCCCACCGGCGATCCCCATGTCCCCACCCATCCACCGACTTGACGTTACATTTTACAAAAATAATTACAATTAGTGTTGATTGCTACAGAGTAGGTCAGAGTTTTTAAGCAAACAAATCTATGTTCACTGTCTCACAAAGACTATGTTGAGATAAGTGTGTTCTTAGCACAGTTGTTCCCGGGGGTTTGCTCAGTAATTGAAAGCTTGGTAAAGTTAAAGGTAAAATCCCCGTTCCCATACCATTAAGGCATATTGGGGATACGGTGTTAGGCCTGTATTTCCAAGACCATCAGCACATGAAATGTAATGTGGTCATCCTCATGCCTGGCTGCATTTACCTTCCCAGATTTCTCTGGTACCTATTTTTAGAGGCTGGGTGGTCTCTGGGGCCTTTTTGGTGTGTGCCAGGAAAAAAATCCCACTCCTGGGACTTGAACCCAGTACCACCTTATTAGAAAACCGAGCGAATGCGTGGAAACAAAATAATTTATGGTCTCTTACATTCCAAAAATATCCATCAACTTCAGCAAATCTCCTTAACAAAAATGATTACAACTTATGAAAATTAGAAAAAAATATTCTATTATCTGGGAAAAGGTGGCAAGAAGGAATTTAAGGGACACGGTGTCAGTGAGTCTGACAGGATGGTGTGAGAAGAGATCACCAACTGAGCTGATGGCCTGCATGAAGGATCGTGTACTCTGGAGAAGCATAATAGCCAACACCAGTTGGGACGGCACCTGATGATGATGATGATGATGATGGTGTCAGTGCCCATATTTTCCTTATCAGCACATTACTGTCCCAACTTCAAGAACAGCAAAGCACCGGTATACCTGAGTGACCAGAGTGGCTTTCACTGGATCTGAATCACCCACCTTCACTGTGTGAGACTGGTTTCCTAACCACTTCACCATGTGAGTCTGGTTTCCTAACCACTTCACCATGTGAGACTGGTTTCCTAACCACTTCACCGCATGAGACTGGTTTCCTAACAACTTCACCATGTGAAACTGGTTTCCTAACCACTTCATCATTCAGACACCAAATTTTCATGAGGTGGCTGGCAAGGAATATAACTTTAAGAATTCAAGTTTTCTGAGGAGTGTCCTGTTATATTGGACTCTCAAAAGGGATTCATGGAACAAAAACAAAAAAAGATTAAGAGCAATTGCTAGTATGATTTTCGTCATCATCTTTAGTCACCTTCACAAGAAAATTTCTGCTGTTATGAATCTCCAGTCTGTTCTATCCCTTGCTTTTATATGGTGTACCTGGCCAAGCTGGCAGCATGGTTAGCTGAGTGGTTTGATGCTCAGTTTACTAATCCAGTGGTACTGGGTTCAATCCCAGCAGTGGGATTTTTTCTGGTACGCACCAAAAAAGGCCCTGGGGTTCACCCAGCCTCTAAAAATGGGTACTAGAGAAATCTGGAAAGGTAAAGTGGCCAGGCATGATACTGACCACATCACACTTTCATGTGCCGAAGGTCATGGAAAATACGGGCCTAACACAGTATTCCCCAATATGCCTTAATGGCATGTAAACAGGAATTTTACCTTTTTACCTGGCCAAGGTGATCCATGTCCAACTCTTAAAATTATCCGCTCAACAGTATTGGTGGCTTCCCTTTGTCTCAGTTTTATACTCAAATGTGGTTTTCATTATAATATTATGTCTCTAGATGTGACAAATTAATAGGCATAAAATCCCTTAATGAGGTTGAAAAGCTTGCCGAAAACAGGATAAATTGGCGAACTACCTTGCGAGCCCTATGTGACGTTTAACGGCACGAGAAGGATATATAAGAAGATGTGACCAAAATATTTTAACTGTCCACTTCTTATGTTTATTTATTTCCTACTTTTTCAAATATTTTAGTGTTTATTTGTTTTCTTTCTGTCTGTTGAACTTTTTCATGAGCCTCCATCTTCTTTTCCATTTTCTTGTTTAAACTTTATGATACCATTTTTAGAAGACTGACCTGCCCTGAGAACTGGAGTTAAGTCTTCTGCTACTACAAGACCAGGAATCTGTTCAGCGACCCAAAGTGTGTTGTCTGGTAATGGATTCTGCAGCTCAATAAGCTTCAGGTCAATGACCATGTACTGGTTATTGTAGGTACCTAAATGTGGAGAAACAAAAGTTATGAATGCAAGATTCAGCCACAAAACGAAATGTTTCATATTTACAGATTTAGAGTAAAGCTGACTATAGTGGAGATATGGCATAGTTATCAATAACTAATAACCTTCCCATCATGCTCTAAACAAAGCATTTTCTCTCTTTAAATCTGAGAGGCCAGCATCTTGGGTCCACTCTATGACTTCTGGTATGTCCCATCAAAAACAATGCCTGTACTTCAAGATTATCATTGTTTTATCTGCAGAAAACAGTAGAAGATAAAATACCTATTTCCATGCCATCCATATTTCCAAGACCTTCAGCACATGAAAGTATTATGTGGATCATGCCTGGCAGAACTTATCTTCCCAGATTTCTCTGGTACCCATTTTTTTAAGCTAGGTAGACACTGGGATTTTTTCTGGTGTGGTACCAGACAAAAATCCCCACTGCAGAAAACAGTAGACCACCAAAACTTTATAGCTTGATGGGATGAGAAAGTATACACAGCCCCCTCCCCCCACATTCCTGGAAGCCATAGCCTGAAACCAACAATCTCCCCTGAATGCCAGAAATTAAGGGGATTAAATGCTTATCTGAAAAAGGAGTACAATGATCTGGGAAACTCTGTGATAGTTTCACTTCTACATGAGAGTTTCTACTTTCAAACAGCAGAATGACCATCATGTTAAAAAAATTACTCCACAGAAAAAAAAAAAATAAATAATATATATATATAAAAGTGAGCTTTTTCAGAGAAGTACTCAATGATTTTAATTTGTCATGTGCTAAATGTATTGGTTCTATTAAAAAAACATTGAAAGAAATCTGAGACAAATTTTCAGAGCTTAAAATTCAACAGGAAATCTCAGTCACTAGGAAGGAGAGCACTGTGTACAGCAATCAATAACAAATTGGCTTCTCAAGGCAAAAAAAATAAAAATGTCTGTTGACTGATGTCATCACTCTCTGATATATAACAAAAACAAAAACACTGAACCATAATTAGCTTCTGAAAACAAATTTTTGTACTAAGTGCTGAAATTCTATAACCAAAAGTTATTTTATTTTTGAACTCTTTACAAAGTAATAACAAAAATAGTAGTAATAATAATAATAATAAAAACGAACCTGAGTTTTGCCTGGCAACGATATCCACCCATTCTTTGCCAGTATGAGCCATCATATTTGCTATTCTGACTCTCTGCCAAGCCAACAAGGACTGTGGGATTACGTACTTGTAAAGTGATGTATTGAACACATTGTTGGTTGTTTGCAACATCACAAGGCCACTTCCCAAGTGGTAAAAGTCATCTAAAGATTCCAGATAGCCTGAAAGTGGTTGCAGTTTACCCAGGTAATTTCCATATGAAGATCACAATGACATCAATGACAAATGGAAAACAATTAAGCAAACTATAAAATCAGCAACACAAAAATATTTGGGAGAACAACCCAAAAAATGGAGAAAAATAAATGGTTTAATGATATTTGTGAAGAAGCAGTCCAAAAGAAGAAGGCAAGACAATTTTGGTCAAATGACTAAAACAATACAGCAAAAGAACAAGAATATAGGGATGCATGTAATTACAGCACAAAAAGTATTAGAAACCAAAAATGAGAATATATGAAAAACATCTTCCAAAAGATAATAGACAAATTAAAGAAACAAGAAGATTCTTTAAAAATATTAAGACAGTAAAGAAAGAATACCAGTAACAAAAAACACAGTGTGTTAGACAGTTAAAATGAAATAAAATTTGCGAGATGTGGAAAATAAGATTTTAAGGGCATGCATCTTTCCCATTGCAACATATGTCTGTGAGACCTGGACACTTAACAAAACAGCTGAGAAACACATAAATGTGTGTGAATGTACATGCTATAGAAGAGTTCTTCAAATATCATGGACACAAAAAACAACAAATATATTCATGCTGCAAGAACTTAATATTGAAGAAGGCTGGCTAGTAAAGAGGATTAAAGAGAGAAAACTTAAATATTCTGGACACATTAAACGTCATGATAATCTAGAGAAGACCGTTTTGGAAGGGTGCATAATCGGAAAGAGAAAGAGAGGAAGACCAAGCTGAAGATGGTTGCAAGACATCACTGATGATCTGCAAATGGATGCATCAGCTGCAGGCCATCTCACAACTGACAGGCCTACAGGAGAGCTGTTAGGGAGGCAAAGTTCCAAAAGGGACATGCAAATGAATGAATGAATGAGACGTGGAAAGATTAATTTGAACAAATGTTAAACTGTGAAAACCCTACAACTGAATTACACCATACAGAAACAGTGACATGTGACCCCAGTATTGAAGAACCTGACATGGAAGAAGTAATGACAGTTATAGAAAAACAACAAAGCGGCAGGATCCGATGGAATTTATGCAGAACTGATTAAATGCACTGCATGAATTATTAGGCTCATTCACATAATAAATATGGAGGGTAGAGAGATTACCTGACAAATGGAAAGAAGTGTTGATAAATACAATCTACAAGAAAGGAGATAAGAGATGTTATGTGAGAAATAAGAGATATACCATTATTACAATCATGCTATAAAATACTATCAATAATATTACTGAACAGAATAAAACCTTATGTGGAGGAAATCTCAGGGGAGATTATCAAGCCAGGTTCAGAAGGAACAGGTCTACATTAGAACAGATAATCTTGTTGAGACAGAAAGCCGAGAAAAGTTGGGAATATTGGAAAAAAGTCAATAACATATTCATAGATTTCAAAACGACATATGACAGCATCCACAGAAACATCCTCTGGAACATAATGAAGGAGTCTGGGGTACCTAAGAATATATTAACATAAATAAACTATGCTTAGAGGAAACAGAAAAACATGGCGTTATATAAAGAAAGGAAATCAGAACCATTCCAGAACAGGACTGAAGCATGGTGATGTCCTGTCCCCAGTGCTGTTCAATCTGGTCCTAGAAAAAAAATTATACAAACAATAAATAAACAACAAATCATTAATGACAGAATGAGAATATCAGGATATGCAGACAATACAGATATTGTAGGAGAAACTTTGCAAGAGACCACAGAAGTCTTCAAACATCTGCAAGAACAAGCAGAAAAAGTGAGGCTAAAGATAAATTATGAGAAAACTGAATACATGAGAATGGCGAGGCCAAAAAATGAAAAAACAAGACAACCAGATAAAAAAGAAAAGGAATAAGGATTCGAAGAACAAATTCATTTACATATCTGGGGACATTATTCAATTGCTGAAATATTGTGAGAGATTAAATTAGAGCTAGGGTACAAGCAGGAAACAACACTTATTTTGCCCTTAGACACTTGTTGCAATAAAAAATCCTGTCCCACAACACCAAACTAAATATATACAAGTCACAGATTACACCAATTGTCTTGCATGGATCAGAAACATGGAGCGCTACAAAACAAGATGAAGAACTACAAATCTTTAAAAATAGAATCTTTGGAAGAATTTTTGGACCAATGAGATATCCTATATCACAAGAATGGAAAATTAGAAATAGCAAAGAAATACACTTGCTATTCCAGTCTCCACATATAACTACCATTATGAAAAACAACAGATTGAGATGGCTTGGACACTTGGAGAGGATGGACGAGAACAGACAGACAAAAAAAGGTTTACACAGAAGTGATTAATGGAGACAGACCAAGAAGCAGATCAAGACAACGGTGGCATGACAACCTGGAAGAAGACTTATGAGATATGAGCCCTCAGAATGGACAAATGGCAGAAGACTAAGAATAGAGAGGAATGGAGACAGATCTTGTTTACAGCAATGAGATGTAATGTCTTGGAAAGCTGAATGAATGAATTTCCATATAAATATAACTAGTGTTGTTTAAGGACATGACTGCAAACCTGAAGTTCTTGATGGTGATGTTATGTCGAATATCTTGTAACACAAGCTTCATATCAGATGAGAAATGTGCTATGATCTATCATTTCCAATGCCCTTTGAATAAACAATTGGCATCCGGTATGCCTTGAGAATTCTTGTGGATTCTTACATGTCAGCCATGTCTTTTTTACAATGTGCCAGCTGCTATGAATGTTTCTTGACTCAGCTTCAGTAGTTTTTTGCCAGAATATCTCTGGTCAGCCTTTTCCTCTTTACCTCAGCTGTGCTAAGGTCAAAGGAAGCCTCAAAATCACACTCCTCAGGAAGTTCAATAACTACAGGAAACATTTTCAATAGCCAGTTTGCAATGTTACAATAATGTAATTAATCTGATATGAGATACAAACCTGCATAACTGAAGAAAAAAGATATTCTGATATAAGATACAAATCTGCATAACTAGAAAACAGTATTCTAAGATACAAACCTGTATAATTGGAAAAGTTTTCTAAGACACAAACCTGCATAACTAGAAAAAGATAACCGTTTTGCAGCTGTGGCTGGATCTGATACAGAGAAATTATAATGTTTGTATATTCTGTTTGTGGCTGAATAGGCAAACCAACTAGAGTGAGCCATATAGATATTCTCATAGCCTGGAAGAACCTAGGAAATAAAAGAACATGGTGAGGTTCAAGTGTCTCCTTAAAACAATGAACTTCAGAAGTTTCTGACACTTCATGCCTTAAAACAATGAACTTCAGAAGTTTCTGACACTTCATGCCTTAAAACAATGAACTTCAGAAGTTTCTGACACTTCATGCCTTAAAACAATGAACTTCAGAAATTTCTGACACTTATGCCTTAAAACAATGAACTTCGGAAGTTTCAGACACTTATGCCTTAAAACAATGAACTTCGGAAGTTTCAGACACTTATGCCTTAAAACAATGAACTTCGGAAGTTTCAGACACTTATGCCTTAAAACAATGAACTTCGGATTTGGAAGTTTCAGACACTTATGCCTTAAAACAGTGAACTTCAGAAGTTTCTGACACTTTATGGCCTTAAAACAATGAACTTCGGAAGTTTCTGACACTTTATGCCTCAAATAAGACTTAATTTTAAAAAAAAATGTTATGATGTTTAAGGATTATCGTCAATGCAATCAGACCTTCCATCTGAAACCCGGTTTAGCGAATAATGGGATTAGCTGTTATTTTAATTGTTAGATACATTTTCTGTGTGGCACTACTTTCCTTTCATCATCATCAACCTTTTCTAGAAATAGTGTGTTTTTTTTTATTTGATCTTATTCTTCATATTGTCAGAAATAAGTCTAAAAATAATAATAAACAAAATGTGGGGTAGGTAGTTTTCTCAGATAAAAATAATGAACAAAATATGGGTTACAGTAGTTTTCTCAGATAAAAATAATAATAAACAAAATGTGGGGTAAGGTAGTTTTCTCAGATAAAAATAATAATAAACAAAATGTGAGGTAAGGTAGTTTTCTCAGATAAAAATAATGAACAAAATATGGGTTACGGTAGTTTTCTCAGATAAAAATAACAATTATATGTTCTATGACCTTTAATTTCAGTTCAGAGACTTCATTGTTTTAAATGGGGTGTTACCATTTATGGAATTTTGGTTTCAATATTTAACTTTTATTCAAATATATTAAAATTCATGGAATACTGATAAATCTTGTCACTGCTAGCCATCTTGCATTGTTCATTCAACACAGAAAAAAAAAATATCCCACTAAACAACTAAGGAAATAGACAATTTTTTTTCATTATGTTTTGTGGACATTTAGGTTCAATGGCTTAAGTATTCATCATTAACAAACTTGATATTTTTTCAACTTTATGAGGTCTGACAAAAAAACAAAAAAACAGCCAAGATTAAACCTGCATCTCACTTCACTGAGCAAGCTGAGAAAATGAAATTTGACCTCCTTCAAACAGCTTTCACTTGAGCTGACACAAAGCTGCATACAATGCTGCCAACATTCAAAGCAATTCTCCAGACCATTTCTTTTGAAAGGCTGTTGAGGACCATCATTTTTGCTTTCACATCTTCTACTGACAATAAATGGGTTCCCCTGAGCACCAATTTGACCTTAGGGAGTAGTCACAGAGAGCCAGGTCTGACGACTAAGATGGGTGCTCAGTCACTTTGATGTTGTGATTTGCTGAAATCTGACTCACAAATAAAGCACTCTGGGCTGATGCATTGTCTTGCATTCTGGCATTTTTTGATCGAGCATAGGAATATGTCACATATTTTAACATGCACCCTCTAGTGGTGAGGTTTGTCTTTTGGTGACAATTTAGGATATGATCTGTAACCACCTCTTTGTCTCTCCCCTTCCATTCTTGGTTTCTTCTCTCTCTCTCTCTCTCTCTGTGTGCTCTGTGTGTTTGTGTGTTTGTGTGTGTTTGTGTGTGTGTGTGTGTCTCTCTCTCTCTCTCTCTCTCTCTCTTCCCCCCCCCCCCCCCACATTCCCCCCTCAATAAACAAAAATCTACAGTTTTAAAAAAATCTACCTTTATAAGAGCTGAACAATGGCCAGACCCATAGAAGTAATTCTGTGCTTCCATGGGGGTAAATTTTCTCCAGTCCTTGACAGATGATGGGTTTAGGATAGCAATTATGTCAAACAGATCACCATTGGCATTCAGAAAGTTGATTGCAAAAAGGTCAAGAGCAATCTGTCAAAAACAGACACAGTGAACACAGAGTTATAATGTCATCATGCAACCAAAGATCCTTGACCTTGGACTAGAGAGATATAACAGGCCCTTAATCTCTAATCTCTTATCTGAATGAGTGAGCGTACAGCTATGTGTGTTGGTGGGAGCAGGCAGGCACCCACTGATTTCCTTGGTTTACTGTGAATGCTTCATAAAGCACTAAAAATTTACAAGATGAATATTCTGGCATAGATACCTACAGCATTACCGAGATGTACTGTGCATTCTAGCTGACAAGATACTAAATCTTATCATATACTGTCACTGTCTGAAAAATATCTTAAGTTTGTCAGAGAATGAACACAAAGCAGTCTTAATATTCCACTAAGTGACATGTGGTCAGATACTTTATGGAGATTCCTGTTGGAACTTAATTCAAGTTGTCATTGAAAAAAGGGCCAGATTTACCATATTTCCAACCATATAAAATGCACTTTCCCCAGTGCCCAGGTTAAGTCTTGAGGTACAGGTTACAGTTTCTAGACTAAGACCTAAACATCCATGTTTAACGCCATAGTCCTCTAATGACTCCAAAATGCATGATTATAAGCAATTAAATTATGATCACAAATAAAAAGAAATATTAAAATATAAAAAATTAAGAAGGGCAATGACACTGTCCATTCTGGTAATCAGTAACCCACAGCTAACATGCTAGTGTTGGCAACCATAACTGTTCAAGACCCTGTCCCATCTCTCCACTGGTACCTCTGTTAACAGACCCAGCCTGGCTAATGGGGCAAGGGTTGCCATAGTCCCCACGGTGGTGGAGTCTGCTACAGAAACATTGCACATTTCCTGTTTTTCAGCCCCACTCTGGAACTGAAAAAAAAAACAGTTGCTGTAACCTGCTCCCAAGCCAACACAATGCTGTGTCTCAACACCTTCACCACATCAACTGCAAAGAACACTGGCTTGCAGTTACAGAGAGGAAGAAGAAGAAGAAGAAGAAGAAGAAGACAAAAATGTCAGTAGCCAGCAGAACAGTACTCAACAAACCTATATTATTTGTTTCCAGACGCTTAGTTATGCACCATATTTATTTACTGTTACATTCTGTTCTTTACACTTCAGTACAGATGAATCATCAGTCGAGTATTAAAACCAAAAGTCTACATAAAACCTGCAAAACTATGATGGTATCTTGATACTGTAAATATGAGACAGCTGCTGCAGTTTTGGTGCGTACACCTTTACAGGGATGAAAAATGTCATTATCATCAACTGTATTAATAAAATCCTTGTTACGGTAAAGAACAGCCGAATGCATAATTTGTATCACAAAAATGATGCCGGCATGTCTTACTTAAGAAGCGCGGTAGGAAATATCCAGTAGCAAGTAATATTGGACCAGAATCCTATTGAGTTTTTAGTTTGGTTTTTTTCCCCCAAAATAATCCTTGTTAAACTACATGTAGGTGTAAAAATCCCTTTGCCATGGAAACAAAAATGGGCCCTAGTTATGCTTGTCTATTTATGGACTTTCTGGAAGTCCAGTTATGAGAAACTTATACTGGTAGACTTCCAGAATTTTATAAAAGATATACTGATGATGGCATTGGAGTCACCAGTATGCCACAGGATGAGATGAAAAAAAAGTTTATTTAATTTGCTAACTCACTCAATAGTAGAATCAAGTTCACTTATGAAATTTCTGACAAGTCTGTGAATTTTTTAGACATCAACATATCTACTGACAGAAACAGGCTTGTTATCTCCATTTTCTACAATCCCATCGACAGCCACACATATTTACTCTACACCTCCTCCCACCCTGAAGCATGTAAGAACTCCATCCCATACTCGCAACTCCTCCATCTGCGCTATACATGCCAGGATCACTCCGACTTTATAGAAAAGTCCAACAATTTATCAGAATTTTTCCGTCATCGCAACTACCCAGAAAATTTCCTCGGTGCAGCCTTCAGCCGTATCCAACAAATGAAACAGCAGGAAGCATTTAGAACTAAAGCTATTACCTCATCTGACAAAGTTGTTGCTGCCTTTCCACCCACATGGTCAGATGGTTAAGAAAATTCTTTACCGTCATCTACCACTAATCCAACTTGACCCTGACACCCGTTATATTTTCCCTGATCCACCCTTATTAGCATACAAACGTCAGCCAAATCTCAAGGACATCCTCATCCACAGGCACTTAAAGCGGAACCTCAACTATGTTGGAACCATAAAATGTAACAGCCCCTGCTATGTTACCTGCCCTGTGGTCTGGGAAACAACAACAATCACCATCCCTAAAACTATCCTGACCCTCCGTGAGGGATTCACATGCGAGTCCCATAATGTTATATATGTCATAGTATGCAAAAGATGCAGGAAAACTTATATTGGTGAAACTGTTCTCAGACTAGGGGACCGCATACAGAATCATCTATATGATATCATCCAGCATGCTTTGAAACCCGTCCCGAATTATTTCAATGGCCGAAACCATAGAGGTAAATCTGATTTTCTGGTAATGGCCATCAAACAATGTCACCCTGATGACACAAGCCGCTTAGCACTCGAGAACCGCTACATTCAGGATTATGGGACACTGGAACCATATGGTTTGAACTCATTTAGCTACACATGATCTTCCACAATCATACTCATTCTCATTCTTACTTGTTGCACTTTTTTTAGACTCCTCATGCACCATCACACTGCTATTCTTCTAATCATAATCATTCATTCCACCTTCTCCTATATAGACTACCATCCCTTCCTTTCCATCGTCCACTATCTAACATTAAAATTCCCTACCTATTCACAACTATCTAACACTACTTTTCACTCCCTTAAGAGCATTGTCCACGGTTATTGATCTGTTCTTTGTAGAATTCTCTGCTCTTTCTCTGCGCATCCCTTTTCTCTCAATATTTCTTACACTTAATCATGCACTATTTTACACTTTTCAGAACGTATGCACCATCACCCTGGTAACAGTCACTTCTTGTTTATGTTGATTGCACAAACCAAGAATTATCTGAATGCCGTTTAAAATATTCAGAAGTTTTGTTCTAATTATATTTCTTGATTAATTTTTTTTCATTTTTTGCTATTTCGTTAACATAGTTTTATGTGATCCTATACTTCTCTCTCTGATTCTTCTACTAAGTTATTTTCACTGCAACAAACACTTTTGTACGTCTTAACTCTCTTTTGTTCTTCCATACACCTATACTTTATCTCCCCTCTCTAATTCTTCATCCTGTATGTGTTTGTATGATTAAGGCTCACACCAAAATGTCATGACTTTGTATTCGTTAAATAATAAAGCTGTTCCTATTTTTTTTCCTAGTTTATACATGTAGGTGTCCTATATGCCACTGTGTCTTATATAGCAGGAAATACAGTAAATTGTTTTTCAAACAATCTAAAGAACAAGCTTTCAGAATACAATTTCATAAAATGGCATCACTGCTTCATCATATGTATGTTTTTGTGGATTTGAAACCTGCTGTGTCTGAAAACAAAAGCACAGAAAGAGTCTAGAGACACCTACTAATAAAAAGAGGTCTGAAGTTGAAATCTTACAGATGATGAGATTTTGTTATGAGACTACGGTTCCCTGTGTGATATCATTAACTTCTAAACCCCCCCCCCCCTTTTTTTTAGCATTCATTTACTATTAACTTTGAATCCTCCTATGTATGGGACTGATATGTAGGTGAATATCTGTTTATACTCTTTGTGTACTGACAGCAATGTGTACAGTGTATTCTGATACCATTACAGCTGGGTCAAGTGGAGCATGGCATCTTCAATCCACTGCCTTCATGCATGAATCTGGTTAACCATCAATTAGCTCACTCAAACGCTGCCCTTCCTTTATTTCTGATTAGCCAGATCAGAAAACAGCACCTAATAAAGAAGAATTTCAACCTACAAGATGAGACACACCTCAGTGCACACCATTTAGACAGGCAGTGGTGTATTAAGGGAAGGGTGAATAATTACATAAAAACTAGTTCGTGTACATGGAAATAAATCAGAATATATAACCAAAAAATGTACAATAAATATTCCAAGAAATTAGTGCAAAAAGAAGACTAACAAATAAAAAAGACCAGGGCTGAGAAATTCAAGATCATTGTTGAAATTAGTTATTTTGTTACGAAGGACCCTTATCCATGCATTCTGAACACAATCTCCTTTTCATATATATATATCAGATTAAGTACACTACAACATCATTTGGTGAGTACAGAATGTACACATGCGGGTATGGACGTGTGTATGTACATTTTTGTGTTATTGAAAAGTTATTATAATAGGATTCTATATTTAATGTGTTCATATTTTGTAATTTACACAGTTACTGTGACTAATCTGCAATCTTTTAATATTTTGACATGATGGCAAACAATTTTATTCATCTTGTAACATGTTATAGTAGCGAACTGCATTTGGTGTCTGACCTGTCCTTTAGCGACCAATATATGCCCCCCTCCACCGTCTAGGGTGCCGACAGGTCAAGGAAAATATGGGCATTAAAACCATATCCCTATGTGCCTCAAAGGCATGACAGGATTACCTTTTTTACCTCTCCCCGCCAAGTTGTAAATTGGTATATATTGATTCATAAATGTATATGTTCATATACGTATGTACACATATACAAAGTTTCTTATGTTAGTTTACAACTTTTTTTTCTGCTACAGCCAAAACTATTTTATTACTTTATATATACTGAAGTCCAAAATTAACACACATTACATATTGCATCTAAAATTGTCAACATCATTAAGGATCTCTACAACGGATATGCTTGTAGTGTCAACATAGAAGATGGAATGACCAAACGGTTCCAGATTGAAACAGGCATGAAACAAGGATGTATACTATCTCCCTTGCTTTTTGGAATTGCCACAGAGTTCATAATGAAAAAATGCTGCACAGGTAAAACGAGCACTGATTGGGTACATGGGACCCAACTAGAAGATCTTGATTTTGCAGTTGACATAACTCTTACTGGTGACAATGTGAAATCAATGTAAGAAAAAACAGATATCCTTTCTTCACTGGCTTGTAAAATAGGACTTGAAATTAACAAGGGAAAAACAAAAATAATAAAACTTCTCATTAATCTCAAAGGAAAAATATATGTAGAAGGAACAGCTGTTGAAGAAATAAACCAATTTGTATACTTCGACAGCTATATAGAACAGGAAGGTGACACAGAAAGGAAGTCAGAATTAGAACTGCAAAAGAAGCACTGACCTTCAAGAATCTTGAGACAATTGGCATTAAAAAATTACAAGAACAAAAACCAAGTTAAAATTATTCAATTCCAATGTAATATCCACCCTCATTCATGCATGTGAAAGCTGAAAAACAACTAAAGAAATAGACAAGAAATTAGACTCTTTTGAAAACAAATGCCTAAGGAAAATATTCAGCATAAAGTGGAACGAATTCAAGAACAATGCAGAGATAAGACAGATGTGCAAACAACAACCTGTCTCATGGATGATCAGAAAAAAAAGATGGACATATGTCGGTCATGTGATGAGAAGAAACAGTCAGAGAATCCCAAAACAAGTTATCAAGTGGACCACACCGGGCCGAAGAAAGAGAGGTCGACCATGTGAAACTTTAAATAGGACACTGTTAACAGAGGCCAGTTTAGTGGGCATAATATCCCTTGATAAGGTTGAAAAGCTCACTGGAAACAGGAAAACTTGGCAAATTACCATGCAAGCCCAATGTGACGTTTAACAGCACAGGAAGGATGTAAGATGTAAGAAGATAAAGTGCATGAAAACAAGTACAGCTGTGAGTGACAAACCACAAGGAATGTTTTGAAATGCATGCAGAACATTGGAGAATGATATGCCAGATGCAAAAATTAAGCTGCACAGGTTTGCAACAAATCGGTGGAGTGTATCATAGAAAACTATGAATTCACTGAAGCACGTGCATTACATGATTTTCAAAATTTATGAACTGTTTTCTGTAGTCCACATTAAGCCCCTTCAAATGCATGTGAAACCTATTGTAAACTTATACTGGAAAAAGATACCATGAGTAAATAATGATGAATGATATCAGGTGATGAGCATGTTTAGAGGTGGAGCTGCAGTCAAGGCTGTGGTCCAGGTGTTTTGAGTACATCATGCCACTATCTATTGATTGATACATTGCTACCAGACCACAGGCAGTGTTGCTGACAAACTTCAAACAGGGCTCCATGTGTGACCGCATCCAGGCAAGATAAGGCCATACAGTGAGCTCATGCCTGCTTCCATATTGGCTAGAAACTGTTTTGAGACTCGCCAAGCACCTCTCAGAAGTCAGACTGTGCAGAGAAGGCTTGCAAAAAACAACTTGAGATGCTGAAGACCATACAAAGGCTAAGTTCTTACTGACCAGTGCAGACAAGCTCGCCTGAACTGGATTGCCAATCGGTGATTTTTAGGTCTTCGATCTTAGTGAGATGTCATCTTTTCTGATGAATCCAGATTCTGTATCACCCATGGAGATGGCAGAATGTGTGTTTACAAACGACAAAACAAAAGATTCTGTGATGACTGTGTCCTTTGGATGGATCAGTACAGAGGTGCTCAGTAACGGTCTAGTTTGCAATAAACTATGGTTTTTGCTCTCAATTAGAGTTTATTAATAGTACCTTTATTGCCCAGTGATATGTTGATGAAACGCTGCAGCCACAACTGCTGCCACTGTAACAGGACATGAAGGTGCTGCAAGGTTCATCTTCTGGTAAGATCATGCTAGGCCATATTCTGCTCATCTCACACAGCAATTTCTTCAGAATAACGGAGTAAGTTATGCAGTGGCCAGTCGTTTCACCAGACATGAACCGTATTTAATATTTATGGGACATGATGGCACATCATTTATCTCAAAAGCAGCCATCACCCCAAAATCAATGACAATTGATGGATGCACTCCAACTTGCATGGGATTTGATTCCACTGAATGCCATTCAATGTCTGGTGAAGTCAATGTCCAAATGACTCCAGGAATGTCTTAGAACAAGAGGGGGACATGAGCTACTGATGCATTCAGATTTAGGTGAGATCATTTTTTTGTGCAATGCAAGCACGTAAGGGAGATCTCAGAGGAGAGTCACTTTTGAATGATGGGTCAATTGTCTCATGTTCTTGATTGCACTGGATGTTGTGAAACATATGCAATCACTTTTGTCAAATTGCTTAATTTTTAAATTATGTTATGGCACTTTAAACCCATCATATATCTGATGTGCGTTAATTTTGGCTTTCAGAATATTTCTAAATAACATATTTATATCTCTATAATTTAACTGTGGAGAGGAACAGACAGAACTACAAAAACAAGATTTTTAAGGGCATGCATCTTTCCCATTGCAACATATGCCTGTGAGACTTGGAAACTTAACAAGACAGCTGAGAAACACATAAATGCATTTGAATGTAAATGCTACAGAAGAGTTCTTCAAATATCATGGACACTATATCCACACTACAAGAACTTAATATTGAAGAAGGCTGGCTAGTAAAGAGGATTAAAGAAAGAAAACTTAAATAATTTGGAAACATTAAACATCATGATAATCTAGAGAAGACCATCTTGGAAGGGTACATAACGGGAAAAAGAAAGAGAGGAAGACCAAGGCAAAGATGGCTGCAAGACATCACTGATGATCTGCAAATGGATGCATCAGCAGCAGGCCATCTTGCTCACAACTGAGAGGCCTACAGGAGTGCTGTTAGGGAGGCAAAGTTCCGCAAGGGATATGCAAATGAATGAATAATTTAATCTAGTTTATTTTTTATTTTCTTTCATCTTTTTCTTTGCTAACCCTCTCAAAAGGGCTCTAGAAACTCAAAAGGCGGAAAATCTGTTTAACTTCATGACTATTTATTTCTTAATTATTTCACTAGTCACTAAAACTCTGACTGCTGATATTGGATTTAAAATAATGTGAAATTAATGTGCTGCATTTCTGAATATTTTGAAATTGTATGTAAAAATCAAATAAATCACTAAAACTATGCCAGGCATGGCCTTGAAAAGATTAATTATCTTGCCTGTGAAAGATTTAAGTTGAAATATTACATTCTGGATTTCACTGCAATTTTTTGTTTGTTTGTTGTTGTCATTGCAAGTGACAATTCCATAACAAAACATTTTTTTTTTAATCTACCTCATCTCTCCCCTTAGTAGATTTGTAGCCAGCAAGAAGGCCATCCAGTTGTGCAAAGATGTAACCAGCATGTCGCCAAAAAGGGTCAGTAGGGTTATTTTTGATCATACTGTCAGCCCAGCTTCTTTGCTTTAGAAACCATAGATTTAAGCGCTGTTTCAAAGTTTCATTTACCGGCTTTGGGAAAAGTATATCAAACAAATTTGTATATTGATCCTCCATTTGCCTGTGTGCAAGTAAATAAATAAAAATCTTCATTACTGTTACAGTCATCATTGTTATAAGGTAAAAAACATCATTTTTGTGGAGTAAATCCTTCGCTGTTTATAATGCACAATGATCACTTTTATATAACAAAAGCATCACTGGTATAAAATAAAATGATTGCTGGTATAAAGTAAAATCATCTTTGTTATAAGGTAAAATCATCATCTTTATATAGTAAAATCATCATCTTTATATAATAAAATCATTGTTATAAAGAAAAATTATCATTGTCAAAAAGCTGATCGCTGGCTATCATTAATTCCAGGAGAGAACCTAACAAGCAAGTTCCACATCAAGTTCCACTGCTGTGTTAACCTCAACCAGATCACAACAGCTTCTCCCCAGAAATACCTTCTTCTTCTTCTACTTCAGTCTCCCTGGAATTTCGAGCTGGTGTTCTTTGTAGTCAATGCAGTGAAAATTCTGAGTCATATCGTGCTGGATGGGGAGCGGGTTACACCAGCTATTTTTCAGTCCCTGAGTGAAGTTAAAAAGAAGCTTCTGTGTGCAATACTTCTCTAACAGACTCCACCACTATGTGGACTTTGCCAATCCCTGTCCCATCAGCTGGGATAGGCCTTTTACTGGGGGTACCAACAGAGAGGTGGGATAGGGTCTTGATCAGCTATGGTTCACTTACCCTGATGTTAGAATGTCAGCCAAGGGACACTGCCTGCTAAACTGGACAGCATCTTCAACTACCCACCCCCCAAACTTTTGCCTTCAAAGGGCACTGGTTGTGTTGTGGCACTGTTATGTGCCGTGCAAGACTTGAGGCACATTACTTTGGCTTCTTGTATTTTTAGGACCATGTCTATCTTCCCATCGTAAACCCCATTCACTTTGACCAAACGTATGCCACACACAAACTCAATGACAATTCCTGCCATATCTACTATTTTACAAAAATATACAGTGAAAGAGAAATTTCATACTTCAACAACACATAGTTTCACAAAATTCATAGTTTCATTTCTTTTCTCATTGTTTTTTTGATGATTATTTACTACTATTTCATGAAACAGAAACTAAAAAGAGAACAGGAATGGCAAAAACACCTTAAATAGAATGAGGCAGATCCTTATGTCATAACAAATATTGCAGCAAATGACATTACGTATCATAAAATGCTACATATACTCAATACTCCTTTGTTGTATAGAAGCCTGGAACTTGAATAAGACAGAAAAAAAAAACAAAACAGAAGTCCTTCAAATGTGGACAAATAGAAGAATAGGGTGTATCCTGTGGACAGAAAAGAAAACAGAAAGAAGTGATAAACCAGGTAGAAGTAAAGAGAGAAATACTGAAAATCATAAAAAACAAGACAGCTAAGATACTTTGGGCATGTCAAGAGGCATAATACTATACTGAAGACCCTTCCTGAGGGCAAGATCAAAGATAAGAGAACAGGAGGATGACAAAGACATAGATGGGTGGACAACATCAAGAGATGGACAGGAACCAGCTTGGCTGAGTGCATTATGAAGGCAAGAAACAGTGCAGAGCAGAGATTCACTGCAGCCAACCTTCCGTGAGGAGACAGCACAAGATGACGATGATGATTTACTACTTTCATAAGTATCATACAAACTATATCAGTCTTCATTCACACGACATGACACAAATGGGAAAAATTTACTTGGCAGTCAAAGCGCCCTCTATGAAACCAGCAGCAAACATGATGTCGTTGTCATCCTTGCCCTGCAAGAGTCCATCATTACCAGCAACGATGTCTAGTATACCCCAACCTGTAGACAACAGTGTTGCATTGAAGGTGCCCATAGCAGAAGCTTTCTTCCAGTCCATAACACCAGGTATAAACTTGCAGTTCCTGCCTTCACAATACACACTCCCCATCTGAAATGAATCTGAAAATGTGCAACAACTGTTGAACAAGCCAAGAAATGAATTAACCATCACATGACAATAACCAATTTCTTGACAGAAAATAATAAATCATTTTCACTGCAACTGACATATTTGTTTTCATGTGACATGCAGCAAAAATTAAGATGGGTAAAAGTCTTTAGAAGGCACTAAATTGAGATGGATAAAAGTCTTTAGAAGGCACTAAATTGAGACGGATAAAAGTCTTTAGAAGGCACTAAACTGAGATGGATAAAAGTCTTTTAGAGGGCACTTCAGGCCTTCTGAAAATGTTCTAGTAACACACAATAATTAGCGTATAAGCATATAACCATACATCCTCAGCATCAGTTAAATGCGATGGCCAGAAGCAGGGAAAACCGTAAGTTAATCATACATTCAGGCAGTGATGATGGGAAATATCAAGAAGGAGCAGGTATAATTATATCAATTGCAGCACCAAAGGGCCTTACAGAATGGGAACCTGTGAACAGTCGTATATTAAGAGCATGATTCCAAATAAGGCATGGAAGAATGACAATTATACAATGCTATGCACCCACGAACGACGCAGATGATGAAATAAAAGACAATTTCTGTAGCTGACTACAACAGCTCATTGACAAAGTCCCTAAACACGACATCTTAGTTGTCATGGGGTACTTCAATGTCAAGGTAGAAAAAGATAACAACATTGAAAAAGTAATGGGGAAAGAAGGGACTGATATGGTAAATCAGAATGGAGAAAGATTAACTGAAATATGTCTAACAGAGGGCATGATCATTGGAGGAACAATATTTCCACACAAAGAGATACATAAAACAATGTGGATATCTCCAGATGATTGAACCAGAAGTAAAAATGGAACTAAACATCAATACAGGACCAATAACAATAAGTGAAGTAAAGGAGGCAATAAAGAAGCTAAAATTAGACAGGGCACCAGGTGAAGATGAAGTGACTGTTCAGATGTTGAAAGCAGAAGAAACAAAAACACCAAAACAACTCTGCTGGATACTACAACAAATCTGGGATCTAGAAAAAGCTCCAGAGGACTGGAAAACTATAACTACCACAGAAGGGTGACCTCAGAGATTGCGGGAACTAGAGAGGCATTACCCTACTGCCACTCACCAGTAAAGTATTTTGCAGAATAATCATCAACAGAATTGTACCAGCACTTGAGGGAAAACTTTGGAAAGAGCAGGCAGGATTTAGAAAAGGAAGATCATGCATAGACCATATATTTGTACTTAGACAAATATTAGAACAGGCAAATGAGTGGCATATGCATTGTTTATAGATTTTGAGAAAGCTTTTGACAGTGTCAACAGAGATGCACTGTGGAAAATCCTAAGATGGCATGGCCTCCCCCATAAGATAGTAAATGTAATCAAAGCCCTATATGAGGGTTTTCAGTGCAAAGTGATCTGTGGAGAACATACCTCCAGCAGATTTAGGGTACAAACAGGAGTGAAGTAGGGATGTGTACTATCACCAACATTATTTATCTTGGCTGTAGACTGGTTAATGAAGGAGGCAATATCAGACAAACACAGAGGATTACATTGGACCCTTGACATGGTGCTGGAGGACCTTGACTTTGCGGATGACATTTGTCTATTATCAAGCAGCCACAGAGATATGCAAAATAAAATGAACAAGCTAACTCAGAATGCAAACAACATAGGACTAAAGATCAACGTAGGAAAGACAAAGTTAATGAAGCAAAATTTGAACAACAGAAATGTACTCAGAGTAGATAGAAAATTAGTGGAGGAGGTCAACGAATTTGTATATCATGGCAGTAGAGTAGCAGAAAATGGAGACAGCACAGAGGACATCAACAGCAGATTTACTAGAGCAAACCAGGCTTTTTCAGTGCTGCAGACTATATGAAATAAAAATAAAAAAACTAAGCATGAATATGAAAATCAGGATATTTAAGAGTAATGTTCTAAGTGTACTACTCTATGGAAGTGAATGCTGGAAAATCACCAAAACCATAGAAAACAAGTTCAATTCTTTCCAGACTAAATGTTTACGAAGAATTAGAAAAATATTTTGGCCAAACACCATAAGAAATAACATCTTGTTGGCAGAAATGCAGATGAAGCCACTGACAACAATTATTGAGGAAAGATGCTGGCGATGGTTGGGACATGTGCTCCAAATGACTGACAACTCACTACCAAAAATAGCACTAAGATGGACACTACAGGGGAACAGAAGTAAGGATAGACCAAAAGAGACATGGAGAAGAACAACAGAAAGGATGTTGAGCAATAGAGGGCTCACCTGAGCAATAGCAGAAAAAAAGGCAAAGGACAGGTGTTTGTGGACAACCCTTGCAGAAGCTCCATGTGCCCTGGGCACTTAAGGTTCAGAGAAAGAGAGAGAGAGAACCAGAAATCAGATAGACAATGTTTGTATTAGAAAGCAATTCAGAATATCTCTGATAGATGTAAGAGCATATAGGGGTGCAGACATCAAGAGCGATCACAATCTGTATTATGTATAGGGAACCCAACACAAGAAAGCAATACTCAGAAAGATAAACAGTCACAGTCTCAGTCATTCATTTGCACGTCCCTTGTGAAACTTTGCCTCCCTAACAGCACTCCTGTAGGCCTCTCAGTTGTGAACAAGATGGCTTGCTGCTGACGCATCCTTTTGCAGATTATCAATGATGTCTTGCAGCCATCTTCGCTCTGGTCGTCTTGTCTTTCTTTTTCCCATTATGTACCCTTTATGTACTGTCTTCTCTAGATTATCATGACGTTTAATGCTTCCAAAATATTTAAGTTTTCTTTCTTTAATCCTCTTTACTAGCCAGCCTTCTTCAATATTAAGTTCTTGTAGTATGGATATATTTGTAGTTTTTTGTGTCCATGATATTTGAAGAAGTCTTCTATAGCATTTACATTCAAATGCATTTATGTGTTTCTCAGCTGTCTTGTTAAGTTTCCAGGTCTCACAGGCATATGTTGTGATGGGAAAGATGCATGCCCTTAAAAATCTTATTTTTGTAGTTCTGTCTGTTTCTCTCCACAGACTCTTTAGTTGTTTCACTTTCTGAAGAGTGATAGTCATAGTCTACAGGATGAAAATACTAAGAGTAATTTCAATCTGGAACTTGCCAAACAGTTCACTGTACTCAGACAGGTAGAGGAGACAGATATAGATGAATAACACATGGAAATACATACATGAAAGATGAGCAGCCAAATAACCATGTTGAATGTAAAATGGATCTTGGAAGAGATTTGGCAAAAGCAAAATACAAAGAACTTGACAATAAAGTAAAAAGTTCAGCTAGAAGCGATAAAAGAGAATACATGGACAATATGGTGAAAGAAACAGAGAAGGCAGCAAAAACAGGAGACAGCAAAACTCAATATAACATACAAAAGACGGTAACAGGTAATATTGCATCCAAAGAAAGACCAATCCTTAGAAAAACTTGCATGCTATTAACATCAAGTAAAGAACAAATGTAAAAATCGGCCAAACACTTCCAAGAAATACTTAATCGACCACACCCAAAAGAATTGATAGACCTTGAAACTGACTTACCACTCTCACAACTAAAATGTCAACCTAGATGAAATTACATTGCATGAAAATGAAACAGCAGTGAATCTAATGGCTAACTACAAAGCTGCAGGTGAAGATGAAATAACAGCCAAAATGTTAAAAGCTATTAACATTGGCAACATGAACCAACTACAGAGAATGTTTAATAAAGTTTAGAAAGAAGAAAATTCCCTTGTAATTGGAAAAAAGGAATCATTGTTAAAATACCGAAAAAAGACAACCTTAGCGATTGCAATAACTAGAGAGGAGTAACCTTAATATCAGTTGTGTCAAAATTATTTTGCAAAGTTATTCTGAATAGAATTCAAGATATAGTGGAAGCTGCAATGAGAGAAGAATAGGCAGGATTTCAAAAAGGGAGAAGCTGTTTCAACCAGATCTTTACTCTAAGAATAATACTTGAAGAACATATTGAGAAGCAAAGACCATTTATCTTGAACTTCATGGACTTTAAAAAGGCATTTGATAGATTATACCAAAATGTATAAGCTAGGAAAAAAGTAGGATAATAAACCTTTTCCTACTTTTTTCCTAGTTTATACATTCTGAGGATGTTCATACAATGAAATCTTGAATAGTATGCATTGGTCCAATAGGTTAGTTTTGGAATATAAAATATAAAGTGTTCACAGATGCTACAGAAAATAGTGCAGTATGAATTTAGTCACTCAAAGAGAAGATTTTAAATCACCCATGTCCATCTGACCATTTTTGGAGTTTTAGTTTAAGCTTATGTTTTAAAAAAATCTTGACAGAGATCACAGATCAGTCAGAACTTCCAAAGATATAAGTATATAAAAATGGAGCAGAAACATGGAAACTAATAAATGAAAAAGCATGCTCTAAGATTCCCTAGGTAATGCATTAGAAAATTATAAAACCAGCCTCGCAATGACAACCATGATTGTGACAAAAGCTCTAAAATGGCTAAGTCACAAAACTACACTATAGAATGTATTCTAAAGTAAGAGAACACAGTTTTGTAAGATTAGACCTAGAAAAAATCATAGACGAAGCACTTTAGTGAGACGTGAGAGAAAGAAAAATCACAAGAGAATTACCTGGGATTTGAACCACTGACTCTGGTAGATGAGCAGTTCATTAGTATGCTGTTCTCTAGTGGCTTGACGGCTGCTTGCCCTACCGGAGCCCATGGTTCAAATCCGAGGCAATTCTCTTCTGATATTTCTTTCTCTCTCATCTCACTAAAGTGCTTCATCTACGATTTTTTCTAGGTCTAATCCTACAAAACTGTATTCTCTTACTTTACTATACAAAAGCCTCGTCGTTTCCTTTTATAAAAAAATTGTTCCTAGAATGTATTCTGAGCGACTAAATAAACATGCTAAAGAAAATTCAAGCTGGCAGATGTACCAAATTTCTGGGGAAATGAAAGAGCAGATGAAATGGTTGACTCAGCTGTCACAGTGGAAAGGCATGCAATGCAATAAGCCAACATCATCAATGCCATAAGAGAAGTTGATCAGATACAATACTTCAATGACATCTGTGAACTGGCATCATCATCAAAAACGAAGGAGCTAGGGATGAAACTTTGTGCAGCAAAGAAGACATAAACAACTAACCAAAGCTGCAGAAGGATAGTTACCTGACAGGACAGGTGTGATCAGTAGCTGTATGCTCAAGGAGGTGCTGAGAAGGAGATCAGTGCAGTAAAGAATGTGTTAAGAATACAAAGATGATGGTCCTTTCTAACTAACTAACTAAAAAAGGGCATTGAGGAAAACTGAACATAGAAAAACTATTGGCATAACTTAAGATGACAGATTAAAGAACACAGAAAGCCAGATTAAATATCAAGTATCTTCACATAAAATAAAGAGCCAGTGTTAGTTTAGCCATGTACTGTGCAGAACAATACCTGGACAAACAATACTCCTTCTACATGGATGCAAAGAAGGCAAAGACACTGAGGTACATTGAGATAATGCTTCAGGTAGTACTCCAGACCAGAGTGTAAGAAAAAGAAATTACATTAAAAACAGGAAAAGTGACTCAAGACAATATCAGATGTTGAGTTTTCATTCTCTTCTTATACGATTTGGATTCAATGAGAACTTTTGATATAAAGCAGAAAATATAAAAGCCAGAACATGAATGATCTGATCATGCTGTAGCAATGAACACTATAGATTTGGTCAACTGAAAGGGTTTTCAAAATTCATTCTAACATTTTACTATATCCTTAGAAATGTAAAGTGAATGTAAACTTTACAGATTCAGTGTAAATATGAAATATTTGCTGTAGAAATGTGAAATATGTAGCAACCCAAAGACGGAAACACAGGGTGAAGTGAGAAAATAAAGATAAGAAAGGTCTGGAAAAAATTTCATCAAAGATGTAAGAAAAAGTAAAATTGTAACAGAATGTTTGAGAGCTGAAAATAGTTAGTGATGCTATTGGTCAAATGGTTAGTGTATCATCCTCTTGTAGCTAAATGGTCACTTGTCCTGCTGGAATACAAAGCTCAACATACACACTTCTCTTGAAACCTTTATGTTACTCATATGAGTTTTTCCGAATAAATTTTCTTTTTTTTTCCATCACTAGTTCATCATATGGGGACACATGGATTCCAATTATGGACTGGAACCATGGCAAGATCTTAAATTTTTGTTTCTGCTGAGACAAAAGTAAAGAGAAAGCCCACACACACACACACACTGCTTTAAGTGTGCGGCCATTTATCCCTTAACCCCATAATACCTCTCCAGAGGATACAAGGAAGTGGTACATACACTGCAATCAATAACTGAAAGTTTTTATTTTGCTTACTTTCCTCTTCACAACTGAAAGTAGAATATTTGAAATATTCTGGCTTTCTTAACTGGCTGAGTCATTGTGCATAAATGGAACAGAGGAAAAATTACAGATTTTTAAATATTGGGAAAATTTATAGAACAGAACGGAATAACAAAGAAAAACATACATATAAGTTCTAATAAGGTTAAAAAATATGTTTTTATCTTCAGTGAACTCAAGTATGGATTTAACATACCATTTAAACAATTCTCACACTAAAAGTACCGCCACTATTTTCATGTTGCATGGAATCCAGACATTACAAGAAATTACTGAACCAGATATGTTATTTTTAAAGTTAAGGTTATCAACATTATTCATATGCCATGAAATATTTTTCTTAAACAATACATGTTTTCAGTCAGGGGATTTTATTTTTGTATTTTACTTTCAAATAAAGTCATTTCATAGTAGTAGCTATTATTAGAATTTCTTCAAGTATTACTTTATTTTATGGATCGATTATACTCTTTAGATGACATGCATATTCAATATTCTCACACTTTTCTGTGAATGATAAGTGATAAAACTGGTTCTAGTAATGAAAGTAGATGAAGGTGTATAGTTCAGTTTTATAAAATGATAGAAAGAGAGAGGAAAGTTGGCAGTAAGCAAGATGAGCTCATACAAATACAATAAAACACACACACAAAATTGATGAAAAATGCAGCTTTTTTAGTCTCCTCCTAGTAAGAAAGATGGGCACATAATGTGCCAAGATAGATGCAGTACAGCACAAGATGGAAACCAATGATTGGTTGAGAAATGATGTAAAGGGAGGATCACAAATGGTACCATATGGTAAACAACAAGGCGTCATGCTCCAGATAGCCCCAGCTTGCTCCCCTTTGAATACCTATAGCCTAGATAAAAGATGCCTAGATAGTGCAGATGATAAAAGAGTGGCAGCTAACAATACAAATATGACAAATGAAATATATAGCAATGAGGAGAAACTGGAAGTGATGGAGTGTTTTGAATACACTGGATCATTACTAATAATAGAGATACAATAATGGAGATACAATGAGGGAGATTAAAAGGAGGACATCTATAGCTCTTCAGAAGCTAAACCAACTAAAGAAGCTGTGGAGAGGCAGACAGAAGTATAAAAATTAGATTTTTAAGGACATGCATTTTTCCCATCACAACAGGCTTATGTATGAGACCTGGAGATTTAAAAATATTTTTTCAAATATGTCCGAAATATTGAAGTTTTCTCATGTATTTGTTCCTTTCTGTCTCCATGATATTTGAGTGACTTTTCTATAGCAGTTACATTCAAAGGTACATATATGCATCTCAGCTGTTTTATTAAACGTCATGATAATCTGGAGAAAACCGTTTTGGAAGGGTAAATAATGGGGAAAAGAAAGAGAGGAAGACCAATGTGAAGGTGGCTGCAAGATATCGTTGATTATTTGAGAATCGGCAGAAGGGCATCCTGCTTACAACCGAGTGGGCTTCGAGAAAGATATGCCTAGCTCTGCAAGGGACAAGCTAATGAATGATGACAGAATTACAATTCTTACCTGCCATAGTACCAACAACAAAGATGAAAAGTAAGCAAATGAAGCGAAATATTGTATCAGCGACTCGCAACATCTTTCAGCGCGGCTATTCCTGGATCTAGGCTCCGTGTGGGGGAAAAAAAAGAGCTCTGTTGTTGTTTCTTAAGTCCTTGCACTGACAAACAAAGCAGTTTCTACCCTGCCAAACAAGTCCTTACATACAAGTGGGTCATGTGAGGATCAGACCACGTGATGATGAAATCACGTGATTAGACGTGAGCGGGATATGGCGGGGAAAGATACCGTAGCAGATTACAACGTCCAGTGACTGTCCTTCCATCTACATACAAATTACGAACCCTGTAGTGAGGCAGGGCCAGGGTTACCAATTTAGATTTTTTAAAAATCAAGCTCTAGATCATTTTGGTCCTGTATTCATTCATTAATTTATTTGTATGTCCCTTGCGGAACCTTTCCTCCCAAACAGCACTCCTGTAGGCCTCTCGGCTGTGAGCAAGATAGCCTGCTGCTGCTGCATCCATTTCCTATTTGACTTTCCATGTTGCTGTTTGGGTTTCTTGGTATATTTTCAGAAGATAGTTTACCATTGCTTTCCTTCCGGGCAGTGACTGTACTAGTCATTGATCGTAGCCATTGTCCCTACATTGAGATCATCTGCCTACCATCATAGTGGTGACCATAACCAACATTATCTGTCGGCTGCTCTCCCATTCCATCCACCACCTGCTCCCCTGGCTTCACGTCACCCTGATCGGGAGGCTATACGGGTACTCCACCTTGCCCAAGGGTGTCCCATAGACTGACGGAGGTAAGGAGGCATCTTACTTCTCCTTTGATAGGGGATACCCCTACCCCGCTAACCACTTGGTCCTGTATAGATAACGAAAACAGTTATTTGGATGTTACTATAAATTAGTAACAATGTGAATTCCATGCGAGAAAAAACAGATATCCTGTCTTCACTGGCTCCAAAATAGGACATGAAAAGAACAAGTACAAAACAAAAATAGTGAAACTTCACATTGATAAAAATGGAAAAATACACATAGAAGGGACAAATACTGAAGAAGTCAATCAATTTGCATACCTCGGCAGCTGCAAAGACCAGGATGGTGACACCAGAAAGGAAGTTAGAATTGCAAAAGCAGCATCGATCTTCAAGAATCTTGAGAACATATGGAATTCAAAAGTTATAAGCACAAAAAACCAAGCTAAGATTATTCAATTCAAATGTAATATCCACCCTTGTTTATGCATGCGAAAGCTGGAAAACAACTAAAGAAATAGACAAGAAATTAGACTCGTTTGAAAACAAATGCCTAAGGAAAATATTCGGCGTCAGGTGGAACGAATTCAAGAACAATGCAGGGATAAGACAGATGACGGTCTCATGGATGATCAGGAAAAGGAGATGGACATATGTTGGTTACGTGATGAGAAGAAACAGTCAGAGAATCCCAAAACAAACTATCAAGTGGAACACAATAGACCGAAGAAAAAGAGGCAGATCACGTGAAACTCTAAAGAAGACATTGTTAAAAGAGGCCAAATTAATAGGCATAAAATCCCTTGATGAGGTTGAAAAGCTCACCGAAAACAGGAAAAATTGGTAAACTACCTTGCCCTATGTGACGTTTAACAGCACAGGAAGGATATAATATATATATTTTTAATTAAATTAAAACTAGAGAATTTTTATATAATTTTTTAAGCACTTTTTTTTTTTTTTGGGGGGGGGGGGGGGGGGTTGTAAACCTTCCAAAATCAGCCCTTTCTCGGTATATGAAATCTGCTTCAGTGTTTAAAGTTTTGCAGATTGGCAACACTTGTTTGTGATGAAGGAAATTAACTGTCTTAATTAAATAAGATAAAAAGTAGAAACTAATTAGGTCACTAAATAGAGTTGCCTGGGAATTTCCTAGCTCTGGAATGACAGTCAAAAATATCAGCTCAGTGGGAGATGCTTTTATATAAAAGGACCACCAATTAAGGATCAGATGGTTATGGGAGGAATGTCATCTTTGGTAGTGAGATGACATTCTAAACTAACTTCATTTACAAAGTATTCGTTATTGTGTTGCTGTTGTTCAAGTATGCACCCGACATGGCAAGAGACGTGTGCATGTTTGTCTAAAGTTTGTACCTGCTAGAAAGACCGAATCTAAGCTACAGAATTTCTGTGTCATTACCCGTTTCTTTCCGGGTGTCACGATCCACGTGTCGACTGAACAGTTACTAATGACTTCGCTTTCAAACACCTTTTTTTTTTTTGGAGGTGCGAGATAGCGCAGTTCGTTAGTGTGGATAGACGGCTGCTCGTCCTACTGGAGTCCATGGTTCGAATCCCAGGTAATTCTATTGTGGTTTTTCTTTCGCTCACGTCTCACTAAAGTGCTGTGTCTACGATTTTTTTTCCAGGTCTAATCTCTTACTTTATCGAATTAAATCACCAGACTTTCTGGAGACATTCAGTTTTAGTTGGCCCAATTATGTTATATGGACACCAGTCTTAGTCTTAACTTTCCATTGTCTGGTTAGTATTCTGGAGAGTGAATCAGTGAAGCAGAGCCACATTCTATAATCTAACATTCTGGATACTTTGTTCAACAGTTACATAGCTCTCAGTGCAAACTGTGTTTAAGTGTGCGAATATATTTAATGGAATTATTTCTTCCTTATGTCTCTCTGGAAATGTCTAAATTCAAGAAATGCAAACAAAAATTTAGAAAAGAATGGTTAAAAGATGAACTGTTTGCTAAATGGATAATGATGGTTATGAGTTGCCACTGTGCTGTTGTAAACTGTGACTATCTTGTTGATATGTGCAAGGCCAACATTGCTGACTGTAAAACTGCAATAAAATGAAGCTGAAACTTCTTTTTGCTATTTAAATGGTCAAATTCAGCTTATCAAGACATTATTTTGGCTCTTATCAACTTCCTCCTGGAGTTTCAAAAGCTGTAGGAACAATTTAACAATGGCAGCATATAAAAAAAATTCTGCAAGAGATGGATCCTGTACATCATCGTGGCAAGCAGGTCCTTCAAATGCTGATGGCGATGATGATAATCTTCATTTTCTGTGACAGTGTCAAGGTAATTATTAGCATTAATAACATATTAGCATTACTTTCAGTAACACTTTCCATATTAATTTTCACTTATACAGTGCATTACATTAGAAGACAATATCGCCTATATATATTTTTTTTATAAACGCCTAAAAATATGTAGATAATTCTAGATGTATTCTGAGGCAGTTTTATATATTTTGTGGATAAACGCCTAAAAATATATAGATAATTCTAGACGTATTCTGAGGCTGTTTTAGATATTTTTGTGGAAAAAAAAGTTGGCAACTCTGGGGCAGGGCTGTGTGCTATCTCTCTTACTATTCATAAGATTTTCATCATCATCATGCACCGTGCGAACAAGCGTTGGCTGTCTTGCTTCTTCTCAAATCTCGGTCCTTGATATTTGGAGGACATGATTTTACTGTGTAAGAAATAATAATGATTTTTAAGTGGGCTAATAATTGTCTGTGTTTTATAAGATGTTATATTGTAGTTTTATAGTATTGTTGAAATGCAGCCACACATTGACATATTACACAAATGAAAAGAATCACAATTAAACAATTCTACCTCATAAACTTATATTTTTGTTAATCATCATTTTACACCATTAGCACAATCACACAAAGGATCATCAATTTATATCGCTATTCATCAGCTATATCGTTAACAACATAATCATAAAAATGATTTCATTAAATATTCAGATTTCTAGATTATCTTGATAGACAGTGGAACTTCTAAAGAAACCAATTTTAGCCCTTTGAACATAACATCTTGCGTATGTAAGTTAGTTTGATTTGACAATAATCGTCTCATACAGAATCTCTAACCTTCGTCATTAAATGATTGAGTATTTGATATATTAATAGGAACTAATTGGCAATAATTGTTACAACATATATATTTATGTGCCATATGAGCCATCATTGCACATTACCAAAACCTCTGAATCCTCCATAGACAAATATGTTACATTTTAATAATAATTATTCGTGTACCCATCAGTTATCCTAATCATACCTAACTGGGTCGGGGTGGATCGGAGGAGTCGACAGCACAACATTGCACGCGTCCACGTGACAGAAATATAAACTCGCAATAGTAACCTAACACTTACATGTTTATCCATAGACGAAATACACTCTCATACGCGCTCAACGACAACATGACCTCCCCGATTCGTTCAGTGTACGAATCCGACCGATTAAAATTCTATCCTGTTATCTGTATATACTGACTGGGCCAGTAAGCCGATTTTTTTCTCAGATTTGCGCACCTCTGAAAACTGACCGGTGACTGACCCATTATTACTTCTCTTAGGGTTGCAAACAAACCCAGGTAACTATGAGCTTATCAGTTCCATACAACTGGATAGATTATTTATTATCTGTCCTTTACGTCAAACTATTGCCATTGTCAGCAAACATGAGTAAAACAGGAACTTTACGGAACTAGAAATACAAACTTTTGAAATGCTTATTTTAACCAAAAAACTAAAAACATCTGGTTTCTCTACTTTATTGTCAAAAGTGTACCAGCAACAGGGCTGCTTCTCCAGTTACTGCAACATGAGCATATGTAAGAGGCGGCAAGTTTTGAGATACGGAAAAACTGGGAAAAGTGAGAGGAATTGGGCGGGGAAAAAAATCTGAAAATAAATTAAAACGCACTTTCATTTATTATTTGGGACATAAGAGAAATGGCAACTGTGGTAAAACTGGTCCCAGTAATGAAAATAGTTGGAGGTGTATAGTTCAGTTTTATGAAAAGATAGACAGAGTAAGGAGGAAAGTGAGCAGAAATAAGAATGGCAGAAAGTAAGATGGACACATACAAATGTTGTATAGGAAAGTGGACCGATGAGTAGCAGAAAATAAGATTAGCACATGTAAATAACAAACATAAAACAACTCAATATTTCTGCAAATGCCTTTTTTAAAAAAAAACCACATACAGAAACAACATAACAGACAAAAGCAGCACCATATGCAGCATTCAACATACGATCTCCACTATCCGACTTAGTTTCTGCAGACAGCTCTCTTTCGTTACACAGCCATCCTTTTACAAGACCCGCTAACACGCCTCCACAAACATCAATCATTCATACAGTGTACAACACATTACATCTACAAAACATACACTTCCACCTAACTTAGTAAGACCTAACAGAAAGCCTAGATTGGCTTAACTAACAAAAACTTTGTGCGGCAGGGAAAAGGCATACAAAATTGTACAGCACGTATTCTATGAATGTACTGCACTTGCATCCACCAAAGCAACAATACATAATATGACTGAAACATCTAAAGCGCAAAAAGTAGATATCTATAAAGTCGTAATGTTGAAATTCTATCTATAAAGTAGTAATGTTGAAAATCTATGTTCAAAGCTAAACATGTCACACACGCCAAGTTACTGGCCCTGCTCGGCAGAGTTCTGGTACCTGGTTTAAGAGTTCAAAGAAACAAAAGATCTGCGCCCGTTTTGGTCCTGATATTTTCCGGAATCTGCATAATTAAACACATAGAAACAAAACTACGCAGTTTCTGCAGCTTTGTGCGCGTGCGAGAGAGATATAGATAGATAGAGAGAGATAGATAGATAGATAGATAGATAGATAGATAGAGAGAGAGAGAGAGAGAGAGAGAGAGAGAGAGAGAGCTGAGCTGTTGTTTGTCGTGATAGTATTATACAAAGTTTTCTTTACCATAAAGCTTGGATTACACGTTTCATTTTGTTACTGAGGCCATGTCCACCAAACCAAGCCTCCACTGATAGACACGTGTGAGTGAATTAATTCTTAGACCAGCAAACAACATCCACGTCACACAAACAGTTTTTGTTATCATTCATCATAGTGCAGAGTTTTACTGTGAAATTAAGCAATCCCTAAGCCCAGCCCTCTCTCTCTCTCTGAACCTTAAGTGCCCAGGGCACATGGGGCTTCCGCAAGGGTTTTCCACAAATGCCTGTCTTTCGCCTTTTTTTCTGCTCTTGCCCAGGTGAGCCCTCTATTGCTCAACATCCTTTCTGTTGTTCTTCTCCATGTCTCTTTTGGTCTACCCTTACTTCTGCTCCCCTGTGGTGTCCATCTTAGTGCTATTTTTGGTAGTGAGTTGTCAGTCATTCGGAGCACATGTCCCAACCATCGCCAGCGTCTTTCCTCAATAATTGTTGTCAGTGGTTTCATCTGCATTTCTGCCAATAAGATGTTATTTCTTATGGTGTTTGGCCAAAATATTTTTTTAATTCTACGTAAACATTTAGTCTGGAAAGAATTCAACTTGTTTTCTATGGTTTTGGTGATTTTCCAGCATTCACTTCCATAGAGTAGTACACTTAGAACATTACTCTTAAATATCCTGATTTTCATATTTATGCTTAGTTTATTTGATTTCCATATATTCTGTAGCATTGCAAAAGCCTGGTTTGCTCTAGTAAGTCTGCTGTTGATGTCCTCTGTGCTGTCTCCATTTTCTACTACTCTGCTGCCAAGGTATACAAATTCGTTGACCTCCTCCACTAACTTGTTATCTACTCTGAGTACATTTCTGTTGTTCACATTTTGCTTCATTAACTTTGTCTTTCCTACATTGATCTTTAGTCCTATGTTGTTTGCATTCTGGGTTAACTTGTTTATTTTATCTTGCATATCTTTGTGACTGCTTGATAATAGACAAATGTCGTCCGCAAAGTCAAGGTCCTCCAGCACTGTGTCAAGGGTCCATTGTAATCCTCTGCGTTTGTCTGATGTTGCCTCCTTCATTAACCAGTCTACCGCCAAGATAAATAATGTTGGTGATAGTACACATCCCTGTTTCACTCCTGTTTGTACCCTAAAGCTGCTGGAGGTATGTTCTCCACAGATAACTTTGCACTGAAAACCCTCGTATAGGGCTTTGATTACATTAACTATTTTATGGGGGAGGCCATGCCATCTTAGGATTTTCCACAGCCCAGCCCTAGTGGTAGTTTAATCCCAGCTTCGGAACAAAAGAATGCAACTGATGTTTTTGTTTTATTTTTTAAAAGTTTTAAACGGCTTATGGCAATTAAGTATTGTCTCGTCTTGATGCACAGCACCGTGTGGCCTGGGAGTGGTTCAAGGTTGCTTTTTTTCCAGTCCGAGAAGAGATACAAAAGTAGGGAGCGTGCTTCTTTTAGTAGACTTCGTCACCATAGGGATTATGGTGATCAGTGTCATCTTAGCCAAGCCAGGTATCAACGGAGAGGTGGGACAGGATCTTGGTCAGTTATGGTCCGCCAGCCCTGATTGGGGGGGGGGGGGCGGGGGACAAAATCATGAACTACAATCAGGGCAAAGAGATTAAGGGAGGAAACGAACTCACAAACTACAATGAAAATCATGTACTACAATGAGATAAAGGGAGGGAATGAAATCATGAACTATATGGAAGAGAAGATGTGGAATGAAATGACAAACTATATGTTCATATCCCAAACAGGTCTAGATTTGAACCAATACATATAGATTAGTAGCTTACTGAGCTGCCAAAGCCATAACCTGGCCATCATTGTTATTATCATCAACAGAAACACATCCATCACTGTCAAAGTCATCATACTTCTTGTCATACCTTCATCATTTTCATCAAGGACAAGATTAGATGAGCAGGAACTCAGAGAGTCCTCTAAGAGTGTGTGGGGGAACAGAAGAATAAAAACACAACATGACATTTCAGCGTTGCAAAGGGGGTTGCTGTTATGCAGGCGAACCGTTCTTTTGGCGAAAAAGCGCTCTCGAGTTCCGTGCGCGAGGAGAAAGGTTTTCGCTCCTTTCCAGGACGGCGAGAGTTAAGGTGGTTCGATGCAGAAGCGAGTGGTTTGTTCGCCGAGTGAAGCCTATAAACGGCTAGCCAGCCAGGTTCGTGCTAACGCGTCGGTGGTGTACTACAGTGTTGTCGACCGATGGTCTCGAAATTGGCCCATCTCTCTCAAAGATTATCGGGTCTGCAGTATGTAATGTGCGGTGGTTGCCTGTCTTCTCGTTCGTTAGAGCAGAGAGAGCCGGCCGAAGCCGTCGGTGGTTAAAGGAAATGAAACGCCGCCGGGGTCGAAAGGGATCCGCTCTGAGCAGAGCGCTGTCTCCCTTGCCCCGCGTCGGTCTGTCGGCAGATATCCGACTGAGGTTCGGCGAAGAAAGCTATCTGGTTGATCCTGCCAGTCTTCAGCTGCCGCGCGTGGTGTTACCGCGGCGCAGCTGTGAAAAAGGTGATGGAAAGGATTAAGTGAAGTTTAATCGGTATGGCTAGTAGTCTCGCGGTGAGGGCTACTCTTACCACGGCACCTCTGCTCTAGAGGCCGGCCACGTCCTATATACACCCATACTGGGATAATACGCCTAAACCGGTTTAACCCAGGGGTGAAACTTACTAGTGACGAGGATTCGTCCTCCTCGACAAAAGCTCCGTACTGGTCACCACCAGGAAGGGTAGCGGCCATGATCACAAAATGCTGAAGTCGGAGACACTGGATCAGTGCATAGTCTAGATAGGCAGCCACTTATCACCCGACGGGGATATATTCATATCCAAATCACGTTGAGGTTTTACGGTGAGAAAGTCCAACTCTGGACTGGATGGGTAACCACCTATCATCCGGCGGGGATATACTGATATCCAAAACACGTCGAGGTTTTCCGGTGAGGAAATCCAACTCTGGACTAAACTGGTGCAATGAAAAGCACAGTGTCATGCAATGCCACTTCTGTGACCGATCGAGAATATAGGCCCAAGCCCCACGATGCTCTGAGGCTCCAACCAAAATGAGACTATCGCAAGAACCACAGGAGTAAATTCAGCAGGATCATGGGGCGATCTTGATGGTAGAAGCGAACGAAGAAGAAGAAGAAAACAATGTTTCAAAGAAACATTTATTGTTTAGCTATCGCATTTATGAGAATGACCATGGAACAAAACATAAAAAAAGAAGATGCTCAACTGAACAACAGTTTCTCATAGTAATGGTGGTTGCAGGAGGCTGGTATGTGTGTGTGTGTGTGTGTGTCCAGCCAGTGTAATACTGTATGGACCTGAGAGCTTCCTGCTAGCTTAAAACAAAATGCTTAATCAATACGGTGAGTGCTTTTTTTTCTTCTTTTGGGGAGGGGGGTAGAGAGAGAAAGAAAGTTTTCCCCTGGCTTCCAAATATCATTTTGAGGATGGGTTAAAAACTAAATCCTGGCCAACATGTCTACTTTATTTTAACTACAGTGAGAACATTTACCAAGCTGTTTTTTTTTTACTTTAACTCCATATAATGTTTTTGATAATGTGATTTAGTATAGTTTTGTACAATTAACTTTCAATCAATTGTAGACCAAGCACTTTAGACATGAGAGAAATAAAAATGACAGGAGAATAAGGGAATTACCCTGACTCAAAAAGTCGAGCCAATTGTTAAAAAAAATAGTTTCCAGTAGCTAGAGAAGGAAAAGTGGCCAGATATGATGATGACCACATCACCTTCTGGCGGCCTTCATGATAAATATGAGCAATTACAACACTTAAATGCTATAACAGTGAGAAATAGAGGTAGAATGAAAAGACATTGCTCAATTCATGTATCGGTACATACATAAACGTTTACAAAATGAATGGAGAAAATAAAATATTAAGAATATAAAAATAAATTTTAGCTTGAGTTAAAAAAAAAAAGTAGTTTCCTCTTTTGTTGCTTTGTGTGGTTCATGGATTGAATTATTCAACCCCATGTTGCCGTATTCTTTTGTCAGAAACAAATTCATAAAATTATGACTTCAAAAATGGCAATATTAAACTGCATAATAAGTTATATGGCACATAGAAAAAGGATTAACAATGGTTAAGATAATAAAAGTAGGCAAAAACAAAGGGTGATATGGCAAAGGCATACATTTATGTATATACATTTATGCTATATAATAATATAGCAGAAAAAAGGGGCTTTAACTTTCATATATTTAAAACTCATTTTACTCTCACTCTACCATGAGCCATATAAACATATAAAAAAAATAAAATAACTACAATCATATGGTTTTGTTTTGTGATCAGGAGTTCATAATTTTAAACTGTAGGAAATGCTAAATATAGACATCATGTTATTTCTCCGTAAAACACCACCAGTGATGATTTCTATTATTAAAAAAGATATCTATGTGTTATGGATGGTGTTTGGTTGGCTAAGGGTTAATTAAGCACAAAAGTTTATAAGAAAAACTTCATAAACTTTTCCGACGCTTGTTCAGAAACAAATCGCTTCTCGGCCTTTTGGCTAAGATCAAAGTGTCCTCTTGGCAGGTACCAAGATCAACAAAAGTGCTGTTTTTTTTTTAACAAAACGAGATGCCAGAGGCATGCCCTGCACATCAAATGCTGGGGTCATGGTCCACATATCGTTACGGGCAAACCTGGTATTGCAGTACTGCCGAGTCATGGCCTGATGTTTTTGTCATTTTATAAAAAAAAACAACTTTATAAACTACAAAATGAAAATAATACTTCAACCATGTCAAAGATATCTCAAGAAAGCAAACAAATGAGCAAATATTATTTTCAAAGGACAAAGAATTGGTGTGTATGCCCATCCAATATTCTGTTATCATCATTCAACTTTCACCCTACTGACTGACTGATTGATCTTTATTAGTTGAATGATCTTTAACTGCAACGGGTAAAGAACTGAGCATGCAGGTCTGTCTGACAATCTGCCCTTTATCATAACACTGCCTCTCTTTTCGAGAAATTCTACATCGGATAGTACAGTTATGCTATGCATATCACAAACACATTGGAGATAATCAGTTTAGTATAAATAGTAATAAATACACAAAGAGCAGAAGAAAAATTTTAAATGTTAAAAGCTTTTACATTCAACCACTGATCGGCATATTCAATAATAAAAATAGCTAAATGTGACCTAATTGTGGGAAACAGAACAAAGGCAGATTCAAGGCAATCAGTAACGAGGAACTATGACCAAAAAGAAACCAACCCACTGTGAAAGAAATGATAGTCGACACTGGAGATGGATATGACAAACATTTCAAAAGCCTACTATAAACACAACCAGACCATCTCTCACCTGGAATCCCCAGGGAAGAAGAAACAAGGAAGACCTAGAAGCACTTGATGAAGGAATCTCGAAGAAGATATTAAAAAAGATGACTACACCTGGAGAAGGATAGAGGAAAGAGCCCAGAATAGAAAAAAAAAAATTGGAGAGCCCTTACTGATGGCCTACACCCCTGAAAGAAGTACCTACACCTCTGAAAGAAGTAAAGAAGACGAGGAAAGAAGGATCTAAGACAACCTAAAGAAGAAATACCGAGGCCAGGACTGACAACATGAAAGCCCAGCACTGTAAAAAAAAAAAGTGCTGATGCAGAGTGAAGAAAGGAAGAGGATTTTCTTCTGCACTGTAAGACCCCCACAGAAGGGACATAACTACTTCGTTAATCAGTATCTAAAGACAGGAATGGAATGATGAAGTTAATGCACATATTTGTGATATGAACACATGACTCAAATAATCAAAACTATAAGATCACAGTATTGTAACAACAAAAAAATAACTGTATATGTTACAGAAGTGTAACTGTTGACCATCTCCTTTTTTGTAATAAAAAAATATATACTGTATATAACAAAGTTATGTTGCCAGCAGAAATAATCCCTGCATATTTTCTAAAAGAAAACATTTTAATGTCAATGAATAAGTCACTTTCATGTTACTTACATCTTACATCCTTCCCCATGCCGTTAAATGTCACATAGCGCCCGCATGGTAGTTCGCCAAGATGTCCTGTCTTCTGTGAGTTTTTCAATCTCATCAAGGGATGTTTTGCTCACTGAATTAGCTTCTCTTAACAATGTCCTCTTTAGAGTTTCTCGTGGTCGACCTCTTTTTCTTCGGCCTGTTGTGTTCCATTTGATAGCTTGTTTGGGGATTTTCTTATTGTTTCTTCTCATTACATGACCGACATATGTCCACCTTCTTTTTCTGATCAACCACAAGACAGGTTGTTGTTTGCTCATCTGTCTTATCTCTGCATTGTTCTTGAATTCATTCCACTTTATATCGAATATTTTCCTTAGACATTTGTTTTCAAAAGAGTCTAATTTCATGTCTACTTCTTTAGTTGTTTTCCAGCTTTCGCATGCATAAATGAGGGTGGATATTACATTTGAATTGAATAGTCTTAACTTAGTTTTTGTGCTTATAACTTTTGAATGCCATATGTTCTCAAGATTCTTGAAGGTCATTGCTGCTTTGGCAATTCGAATTCTAACTTCTTTTCTGGTGTCACTATACTTTCATGTATGGCATCAAAGGCATTTGATTGTGTACAACACCAGAAACTTTGGGAAATAATGGAAAAAATGGGATTTCCAACACATATGATACAATTAATATCACTGCTGTATCTAGACAAACAGGCAGCAGTAAGAATAAATGGTGAATTTATGCAGGAGTGCATATTATTGCCTTACTTATTTAACTTGTATACTGAAAATATAATGAGGAATGTTAGAGAAGATGTAGACAAAGAATATTATGATGCCATTAAAAATTGGAGGTTATGAAATACCAGAAATTAGATATGCTGATGAAACAGTATTACTGTCCACAACACAAAAAGGAATCGAAAAACTAATTATGTCAGTCCATAAGAACAGTGAAGAGGAAAACCTCTATCTTAATGCAAAGAAAACTAAATTGATGACAACTGACAAAACAAATAAGGCAGGTGAAATATGTATCAATGAAGAAAAATTGGAATAAGTGGAGTTTTCAATATCTTGGATCACTACTAACTAATAATGGAGATACAATGAGGGAAGTTAAAAGGAGGATATCTATCACTCTTCAGAAAGTAAAACAACTAAAGAAGCTGTGGAAAGGAACAGACAGAACTACAAAAATAAGATTTTTAAAGGCATGCATCTTTCCTATCACAACATATACCTGTGAGACCTGAACACTTAATAAAACAGCCGAGAAACACATAAATGCCTTTGAATGCAAATGCTACAGAAGAGTTATTCAAATATCACGGACACAAAAAAGAATAAATATAGTGATACTTTGGAATCCGAACGCCCCAGAACTTGAACAACTTAAAATCCGAACAAAAATTTCAAGCACATTTTGCCCCGGAATCCGAATGCTGCTTTGGAATCCGAACGGCCAGCATGTTGTTTGTGTGTGTTTGTGGTATGTTTCCCAAGCGCTCGGGCCACCCACACGCTTTGTTGGTCAGTTCATTGTCGGAAGCTGTACTGAAAGCATCTCGTGTGATTTTCACTGCTAATTTTATGCTTTTTGTGCCTGTTTTGTGTTATTTCTTTCATATAATAACAACTTAATGTATCCGCTGTGGGTCCCAAAAAGTGTAGTGGGAAAATAAGAGTAAGAGGATAGCTGTTAGAGCTACAATTGAAGTTAAGGAAGATCTTATCGCTAAGCATGAAAGTGGTACAAGTGTGGCTGATCTTGCTACTCTTTATGTTTGGGAATCCTAAATCAACTGTTTGTACAATTTTGAAAAATACAGAAGTATAAAAACAGCTGATATGATGAAAGAGGTTACGATACTGACCTCTAGGAGATCGAAAAGTATGGAACATATGGAAAAACTACTCTTATTTTGAATGTGGTAAAAAACCCAGGCAGCCATTGAGAAGTGGCACCCTAATAAAGCCCTTGTTAACATGTGTGTTAACTTGTTCAATGATAACATCATTAAAGTTAACTTGTTCAATGATAACACCACTGAACATTTTAGAAAAGTTCAAAAAGGTCACCAACATCAGACCACTTTGGAATGTTTGTTCTCAAAAGACACCACGACCAGTGTCCCCAAGCCCTCTACAACTGGTACCTTAGCAAAGGGCATGAAAAGGCAAAGATTCAGACACCAGAACCGGCAGAAGCGCAGTTACCTGATGTTATCATGGAAGGTGACTCGCCTTCCAAGCAATATTCTCTCTCCTCCTCCACCTCCTCCTCCTCCAGCTTCCACATGCGCCATTATCATTCGTTTTTAAGGTAAATGCAGGTTTTTATATTTTTAATTTTATTAATTTACATTTTTTTATTCAAATATTACTATTTGTTAATATTTTACCTTAAAATCCAGTGTATTTACTGTTAAAATCATTTTGAAAATTTGAGTTCATGTGATCCAGGAATGGATTAATCCAGTTTCTATTATTTTAAAGGGGAAAAATTGTCTTGGAACTCGAACGAGGGGTTCTGGAACAGATTAAGTTTGGATTCCAAGGTATCATTGTATATCCATACTTCAAGAATTTATTATTGAAGAAGGCTAGCTAGTAAAGAGGATTAAAGAGAGAAAACTTAAATATTGTGGACATATTAAACATCATGATAATTTAGAGAAGACAGTCTTGGAAGGGTACATAATGGGGAAAAAGAAAGAGGAAGACCAAGGCAAAGATAGCTGCAAGACATCGTTGATCATTTGCAAATGGAAGCATCAGCAGCAGGGCATCTTGCTTACAACCGAGAGCCCTACATGAGAGCTGTTAGGGAGGCAAAGTTCCGCATGGGACATGCAAATGACTGACTGACTGATAAAACAATTCACTTATAAATATGTAAAAACAGAAAAAGAAAGCACATAAAATCCCTGAATTAGACCTGAACCGGTTTTTAAACATAAACACTTTTTAAACACACTTTCTATACCTGAACTAGATTTAAACAGACTTTATATACTGTAGTTGAACTAGATTTAAGCAGACTTTAATATTCTTGAATTAAATTTAAACAGACTTTTATATGTCTGAATTAGATTTAAAGCCTTTCATATGCCTGAACAGACTTTTATATGTTTGAATAAGATTTAAACAGACTTTTTAAATTGATCTGAGCAGACTTTTATATGCTTGAGACTTTAACAACACATCAACACAGTTATGGGGTCATATACCAACTCAGTTGATAAAATAGTACAAAATAATGACATACAATATAAAAATCAGCCCAACTTATTGAACACAAGTGAGAAAAATAAAATGTAATAATAATAAAATAAATTATCCTGACATCTCGAAAGTTCACAGGTCACTAGTTTAAAATGGATCTGCTGGTCAGATCATGCAGGGGTCAAGGGCAATGAAACAAGACAGACTCAAAGATAAAGGCAGTAAATCCCAGGGTACTCTGAGAATGGATAAGGAGGACATTGCAAAGGGCTGTTTCTGATAGTTTACTCTTGCAAGAGGCCATCTGACAGTTTACTCTTGCAAGAGGCCATCAGACAGTTTACTCTTGCAAGAGGCCATCAGGTTGGAGAGCAACTGCATTAAGCAAATAGTAGAGCAAGGGAAGGAAAAGGGAAATGGCAGACATGACAATTTATGTGGTAGGACATGCATCACTCACAACAAGCTTGTGACCAGAACAATCAGCAGGCACAAGCTTTGATGGGTGGTGGAACAGAGGGAGGAGTACTTATGGAAGCATCCTGAGTACAATGAGGCCAGTCCCTGGTTACAGATATCCTGAAATAACTGGAAGAAACAGGCACAATCACAGATGGCCAAGATCTGGCGTCACACTTGTTTATGTGCTCCTTGTGTGGTGCATTCCTTCAGTTTGGGCAAAATAAACAGGACTCAAGGTGACCCCCCCCCCCCCCCCCCCCCCGGGGTGGTGGAGTCTTCTCCAGGACTTTGAGAAAGCCTTAGGACACAACCTGACATAATGTCTGTTTCTTGAGTCTTCTCCAGGATTCAAGAAAGTCATAGGAGACAACCTGACATGATGCCTGTTCTTCTGTAGATCATCATAGTGTTGGCTGCACAGAACTTAAGTATGCAATTCAGTGGAGTTCCAGAAGAAAAAGACTTGAAGCAGCACAGGATTTGAACATGCAGCTGTTTGTATGTTCATTCTTCACATCCTTTTCAACCCCTTATGAGCATAAAGCACACTGAAACTTTCTCTACTGAGACCTTTCCTGGGCCAACTATATCATTTATGAAGCATGTCAGTACCACAGTGATACATTAAACAAGCATGAACTAACATATGGCTTATGATTTTGAAAAAAAACAACTAAACATTTGCCTAAAAAAAAAAATAGTGAATGACTTAGGTACAGAACATACTTACAGTACATCACAGATAATAAATAACAAAATAATACAACAGGGTGCAATAAAGATAATATTAGATGCCATTAATGAAAAATGTTTGAACAGGCGTCATTAAACATAACATTGCTATACAACGTCTGTAATCATATCCAAAAATTTGTCTTTATTTTGCTTCCACTCTGAATAGCATATACACTGTATTTTCTGACAGTCCTAGTTATGTCTTGATTCTAAATACAAGTAGCTACTGTACTGTATAGATTCTCTGTTGATTATGCTTTGTCCAAATTTCATACAAAATTTCCATCTAATAACACAATCTCTGTATGTGGTAATTTTGTCTAGCTGTCACATACGTATTTCTGTGGTCAGTACAACAGATTTAGGACTTTGTGAAGACTGTAAAATTGTTTATTCACTCCTGAAATTGACTGCATAATCACTGGTGATTTACTAAAAGAACAACTATGCAGTTCATCTATTTGGTTATGTTGACTAATTTTCCTGCCATTGTCATTTGTGGGAAGGCTGAGAGAAATGATAATGGATAGTTTGATGAGATGGTGTGAGATGACATTACCAATTGATCTGAGGGCCTCCATGAAGGAGTAGGTATTATGGAGAAAAATAATAGCCAAAGACAGTTGGTGAGGCACTGATGACAATGATGATCACTGGTGATGGTGATGGTGGGGGGAGTTTAATAAGAATTAATATGAATTAAAAACTCCAAATTTGCCGTTCTTTAACTCTTAGTCATGCAACAACTGTTCGGGCAGCTTTTAACAAATAAAATCAGAACTTTCAAAATAGTTTGTTCGGCTACTGGAAGTCTGTAAACTACCATGAAAACTAAAAAATTATAAATTGCATCATTTGTGGGAAAAACATGGTGATTGTGCTCAGTATGAATGTTCTTATGTGATGTATGCTTTGGTTCTGTCATTGGCTAGGAATTAACAAGTTTTACAATGTCAACAGTTACAGATGCAAAGGAGACCATAGTAACAAAATGCAGAATTCTTTCACACCTTGACATTCAAAAACTTTAGAAACACTGATGACAAAGAACTTCAGCAATAGCTTTAATTGCATACGATATTTTCAATACAAAATGCTGATGTTCATTAAAGAGTTTAAGAAGAAACATGAAAATTGAAAAGCTTATTAATGGATTTGATTTGATATGTTGTATTTTTAGAACAAAATGATGTATTATTCCACACCTTGATACTTTGAAAAGTTTATACTCCATCAAGAAGTTTAGCTATAGCCAATGAAAGTTTAGAATCCATCAATGAAATTAAGGTTTGTTATGAAATGAAGTGGCACTGATTGTGTACATAGGACCCAAATAGAAAATCTTGATTTTGCAGATGATATAACTCTTATCGGTGACAATGTGAATTCAATGCAAGAAAAAACAGATACCTTATCTTCACTGGCTAGCAAAACAAGACTTAACAAGGAAATAAACAAAAATAATGAAACTTCTCATTAATCACGAAGGAAAAATATACATAGAATGAACAGCTTTTGAAGAAGTAAACCAATTTCCACACCTCGGCATCTACAAAGACCAGGATGGTGACACCAGAAAGGAAGTTAGAATTAGAATTGCAAAAGCAGTATTGACCTTCAAGAATCTTGAGAACATATGGCACTCAAAGGTTATACGCACAAAAACCAAGTGAAGATTCAGTCAGTCAGTCATTTGCATGTCCCTTGCAGAACTTTGTCTCCCTAACAGCACTCCTGTAGGCTTCTCAGTTGTAAGTAAGATGCCCTGCTGCTGATGCATCCATTTGCAGATCATCAACAATGTCTTGCAACCATCTTCGCCTTGGTCTTCATCTCTTTCTTTTTCCCATTATGTATCCTTCTAAGATGGTCTTCTCTAGATTATCATGATGTTTAATATGTCTAAAATAGTTAAGTTATCTTTGTTTAATCCTCTTTACTAGCCAGTTTTCTTCAGTATTAAGTTCTTGTAGTATGGATATATTTGTTCTTTCTTGCGTCCATGATATTTCAAGAACTCTTCAGTAGCATTTACATTCAAAGGCATTTATGTGTTTCTCGGCTGTTTTATTAAGTGTCCAGGTCTCACAGACATATGTTGCCATGGGAAAGATGCATGCCTTTAAAAATCTTATTTTTGTATATCTGTCTGTTCCTCTCCATAGATTCTTTAGTTGTTTTACTTTTTGAAGAGCGATAGATGTCCTCCTTTTAATTTCCCTCATTGTATCTCCATTATTAGTTAGTAGTGATCCAAGATATTGAAAACTCCATTTATTCCAATATTTCTTCATTGATATATATCTCACCTGCCTTATTTGTTTTATCAGTTGTCATCAATTTAGTTTTCTTTGCATTAAGATAGAGGTTTTCCTCTTCACTGTTCTTATGGACTGACAATAATTAGTTTTTCGATTCCTTTTTGTGCTGTGGACAGTAATACTGTTTCATCAGCATATCTAATTTCTGGTATTTCATAACCTCCAATTTTTAATGGCATCATAATATTCTTTGTCTACATCTTCTCTAACATTCCTCATTATATTTTCAGTATACAGGTTAAATAAGTAAGGCGACAATATGCACCCCTGACGGACACCTTGTTTTATGTCAAACCAAGTTGCTGTCTGTTTGTCTAGATACAGTGGTGATATTAATTGTATCAAATGTTTTGGAAATCTCTTTTCCATTATTTCCCAAAGTTTCTGGTGTTGTACACAATCAAATGACCTAGAATCTATATAAATAAAAATGAATGTGTGTGTGTATGTGTGTATGTTCCAGCATCATGTTGGAACGCCTGGACCAATTTCAACCAAACTTGGCACACATATGACTTACAATCTGGACAAACTACTGAGGGGATTAGATCACCCCAAGGATACCCTTATGACCCCTAGGGGTCAGGGCGACATTTAAAAGTAATCGAAAATTAACGATATTAGTGTGAAATCCATTGTTTTCGGGGTCACTGAGATGAATAGTGACACTCCCGATGCTGTTTAAGTCCAAGTTCTGCCAGCATGGGGGGGAACTAAGGGTAGAGTGGGATGAGTGTGACATGTATAAATAATAAAAAATGATCAATATCTGTTTCAAATTCATAGTTTTTGGGGTAGCTGAGATGAATAGTAGAAATGAATAGAACATTGTAGACTGTCTAGAAGGTTATGGAAATGAATAGAACTTTGTTGATTGGGGTAAATAAATACCTGGGCAACACCAGGTAATCAGCTAGAGGCTATAAAAGATAAATACAGATTCACATTAAACTCTCTACATTTCTCTATTATTAATCTTATATTGAATATATGATCTCTTGATCCTCCTCCTTGCCTAAAACCAGCTTGGACCATATTGACTTCTTCTTCTATTTACTTACAAAGTCTACTCAATAGAATTTTTAACAGAATTTTACTGGCATGACTAATCAGGGCAACAGTTCTGTAGTTTGTGCTTAATTTCAGGTTACCCTTTTTTGGCAGTAGTATGAATATAGCTCTTCTCCATTCTTTTGGCCAAATACCTGAATGCCATATCTTTTTACACAGCGCATGATATATTGTTGCACATTCCTTTTCTCCTGCTTTAATAAGTTCAGCTGTTATCTCATCACATCCTGGTGATTTATCAATTTTCAGATTTTTTACTGCACATAAAACTTCTTATATTGTCAGTTCAGGTTCTTTCTCCTCCAATAACAATTCACACTGTTGATTTCTACTTTCACAGTCGGTTGTTTCATACATTCCTCTTCAATATTCCTGAAATCTTTCTAAAATGTCCTCTGTCTCTGTCAAGGTATTCCCCATCTTGTCATAAATTATATTTAACTTAGGTGTGACATTTCTCATCAATGTCTTCATCTCTTTAAACATTCCACTATCTCTTCCACACTTCTAATGTCCTTCTATTCTTTCACAACAATCTTAAGTTAAGATTATTCAATTCAAATGTAACATCCACCCTCATTTATGCATGCAAAAGCTGGAAAACAACTAAAGAAATAGACATGAAATTAGACTCTTTTGAAAACAAATGCCTAAGGAAAATGCTCAATATAAAGTGGAACGAATTCAAGAACAATGCAAAGATAAGGCAGATGAATGAACAACAACCAGTCTCATAGGTGATCAGAAAAAGGAGATGGACAAATATCAGTCACGTGATCAGAAAAAATAGTCAGAGAATCCCAAAACAAGCTATCAAGTGGAACACAACAGACCAAAGAAAAAATGTCGGCCACGTGAAACTCTAAAGAAGACATTGTTAAGAGAGGCCAAATTAGTAGACATAAGATCCCTCTACGAGGTTAAAAAGCTCTGCAAAAACAGGAAAACTTTGCAAACTACCATGCGTACCCTATGCAATGTTTAACGGCAAAGGAAGGATTAAGATGTAAGATAAAATGAAGTATAGGCACATTAAGACATTTAGAAAACTTGTAAAAACACTTCTTCCTTCACTCTTACTTCCCTTGTAAAAACACTTTTTACTTCACTCTTACTTCTCTTGTAAAAAAAAACTTCTTGCTTCACTCTTACTTCCCTTGTAAAAACACTGACCAGCAATATATTTAGCATTGGCTGTAATTTCATATGTCAGCTCAAAAGCCTAATAAAATATTTAGTCCACAACACTTTGCATTTTGGCAAACTGATATTGTGGTATCAGAATGTATTTTTTGCAGAATCTTTAAAAAAGTTCTTTCAAGATAAATTATTAAATAATAATCTTTGTTTTTTCTCACCTTGTTAACTTACATGATATATATATATATAATATATATAACTTAAATACCACAGTTTTGATGTTGCAACCAATCATTTCTCTATATTTATGTTCTCTGCTGAATGTTATTTTTTGGAAAATAAATTTCAACAATTTTCTAAGCAAATGTTACTCTTTTACTGCAAAAAAGCAGCAAATTTCTATACTCTATTTTTCAAGGAAGCACACAAGTTCTTTTCCATCTTTTCTTGTAATAAGCATGAAAATTCTATTCTTTTTTATTCCCTATATTACGCACTCAATATCAACACTTTACATTCCCAGAGATTTTATATTTATATGTGAAAAAATCACACTTAATTATAAGAATCACTGACTGTATATATGTACACTGCAGGCATACAGCTTATAAAAATCTAGCAGCCTCATACATGTATACCCAATATTTCTAACGGACAATCTGGCAATCAATATACGAGGGTCGTTCAGAAAGTAATGCACCACATCATTTTTTTTTTTTCAGCTAATAATGAAAATAGAAGCATGAAGTTTTGCACACTTTAAATATGGCATGTGCAGATTGTGTGAACCAAATTGCACTGCAACCGGCCAAAGAATATGGCTGCTCTAACCGTTGAAATGGACCATGTTAGCAACTTGGGGTATAAGTAGTGAATTGTGATAGAATGTCTCATTGTAGAGAAGGAAACTGTTGTGAACATTCACAAGCATCTATGTGATGCATATGGAAGTTTTACAGTCGACAGGAGTACAGTCAGTTGCTGGGTTCAGAGAATCGATGAATCATTAAGTGGAGATAAGAAGTTACATGATTGGCCATGCTGTGAACGTCCTGCCACAACCATCAACGCAGAAATGTTGAAATGCACTGAGGCCATTATTCTTACAGATAGGCATATCACTACTCAACAATTGGCCTTAAAGCTGTCAGTCAGCAATGGTAGTGCAAATGCAGTTATAAAAGCTCTCAGATTTTCTAAGGTTTGCACAAGATGGGTTCTCCGAAGTCTCACAAACGACCATCAATTGCAAATGAAAGCAATTTCTTCTGAATTGTTGGAGTGTTTCAGTGCTGAAGGAGAGAACTTTTTGGCTAAGATCATAACAGGTGACAAAACCTGGGCACATCATTTTGAACCTGAGAAAAAAAAAAACAGTCAATGGAGTGGCATTATCCGCAATCACCACAAATAAAGAAATTGAAGACAACTCCTTCAGCTGGAAATTTCATGATCACTGACTTTTGGGACACTGAAGGTGTGATTCTTGTGGATGTTATGCCAAGAGGAGAGACAATCAATTCGCAAGCTTACATTAAGACACTGAAAAAACTCAATCAACATTTTCGCAGATTTCGGCCGCACAGGAATCCAATAGAACTGCGTCCCCTTCATGACAATACGTGCCCTCACACAAGTCTGGCAATACGGGAAGCAATCACCAAATTGGGTTGGACTGTACTACCCCATCCACCCTATGTCCCGATTTGGTATCCTCTAATTTCCATCTGTTTGGTCCACTTAAAGATGCACTCCGAGGGTAAGATCTGAAGATGACGAAGGAATGATTCATGCAGTGAATAAATGCTACATAATCAAGAGAAAATCTGGTGTGGACTAGGAATACATGCACTTGTTTTGTGCTGGTGTAAAGCCATATAAGTTGATGGTGATTATGTTGAATAATACTGATGTTTACATGACATATCCATGTATATTGTGTATAAATTTTATGCTTTCTGAATAAACAGCTCCTGAGAAAAACGATGTGGTGCATTACTTTCTGAATGCCCCTCATAGATAAAAAAGAACAGGTATCAATACAGGATAAATTTTAGCAACTCGGGTAAGTTCTTGCTGTCAGTAATAATTCCATAAGACTGAATTTTTCTGTCACTGCTGATAAAAAAGACTGCCATGCAAATAATAATACTAACAATGTCTTATATTCTGACAGATGAAGGACGTGATGATATTGCCATGTGTTTTTGAGCAGCAGCAAATCGTTGATTTTCATCCTCTCCTTCTTCCAGTTGCTGTTTTGCAAAATGCAGGAAAACCTAGTGGATGGAAACATCATATGGATGTAATGTTAATACATTAGAGGGGGCATTGAAAATATTGTAACAACAGGAAAAATAGAAGGAAGAAGATCAAGAGGAAGATCAAGAGAAATGATACTGGACAGTCTGACAGGACTGTGTGAGAGGAGATCACCAACTGAGCTGATGGCCTGCATGAAGGATCGTGTACTCTGGAGAAGCATAATAGCCAATGCCAGCCGGCACAGCACCTGATGATGATGATGAATGTTAATACACACTAAATACACATGTTAAATGTCACCGTTTTCTAAAAGTAGGACACAATTAAGGGAAAAGTTTTAAATTTGAGATTGAAATAAATTTTTAAATTCTGTTTGGAGTAAACTGCAAATTATAAAATGTAAGAAAATTAATTAATAATTTTCAAACTGATAAAATAAGTCCACATTGAAAGTCACCAGGGTTAAAAAAAAAACACAAACTTTTCTTTCATCATCATCAGGTGCCATGCTTCAAAGTGTGATTGCTTTTGTTCCCAATTCATGCTGTCTTTAATGTCATAAACAAAGTCTGTTGTTTTTCTTTTTTCTATGTCACCTGGCCAGTTTGTGCTGAAAGCTTTCTCTTAATTTCCTTGTCTATTTATGCATTGAGTTTTCTAGTGACTGTCCACTTCTCTAAATGCTGCCTTTTTTATATAGCATGAATGAAAAGTCTGGATCATCTCTTCCTCCCTTTCCTCGATTATCCTGGGTCTAAGAGATTAATTCTTTTTGCCCAATCTCAACCCGTTGCTCTGTAGATACTGTAGACCTCTGGGTCTGAGATGATATCTAGCCATTATGTGACAAATGATGAGGCCAAAATTATAGCAGGTTGCTTTAGTATTTCAGAGCTTACTTTTGAACTGGCATTTGCTTGAAGAGACTTTGAGCTGGTGTTCATCTGGCAGGGACTGTGAGTTGGTGTTTGCCTGACAGGGACTTTGAGCTGGTGTTCATCTGGCAGGGACTGTGAATTGGTGTTTGCCTGACAGGGACTTTGAGCTGGTGTTCATCTGGCAGGGACTGTAAGCTGGTGTTTGCCTGACAGGGACTTTGAGCTGGTGTTCATCTGGCAGGGACTGTGAATTGGTGTTTGCCTGACAGGGACTTTGAGCTGGTGTTCATCTGGCAGGGACTGTAAGTTGGTGTTTGCCTGGCAGGGACTTTGAGCTGGTGTTCATCTGGCAGGGACTGTGAATTGGTGTTTGCCTAGCAGGGACTTTGAGCTAGTGTTTATCTGGCAGGGACTGTGAGTTGGTGTTTGACAGGGACCTTGAGCTGGTGTTCACCTGATAATGACTTTAAACTGGTGTATGTTTGGAAGGGACCTTGAGCTGGTGTTTGCCTCACAGGAATTTTGAGTTGCTCACCTGACAGGGTTTATCAGAAGGTATTTTCTTGAAAAGGACTTTGTTTGCCTTACATTCATCCAACAGGGACTTTGAGCTGGTGTTCATCTAACAAAAGGTGCAAAATCAGGCTTTTCTGTCTACTTACTTGCCTTCATCCTATCATGTTCTGCAATGAGAACTTCCCCATTAAGATACACCATGTTATGGCTTTCTCCGAAACAATATCCAGTTTCTGTTTCATGTAGTTGTAATTTTGTCCCTGGCCACACAGAGAAATGTATAACAGCAGTAGTTTTAGAAGTTGACCTTGAAACAGGCGGGTGGTAACTGCAAGCATTATTTTGCTGTACAGCTTCTCTCATGACCTAATCTAATCTATAAATACTGGGCATTAGCAAACTGGGCCACAGCAAGTGTAAATAATGTCGGTATTATAAAGTCCAAAATCTTTCTGCTTGTGCTTTTTTGTCTTCTGTTTTTACTCTGGTTTCCAAGTCAAATGACACAACACACTTATGCTGAGTCACTCTCCATGCGGTCAGTCTATTGTCAGTACTTTCTAGTCCTTATGATTCATCTTCTTCTTCAGCTTTCTGAGCCATTAAGGCTCACTGCTGCAGATAAAGTTAACCTCCATTCCTCTTTATTCCTAATTTTCTCTCTCCAGTTGGTGACACCAATTTCTTTTATATCCTCTTCTATGTTGTCTTTCCATATGTCTTGGTCTACCCCTTGGTCTTGTTTCCTTCATCTCTTGTGTGTACATAATTTTTGTTTGTCTGTTCTCTTCCATTCTTTCTACATGCCCCAGTCCTTATGATAGATGGGAAATATAGAGCAATAATGTGCTATATATTGTATTCTTCAGCGTTCGAGAAAGTTTGGACAAGATAAATCTGCAGCCATGTCGCCCTGAGGAAGTTCTCCACCTTCTCCAGGTTTGAATGTGAGCCCCGTAGCTTTTCTTTTAGTTTCTCTCTCTCAGGCCAGATCTGTGCTCAGAAGTTTGAGTAGGTTGGACAGGTTTGCAGGATGTGTTCTGGTGTCTGGATCCCAAAGCCACAGGGACACTCATTTGTGTGTGATATTTTGAAGTGATAGAGGTGGCTTAGAAGTCTGTGGTGTCCCGTTCTTAATAAAAAAAAATTGTGTTTGCAAGCATCTTTGTAACTGATGAATGGGGTTGTGTTTTTGATTCTGTTTTCATTTTTGTTTTCCAGCTGGTGTTTAGTTTGTTGTGGATGACAGTTTTTGCTTCTTGACATGTTACTGGGTGGCTATTCTGTTCCATTCTGCTCCCTACCTTGGAAAGGGCATCTGCTTTTTTATTTCCTTTTATTCTGCAGTGTGATGGGAGCCATTGTAGAACTACAGCTGAGTTTTGTAGTTTGTTCAGATGTGATATAATTTCCTGTGTTTGTGAGTCATTTTTATTTGTCTGTATTGCTTCTAGCAGAGTTATGTGATAATGCAGTACAGTATTATTGTTCTTTTTTTTTTCATTGTTCAATAAAAGAAGGCCCATTGGTTAACACGGCAAGCAGAAGTGGAAGGTCTGAGGTGATTTGGGAAATTGAGAGAACATAAAAAATTACCTGTTCTAAGGCAGGGAATAAAGATAATATGCAAATCAGCCTGCTCTAAGATGAAGAATAAAGATAAGAAACAAATTGGGCTGTTCAAATAAGAATAAGGAGAAGATATAAAATGACCTGCTATAGGGTGAAGAACAAAAAGAATATACAAACTGACATTTTCTAAGCTTGTGAATAAAGAGTAGATACAAACTGACCTTTTCTAATTCTGGGAATAAAGAGAATATAGAAACTGATCTTTTCTAATTCTGGGAATAAAGAGAATATACAAACTGACCTGTTCTAAGGAACTCTGACTGAAACTATACTCCTCTAGATTGTGTGTCTGTTTGCCTGAAATAGAAAGAAGACTAGAAAGATAAGTCGCATACATAAATGTAGCTTATATTGGTGGTGTTATCAAAACATAAAATATGTTGGTGGTTTTATCAAGTTATGTTGGTGGTGTTATCAGGTTATGTAGGTGGTGTTATCAGTTTATGTTGGTGGTGTTATCAAGTTATGTTAGTGGTGTTATCAAAATATGTTGGTGGCGTTATCAAGTTATACTGGTAGTGTTATAAAGTTATGTTGGTGGTGTAATGACAAAAAGAGAAAGGATCAATTGAAAAAAAAAACTGACAATTTACTCACAGCTTTCTAAACTGGCAAACGTTTGACCCAGATATTTGACGTCTTCCTTAAGTATAGAGTACTGGGCTCGTTCTTGAAACCTTTCAACTTTTTCTAACCCTGCAACACAAGAGAACAAGTTTTTCTAATAAACTTACCCCATAAGGAAGGCAACTGTTTTAACAATGGGCAAGCAAGAATAGAACCTTTGCAAATGTTAAATGTAGTGTTACAGACTACTTGGCTCTTAAGTAACGGGTCATATACAAATACTGAGTTTTCCAATTGACCGAATATGAATAGTATATATATTCATGGATAAATAGTGCCCACTGTATGTATATGAAAATTTTGCTATAATTATTAATAATATTTGACATTAAACTTTAAAAAAGAAACTTTACACATGGCATTATATAAAACATATCGCCAAGCCCTATCAAGATTTGTATTTATCAGAGATACATGAAGGAGTAGACAAGACAAGATTATAAAATAAAAAGTTATTTGCTATATGATCTTGCCTTACTAAGAAATCTGCTGAAAAATATTAATGATCATAATTATATAATATCAGCTTAACACAGTCTTGTCTTCTGTCGCCTTGCAAGTGTGAGCTGGAGTTCTTTGCTGTAGATGCCACAAGGGTTCTGAGGCACAGCATTCTATCAGCATGGGAGTAGACTATAGCAGCTATTTTTTCAGTCCCCAATTATAGATAAAAGTAGGGATTGTGCAATGCTTCTTTAGCAGATTCCACCACCATGGAGACTATAGCGATTCCTGCCCCATTAGCCAGGCTAGGTCTGTTTTTTGGGGTGCCAACAGAAAGATGGGACAGGGTCTTGGTCGGCTATGTTTTGCTAATCCTGACGCTAGCATATCGGCTATGGTTTACTGATTGTCTAATCAGACAGTGTCTACCTCCTCCCCCCAAAGTTTAACATATTTATAAGCTCAGATACTTTGAAAGAGCAACATTTTGAAACTCAAATATTTAAAAAATAAACTTTAGTTATCAAACTGTTACTATTTGAGTATTCACAATGATATCCATATCAGCATCTTTTTAAAAAAAATTCTATACTCAGTAAATTTGATCTAATCTAAGTGCCATGCCACGTGGCAGAGGCAATCATTTCTCCCCACAATTCCCTGTTGATTATGAGATCCACTGGTGACTTTCTTCCTAGCCACACTGACAGCCCATCCAATAACTTTTCTCTTCCTCTGTCTCTTCTTCCCTCAATTTTTCCAGTTGCCACAGTGTGTTCCAATTTTCCTCTTCTCAGGAAATATCCTACAAATTTCATTTGTCTGCCTCTGATCTTTGCTATAATTTGCTTTTTAACTCCAGCTTCTCTTAAGACTTCTTCATTGGTTTTCTTGGCTGTCCATGGTACCTTCAACATCCTTCTTATAAACCACATATCCATGGGCTCCATTTCTCGCTGTACTCTCTTATTCATAGACCATGCTTCACATCCATAAAACAGAATTGGCTCGATGTAACATTTAAATACTCGGAATCTTGTTTCTATTGTTATAGATCTGTTGCACAAGATGTTTGTAATTTTCTGGAATGCTGACTTGACCTGACCATGCCTGCTTTTTATTTCGTTATGACATTTCCCATCAGCTGTTATAACTGTTCCTAAGTACTTGAGTCTATCAGCTTGTTTCAGATTTGCGCCACCAATGGTAATGATACATTTTGGTGGTATTCTTTTCATTGAGATAACCATCACTTCAGTCTTCTTTTTGTTCAAGCTGAGACCTTTATTTTTACTTTCACAAACCACTATATCCAGAAGAGCCTGTAGCTCCTCTTCACTTTTAGCAAATCTGAACTGCATTGTCTGTATATCTTCGGCTGTTAAGGTTGTACCTGCCAATTGATATTCCTGTCATGTTCTCTATATTTCTCATTATGTTTTCATTGTACAAGGAGAAGAGGTCAGGAGATAAAACACATCCTTGTCTCACTACAAATTTTATGTCTTGGAATGCTCCCATTTGGTTCTCAATCTTCACTGCTACCAATATATGTTTTTGATAAGTTTCAGATCTTTCCCATCTATGTTGACGCCTTCCGGCATTCTTATAATTTCTGTGTGTCTCACTTTATCAAATGCTTTACAGTAGTCTATGAAGCATAAATATAAGTCCATCTTTACTTCTACTGATCTTTCCATCAATGTTCTCATTATATATATATTACTTGTACCTTTTCCTTTGACAAAGTCACACTGTTCTTCAGCAATTTCTGGTTGTTTTATTTTACTCCTGACTCTTCTCATAACAGTACGAAGTAGGATTTTGTTAACATGGCTCATAAGACTAATGGTTCGCAGGTCTGCACCTTGTTTCTTTGGTAGGGCAATGAAAATTGATTGGAAAAGGTCTGATGGGACATAGTGACTGTTATAGATGTCATTCTATGTACATTTGATAGCTTTGATGAAAAAGTTTGTGACAAGACAGATTAATGAAGCACTTAGTTAATGATGAAACAGTGACTGAGAGGAAACTTCAGCAATATATCACACCCAACAACAGCCACTATGAAGTCTGATAATAAAATCTATGCTGCATTTAAAGCTTCTGAATCACAAAGCCTTGAATCGTCACGACAAAGACTTGCACTACATTCTCCAGCTATGCCAGACTTACATCTCTAACTGTACAGACCTGGACTCCTGAACACATACCACAGACCTGCACTATATACAGAGACCTCAGAACACATACCACAGACCTGCACTATATACAGAGACCTCAGAACACATACCACAGACCTGCACTATACACAGAGACCTCAGAACACATACCACAGACCTGCACTATACACAGAGCCCTCAGAACACATACCATAGACCTGCACTATATACAGAGACCTCAGAATACATACCACAGACCTGCACTATATACAGAGACCTCAGAACACATACCATAGACCTGCACTATATACAGAGACCTCAGAATACATACCACAGACCTGCACTATATACAGAGATCTCAGAACACATACCACAGACCTGCACTATATACAAAGACCTCAGAACACATACCACAGACCTGCACTATATACAGAGACCTCAGAGCCCAGGTATGGAAAGAGAGAAGCATGGAGGAGAAACTCTGGTACGTCAGCAGGATATCCTAGACGGCAACCCAGCTCCTTGTTTAGAAAGCTAAGCATATAAAATTGAACACAGATGAAGGAGAAGAAGAGTACAGACCTGGAAATAATTTTACGAGGTGCTCTTCCAAGCTGTCCATCAAAGTCTCTACGTCTCCTGCCTCCTGAAGCTTCAGTTTAACCTCTAGAATGTAGCCGCTGCCATATTTGTTTTTCAGGTGCTGGGTGGAACCAAGACATCTGGAGATAAGAAACAAAAGATGCATTATACAGTAAGCTGTTCATAAACAAGATAAGAATCAATCATTATCATATTTATATTCCTCATGAATGAAGATGAATTACAACCCTGTTGCATCTTACATCAGTGGTTCCCCGACTTTCTCAGTCTGTCACCCCCTTGGCTCCCAGACCACAACTCCATAGCACCCCTAAAACATTTTTTCGCTCATTTGGTTATAATGTCCCCTGCCATTTCCTTTTCCCCTCACTACTTCCCTAGACCAATCCCCTGGTGGTGGTGGTGGTGGTTGTGTGGGTGTATGTGTGTTTGTGTGAGGGACTGGAGGTATGGATTGATGCAGAATGAAGCACCATTCATTTTGTGAACCACTGATCTAGATTTATGTTTTAATGATGTTTCAGGCAATGATGGACCACATATATGACAATGGTCTCAAAAGAATATATTGGAACTAAAAATTATTGCTACAGAGATGCATCGTGGTTAGGTGCTTGGTTTACTAATACAGTGGTGCTGGGTTCAAGTCCCAGGAGTGGGATTTTTTTCTGGTACACACCAGAAAGGTCCCAGGGTCCACCCAGCCTCTAAATATGGTTACCAGAGAAATCTGTGAAGGTAAATGTGGCCAGGTGTGATACTGACTACATCACACTTTCATTTGCCGAAGGTTGTGGAAATGAAGGCCTACCAACGTATCCTCAATATGCCTTAATGTCATGGAAATGAGAATTTTATCTTTACCTTTTACAGAGATGCATCAATCATATGTTTAAAGTAATGTTTGTAAACAAACAGTAAAGTGATTTAGCATGGTGTTGTATGGTTAGCATTCAAGAAACAGTACTTTATTATATGAAAGATTCAAAGTTTCTCATTTGGAAAATTTGTAAACAAACAAGCAAACTGCCAGACACATTTAGAACAATAACATGCTTCATGGGTTTGTGGTCAGGAAGCATTAGGCTATACCACATATATGTAACTGTGTAGTAGGCTATACCATATATATGTAACTATGTAGTAGGCTATACCATATATACAGTGTGTTTGGAAAATAACTGTGCTCTAACCCAGTATTGTAATGATATCTTAATAACTGCAGTATCTAGCCACATCTACTTGCGAATGTTAGTGTATTGAAGTCTGCTGTTGTGTAAGATTCACTGTATTCAGTCTGTCTTTGTGTATTCAGTTGTTAAGAAGACATTAAGATACCACTACGATACCGGAATCTATACTGAGTTAGTGCACAGTTACTTATGGAACACTCTGTACATAACTGTGTAACAGGCTATACCATGTACACATAACTGTGTAGTAGGCTATACCATATATACATAACTGTGTAGTAGGCTATACCATATACACATAACTGTGTAGCAGGCTATACCATATATACATAACTGTGTAGTAGGCTATACCATATACACATAACTGTGTAGTAGGCTATACCATATATATGTAACTGTATAGTAGGCTATATCATATATACATAGTAGGCTATACCATATATACATAACTGTATAGTAGGCTATACCATATATACATAACTGTGTAGTAGGCTATATTACATATACATATCTGTGTAGTAGGCTATACCATATATATAACTGTATAATAGGCTATACCATATATATGTAACTGTGTAATAGGCTATACCATATATATGTAACTGTATAGTAGGCTACACCATATATATATAACTGTGTAGTAGGCTATACCATATATATGTAATTGTATAGTAGGCTATACCATATATATGTAACTGTATAGTAGGCTATACCATATATATGTAACTGTGTAATAGGCTATACCATATATATGTAACTGTGTAGTAGGCTATACCATATATATATAACTGTATAGTAGGCTATACTATATATATGTAACTGTGTAGTAGGCTATACCATAATATGTAACTGTATAGTAGCTATGTCTAAGTGCACTCTATGACGACAGTCACAGTGAAGCAGGTTTCACAGAACACATCCCTGTCATTAAGCTTTGCATCACTGTATTATTTTCACATGTCCCACTGAATGTCTACTTTCTTCCGGTCCTTCCTTTCATATCAAAGGACCTTCTTCTGGAAACACATGATGGACAGCTTATGCTACAGTATCTACACCAAGGCATCAGCTGCAAATGACATGGCTTATTATCACATTTTATCTTCCAGAAATAAGATTATAAAACGGCAACACTTCACTTACACAAGCTGGCCGTTAATCATGATACCAACTCGGCCACACAAAGCATCTGCTTCCTCCATGTAGTGGGTGGTCAGGATGGCACCCCTGTTCGTATCTCTGAAACCAGAGATGATGGTGTCCCTGTGGGTAGTTTAAAAAAAAAAAAGAGTAAAATAAATTTGGGACATGTGCTCAAAATGACTGACAACTCACTACCAAAAATAGCACTACGATGGACACCACAGGTGAACAGAAGTGAGGGTAGACCAAAAGAGACATGGAGAAGAACAACAGTGAGGATATTGAGCAATAGAGGGCTCACCTGGGCAAGAGCGGAAAAAAGGCAAAGGATAGGCATTTGTGCAAAACCCTTGCGAAAGCCCCATGTTCCCTGGGCACTTAAGGTTCAGAGAGAGAGAGAATAAATATAAGAAGAGTAAACTTACTTCTTATCCTTGAGAGTACACCAAAGAGTAAGCTTGGTTATAACAGGCAACTCAGGAGGAAATATCATAGTGCTAGAGACAGACAGTTCTAAGGACTGTAACAGCCGGAGGAAGGGTGGAGGATAAGCTGTCCACTTCAGTTAAATGCCTCCAAGGCGTGCGTCTCAAATAGCCTCTGACAGTCCAAGTCCAGCTCCTGGCCTTCTCGTGGCAGAATTGTTTAAACTGACAGGAGAAGAGGTGAAAGGTGAGTATCTGGTGCCTAAAAACCAGACACTTCAGGTAGATGAGACTCATTAGTCTTGGTTGGTAGCTCATCTAGGAGAAGGAAAATGATTTTAAACCCCCTGCTGCCTTGTAAGGTAGGCTCTAGCCAGATTCAAAGGCTAGTAGAGTAAACCATAAACAAACCAGTGGAAGGCAAAAGGAAACCAACACTGTACATTCCTAAGAACAATCATGACAATCCACAATTTTTAAATCATAATGACATTAATGGGGGTTCCAGTGGAACCACTTTGTCCGGTAGGGACCATCACGTGTGACAGGTTATACCAGATCGTCATCCAATTACTGTACGCAAAGAAAACATAAGCAACACCACAGTAATCACAACACGGAACATTAGAACATTAACAGAACTTGTAAAATTGGAAAACATCGAACAAGAAATGAAAAGAATGGAAATTAACATCCTTGGTTTATGTGAAATGAGATGGACTGGAGCAGGAAGCAGAAATCATGGAGACCTCAAAGTAATATATTCAGGGGGAAACCAGTGTAGAAATGGAGTTGGCATAATATTGGATAAGAAGACAGTAAGAACTGTGAAAGGCTTCTGGTGCATATCAGACAGAGTGTTAATGGTTTAATTACAGGGCCATCCAATAGACATAAATCTCATCCAAGTATACGCACCAACTTCAATAAAAGAATTTTACAACAATATGGACATGGCAATGAAAAAGTGCAAACCATGGGAAGTAAACTTTGTGCTAGGTGATTTAAACATGAAAGTAGGGACTGAACAAGACAATGAAGCTACTGGCAAGTATGGACTAGGAATCAGAAACAAAAGAGGAGAGAGGTTGATTGAGTGGGCAGAAATGGATAATAGGAAATACTTGGTTTCAGCAACACCCTAGGTGACTATGGACATGGAAAAGCACAAATAATAACATACGTACCCAGACAGATTACATTATAATCAACAGAAGATTCAGGAACTCACTAATATCTGCGAAAACAAGACCAAGCACAAACTGCAATAGTGACCACATCCCAGTCGTAGGAAAAGTGATAATCAGGCTAATGAAGTTAAAAGTAGCAGCTAAAAACAAAAAACTGGATAGAGAGCTGTTACAGAAAGATAAAGCAATACAAGAACAATATAAGACCATAGTATATAATAGATATAATGCTATAGAGAAGATTGAAATGATTGATGAACAATGGAAAATACTCAAAGACTCTACTCATCAAACATCTATCAAAATCCTACCTCCAAATAAAACACATGCTAAACAGGGGTGGATGACAGAAGAAATTTTGCAACTAATGGGTCGGAGAAGAAGTGTTAAGGAAGATAAAGATGAATATGACAAAATAAATAAATAAATAAGACATAAATGCAATAAAGCTAAGGAGGAGTGGCTAAATAAGAAATGTAGTGAAATAGAGACACACTATCATGGAAACGCAAGAGATATGTACAAACAAATAAAGGAGTTAACAAACAAAATGACATACCACAAGACTGGTTGCCTGAAGTCAAAGGAGGGGCATACAATAATGGGCAGAGATGAAATAATGGCAAGATGGAGCAAATACATTAGAGAACTCTATGAGGACAATAGAAGCGAAATAGATATACGAAACAATAATGAAGGGCCTCACATATTAAAAGCAGAAGTGGAAGAAACATAGGAATAATTACCAGATTTTTTAATGACATCTATAACAGTAACTATGTCCCATCAGACCTTTTGCAATCAATTTTCATTGCCCTACCAAAGAAACAAGGTGCAGTTTAATGTGAATACCTTCAAACCATTAGTCTTATGAGCCATGTTAACAAAATCCTGCTTCATATTGTTATGAGAAGAGTCAGGAGTAAAATAAAACCAGAAATTGCTGAAGAACAGTGCGAATTTGTCGAAGGAAAAGGTACAAGTAATCCCATATATATATATATATATATATATATATATAATGAGAACATTGATGGAGAGATCAATAGAAGTAAAGATGGACCTATACTTATGCTTCATAGACTACTGTAAAACATTTGTTAAAGTGAGACATACAGAAATGATAAAAATGCTGGAAGACATCAACATAGATGGGAAAGATCTGAAACTTATCAAAAACATATATTGGCAGCAATGAAGATTGAGAACCAAATAGGAGCACTCCAAGACAAGGATGTGTTTTATCTTCTGATCTCTTCTCCTTGTACATAATGAGAAATATAGAGAACATGCCAGGAATATCAGTTGGTGGGTACAACCTTAACAACTTAAGATATGCAGATGACACAGTCCTGATTGCTAAAAGTGAAGGGGAGCTACAGGCTCTTCTGGACATTGTGGTTCGTGAAATTAAAAATAAAGGTCTCAGTCTGAGCAAAAAGAAGACTGAAGTGATGGTTATCTCAATGAAAAGAATACCACCAAAATGCAGCATTACCATCTATGGCACAAATCTGAAACAAGTTGATAGATTCAAGTACTTATCTTATCTTATCTTATCTTATCTCCTTCCCGTGCCGTTAGACGTCACATAGGGCTCGCAAAGTAGTTCGCCAATTTTTCCTTAATAATGTTCTCTTCAGAGTTTCACGCGGTCTGCCCCTTTTTCTTCGGCCTGTTGTGTTCCACTTGATAGCTTGTTTTGGGATTCTCTGCTCATTTCTTCTCATCAAGTGGCCAACATATGTCCATCTCCTTTTCCTGATCAGCCGTGAGACTGGTTGTTGTTCAGTCATCTGTCTTATCTCTGCATTGTTCTTGAATTCATTCCACTTGATGCCGAGTATTTTCCTTAGGCATTTGTTTTCAAAAGAGTCTAATTTCTTTTCTATTTCTTTAGTTGTTTTCCAGCTTTCGCATGCATAAATGAGGGTGGATATTACATTTGAATTGAATAGTCTTAACTTGGTTTTTGTGCTTATAACTTTTGAATTCCATATGTTCTCAAGATTCTTGAAGATTGATGCTGCTTTTGCAATTCTGATCCTAACTTCCTTTCTAGTGTCACCATCCTGGTCTATGTAGCTGCCAAGGTATGCAAATTGATTGACTTCTTCAATATCTGTCCCTTCTATGTGTATTTTTCCATTTTGATTGATGGGAATTTTCATTATTTTTGTTTTGTCCTTGTTAATTTCAAGTCCTATTTTGCTAGCCAGTGAAGATAGGCTATCTGTTTTTTCTTGCATGGAATTCACATTATTACTGATAAGAGTTATGTCATCAGCAAAATCAAGATCTTCTAGTTGGGTCCCATGTACCCAGTCAATACCTGTGTTACCTGTGCAGCATTTTTTCATTATGAAGTCTATTGTAATCCCAAAAAGTAAAGTAGACAGTATACATCCTTGTTTCACGCCTGTTTCAATCTGGAACCATTCACTCATCCCTTCTTCTGTCTTGACTGCACAACCATATCCATTGTATAAGTCCTTAATGATGTTGACAATTTTAGATGGTATTCCATATAGACATAAAATTCTCCATAATGAATCTCTGTGTATGCTATCGAATGCCTTCTTAAAATCTATGAAATTCAGTATTAATGGTTTCTGCTTTTCAATATGTTCTTCAAGTATTATTCTGAGAGTAAAGATCTGGTCGAGACAGCTTCTCCCTTTTCGAAATCCTGCTTGTTCTTCTCTCATTGCAGTATCCACTATATCTTTGAGTCTATTCAAAATGACCTTGCAAAATACTTTTGACACAACTGATATTAAGGTTACTCCTCTCCAGTTGTTACAGTCACTAAGGTTGCCCTCTTTTGGTATTTTAACAATGATTCCCTTCTTCCAATTAGAAGGGACCTTTTCTTCTTTCCAAATCTTGTTAAACATTCTCTGTAGTTGTCTCATGTTGTCACTATTGATAGCTTTTAGCATCTCGGCTGTTATTTCATCTTCACCTGCAGCTTTGTTGTTAGCCATTAAATTCACTGCTGTTTCAATTTCATGCAATTTAATTTCATCTAGATTGACATTTAGTTGTGGGGCTGGTAAGTCAGTTTCAAGGTTTAACAATTCTTTTGGGTGTGGTCGATTGAGTATTTCTTGGAAGTGTTCAGCCCATCTTTGCTTTTGGTCTTTATTTGATGTTAATAGTGTTCCAGTTTTGCTAAGGATTGGTCTTTCTTTAGATGTAATAGTACCTGTTAGCCTCTTTTGTATGTTATATAAAGTTTTGCTGTCTCCTGTTTTTGCTGCTTTTTCTGCCTCTTTCACCATATTGTCTATGTATTCTCTTTTATCCCTTCTAGCTGAACTTTTTACTTTCTTGTCTATGTCTTTGTATTTTGCTTTTGCCGAATCTCTTTCATGATCTGCTTTTGCATTCAACATGTTTAATTTGATTGCTCGTCTTTCATGTATATACTTCCATGTTTTATCTGATATCCATGCTTTTCTATTTGGTTTTTCCAATCCAGCGCTTACTTTTGCTGCTGTGATTATGGCTGTGCTGTAAGAATTCCATAACTCATCTATACCTATCTCCTCAACTTCACTGGGTGTTTTGGAATGATTGGCAAGTTCCTGATTGAAATTAATGTTAGTATTTTCTTCTTGTAGGCTGTGGATATTTATCTTTCTGTGTACTGATTTCTTGTATTGACTTTTCAATTTTAGTTTTATTTTCCCTATGCACAGGTTGTGATCACTGTTGACATCTGCACCCCTATAAGCCCTTACATCCATGTACTTAGGAATGATTATATACTGATTGGAAATGTCACAACGAAATAAAAAGCAGACGTGGTCAGGCCAAGTCAGCATTCCAGACAATGAGAAACATCTTGTGCAACAGATCCATATCAATGGAAACAAGATTCCGAGTATTTAAATGTTACATCGAACCAATTCTGTTTTATGGGTGTGAAGCATGGTCTATGAATAAGAGAGTGCAGTGAGAAATGGAGGCCATGGAAATGTGGTTTATAAGAAGGATGTTGAAGGTACCATGGACAGCCAAGAAAACCAACACAGAAGTCTTAAGAGACGCTGAAGTTAAAAAGCAAATTATAGCAAAGATCAGAGGCAGACAAGTGACATTTATAGGATATTTCCCGAGAAGAGGAAAATTGGAACACACTGTGGCAACTAGAAAAACTGATGGAGAAAAGACAGAGGAAGACAGAGAGAGAAGTTACTGGATGGGCTGTCAGTGTGGCTGAGAAGAAAGTCACCAGCAGGTCTCATAATCAAGTCTAAAGACAGGGAATTGTGGAGAGAAATGATCGCCTACACCACATGGCATGGCACTTGAATTGAATTGAGAGACAGACATCAGAGTTATCAGGGCAGGTGAACCAGTATTGGCCAATACCCTCCCCTGCATCTTTTTAGTGCTTCCTGTAGCAGGCTCGTACTGGATAATGAAATATGGCTTTCCATTGCTCCATGCTGATGAAGACGGACAAGAATTTCACTTTACAGATCTGCTCTGGGTCTTTAAGATGGTCTAGTTGGCTGAGTGGTTAGGCACTCGGTCTACTAATCCAGTAGTACTGGATTCAAGTCCCATTAGTGGGGGATTTTTTTCTGGTACCACCACACCAAAACAGGCCCCAGGGTCCAACCAGCCTCTAAAAATGGGCATGAAAGAAATCTTGCAAGGTAAATGCAGCTAAGCATTACAATGACCACATCACACTTTCATATGCCAAAGGTTTTGGAAATACAGGCCCAGCACTGTATCCCCAATATGCCTCTGTGGCATGATAGAATTAATCTCTCTTTTTTTTTTTTAAATAAACATTTTTCACGCATATCTTGTTGAGAAACTAATTCATTTGGATCTTGTAATAATGTACCTTTTGCAGGCAGATAAAACTGAGAAATCTGTCTTATTTAAGGGGAGTAACTCACCAGAGAAAACGTTTGGACTGGGGGTCCATACCGGTTGAAGGCTCATCCATGAGGACTAGACGAGGTGTACCCAAAATGCTCATAATGTAGCTAAGCTAAGAAGATGAAAGTTCACAAACAGAAATAAGTGAATGATGAATATACTTTCAAACATTCACAAACAGAACAACCAGTAATTGAATGAAGAATATACTTTCAAACTTTCACAAACAGAACAACCAGTAACTGAATGAAGAATATACTTTCAAACATTCACAAACAGAACAACCAGTAATTGAATGAAGAATATACTTTCAAACATTCACAAACAGAACAACCAGTAACTGAATGAAGAATATACTTTCAAACATTCACAAACAGAACAACCAGTAATTGAATGAAGAATATACTTTCAAACTTTCACAAACAGAACAACCAGTAACTGAATGATGAATATACTTTCAAACATTCACAAACAGAACAACCAGTAATTGAATGATGTATAAACCTCTCATATCTTCAGAAACAGAATAACAAGTAACTGAATGATAAGTACACTTTCATCAGTTTGTTAAACTAATACTTTCCCCTGGGAACATCAGTGTTAATAGCACACTTATCTTAACATAGTGTTTGTGAGACAGGGAACATAGATCTGTTTGCTTAAAAACTCTGGCCTACTTCTGTAGCCCAGAAACTTGTAGCAATCAACACTAATTGTGATTGTTATTTTTGTAAAATGTAATGTCAGGTTGGTGGATGGATGGGGACATGGAAATCGCTGACAGGGATGAGGAAAATCTGGTGTGAAACCAATGAATCCAGGATGTGACAAGCCTATGGGTCTTTACAACAATGGCTATCTGAATGATGAAAACAAAACAGAGCCAAAAGACTATAGGTGGCAGGGAATGGATATTGCTGAGGCACTCATGAGATTCCACATCCCAAAGTTGGAGTGTCTCTGTGGAACTGTCTCAAAGCTGTCTGGCTAGCCAGCATTGCATGCTGGATCTGATGTGGAGAAGGGGCTATACAGCCACCAGAGGCTGGAAAACAAAGTTTCGGCCAGGCCAGCCTACACCACTGCCTTCATGGCTGTCCGAGCAAGACCACAGTCTGCCCTAGCAAGGAAAGGTGCTGAAGTTGGAGGTATCCAGCCAAAAGTCGCATCGCACAAATCAGGGTACCACACATCATCGCCAGTGTGCATACGAAGAAGAAGAAGAAACTTATACTTTAGAGAGCAACAACAATAAAGAACTGTTTATTGTGAAATTTATTTTAATCATTTCCTGTCCTTCATCAAAAATCATTTAGATAAATCGGTCAATTTTAACACTGCAAATCATTCATCAAAGTTGTTTCAGTCAAGCAGTTCAGATTATAAAAAAAAAAAAAAAGGTAAAAATGTTCACTAACATTAATTATTAATTAAATTTTTAAAAAATCATTTCTTTCATAAATTTCACACCAGAAACAAAATAATGGAAAGGCCATGGCCACCTGAGAAATTCTCACCTTTCGCTTAGTTCCACCGGACAATTTTTTTGCATGTTTCCGTCTGTGTTCCTCAAGTTTCAGCTGTGTCACATAACTGTAGAGAGAGAATTTCCAAAACCTTTTCTAATGTTGTAAATATCAGAATATTGCACTGCAAAATTTTATAGGCTTTGAAATTATGACGACGACAGATGATGATGCTGTATATGTTCAGTGTTTGAGCGTGACTGCTGTGAGGCCTAAATGAAAGAGACACTCTTTTGCTTTCTAATGTGTTTCTATTATTTTCTATATACTGTCAATACTTATTATTTTTAACCATCGCTAAATGTAATGCCTTTCCACACCAACCTGAAGAAATTTATGCAACAATTTTCTTAGCAGGCTCCTCCATGGCAAGGAACACTCTAATCCCCACCTACACTGGTCAGGTTGTAGAAATTTCTATATATTTTATATACTTGGACAGTGTAATACAAACCTTACAGAAAGTAATGATATGAGACAACAAACAATGTCTTAATCTTACAGGCTGAAGGTTATAAAGTAGTAGAAATGCAAAGTAAAGAGATACAAGGAAGGCTGGAATCAGCAGAAATGTAGTTTTTAAGAAGAATGTTGAAAGTTTCATGAACAGCAAGAGGAAGTTCTGAAAGAGGCACTAGAAATAAGGAAAATTATAACAAACATCAGAAAATGATAATACAAATTTGTGGGGCATGTCTGGAGGAGAGGTGGGCTACAGCACCCAGTGGCAATGAAGGTAGAAGAGACAGAGGTAGACAGCGAGAAAAGATAATTGATGGTTTGACATCCTGGCACAGGAAATGCTCAGTAACAAGTCTTTTCAGATGCACAAGGGATCGAGGGTTAAGGAAGGACATGATATCCTAAACCTGCTGGCAAGGACCTCGAGAGAGAGAGAAAGAGAAAGAAAAGGAAATATGTGTGACTGCTGCATTTGATTTCCCATAAACTTACTAGTCAACCACTTTATCAAGTTCTCTTGGAGAAACACCCTTGATTGCAGCAAAACACCTCAAATGCTCCTCTAGGGTGATTTTTTCCCACAATGCATCATGCTGTGGACAGTAGCCGAGAGACTCCAATACCGACAGCATGTTAGAACGTATATTATGACCAGAGACCACCACCTGGTTAAAGAAATTGACCAAAAAAAACCAATGAAGTTCTTTTCTTCTACTACTGATTCTGTAACATGATGATGATGCTACTGATTATGAGCTGTCATTATTTCTTATTTTGAACCACTGTGATTATGTTGTGTTTCCAACATCAACCTGAAGAATTCTTTCTGACCAGGCTCCACCATGGCAAGGAACACTCTAATTCCAACCTTCACTGGCCAGGTTGTAAAAATTTAACAACCCATTACAAGATGCACCACTTGGTGGTATCATGGAATCTTCATCAGACTACAAGATACACCACCTAGAAGTATCGTGGAATCTTCATCTGATTTGGTTTAGTAAAGCTAATGACATTTTCCAGGTTCATAAAAATGGGAGATCCAGCCATAAATCAAAACTGACACAACAGACTGGTAAAAAATTATCTGCACATAATAGCCTCTCTAACTAAACCTGACATAATTTTCAATACTTAGGCACCTTGCTAACATCAGATGGAAGATGCATCACCGAAGCAAAAAGCAGAATTGCACAAGCCATGGCCTCTTTTCAAAATGCTGAAATACAATTTTGTTTAAGTCACTATCTATGAGTCTGGAAGTGAGTGCTACATTGTTATACTGAACTAACCCTATTCTATGGATGACAAGCCTGGATGGTCAGTAAAGAGATACAAAGAAGGCTGGAATCAGCAGAAATATGGTTCTTAAAAAGAATGCTGAAGGTACCATGGACAGCAAGGAAATCAAACAAGGAAGTTCTGAAAGGGGCACAAGAAATAAGGAAAATTATACCAAAGATAAGAAAATGATAATACAAATTTGTGGAGCATGTCTGGAGGAGAGGCAGGCTAGAGCATTTATTGGCAACAGAGAAGATCAAAGGTAGAAGAGACAGAGGTAGACAGAGATAAAAGATGTTTGATGGTTTGGCATCCTGGCACAGGAAATGCTCAGTGAGAAGCCTGTTCAGTTGTGCAAGGGACTGAGGGTTGTGGAAGGACATGATATCCCATGCCTGTTGCCAAGGACCTTGAGAGAGGTATAAATTTAATAAGCAAAAATTCTAATACACTATACCTTTCCACATGTTGGCACAGTTTCAGCAATCATCATGTTCAAAGCTGTGCTCTTCCCTGCTCCATTTGGTCCCAGAAGGCCCAGGACTTCTCCTTCATCCACACCAATGCTTAAGTTTCGAACCGCAACCTTCAGCGTACTTGTTCCCATCCTACATATTCCCTGAGACTTTGTGCGCTTCACAAATATTTTACGTAGCTGTGACATGTATGCAACTGGCTCCTGGTGTTAAACAAAAAAAACAAAACAACATGCAATTCAATTTCTATAGTGAGAGGTTGGTAGGATTACTGATCATGACCTATTTTATCATCCAGATAATTGTGAGTCTGCATTGAATGAATAAAGAACCCATGTCAGATAAGAAGAAGTCTGTTAAGATGTGTGGTGATCATGTTTCATCTTTTTTTTTGTGTGCTGTCCTTGGTGTTTCCAGTTAGCCTGACAGATAATTTTCTTTTTTCCTTCTCCTCAGATGTATAGGTCATTAAAATATATTTCTCTCAGCCTCTTTCTTTTTTCCTTTTCCTCATATGTATAGCTCATTAAAATATATTTCTATCAGCCTCTTTCTTTTTTCCTTTTCCTCATATGTATAGCCCATTAGAATATATTTCTATCAGCCTCTTTCTTTTTTCCTTCTCTTCGTATGTATAGCTCATTAAAATATATTTCTCTCAGCCTCTTTCTTTTTTTCGAGTTTTCCAGTGATTATACAAACCAGTTAAAATATGTCCAACTACCACATAAAAGTACCAAACAAGACAAAGCTGTCATATACTGATCTGATGACATAGTATATAACAGTGTTTTATCCCTTGTTAAACTGTAAGAAGGATGTTATTTGCAACTGATGCTGCAGAGATCTTGCAACACAGGCATTGTGTCTGACTGTGCGTGGATTATGGTGGTCTGCCCGAAGACCCACAGTGAACCAAAAAGCAAGCTTCCCTGAAGACTTCACTAAGAATGGAACAATGGCGAGCCCTACTCCATTAGCCTAGCTTAGTCTGTTATTAGGAAGATCAATGGAGAGACTGGTAAGATTCGTGCCTGGTTCTGGTAGCCATGCTCTAGCAGATATCTTTACTCCAAAGAGTGTCATTACACAGAATGGGCACTATCAGACGAAGGACGTTGATGGATATGTCGAGATAGGGATCAGAGTGTCGGTAGACATGCCCAGAATGCAATGATTATGACCCAGACCATAAAGCAGTGTCATTAATTCTCTTTTTATATGTAAATTTCAACACTCTGACATTTAGAAAACAAAAGCAAGCATTTGTGCTGTCAAAATGCATCCATAACACATGTTAATAAAATTACCAAAACAACTATTTGCATTGTTACATATGTTCTGATACATCAATTGTTTGTGTAGCAATTACAAGTTGTTAACTCTTTCACTCCTGAACTCATTTCTCTCCTCTGCTAGAATAAATTTTGGATGAGAAATTTTGGTAGAAATAAAATGGGAAAAAGTTACTCTACAATTTAAAATATGGGTCGGACTAGAAAACTACAAATGAACTACTTTTCATTTTATTTAGACTTTGCCTGAATACAATGTATCACTTTCAACACTGATCTGCATGAGTGTGAAAGATCTACTGCCACTGCTAGTGTTTTGGAATGAAAGAGTTAAATAATACCACAACCAATAACTAACTTAAGATAATGTCATTTATTAAGGTGGCTCTTAATGTCAATTATTTTGTTGCTTGTTATATTAACTCTCAGCTACCATGAGCCTTTAAATGGCTTTTTAAAAAAAAAAAAACCTTAAAATAACTACAGTCAAGCAATTTCATTCCACAGTCAGGAGTTAATCATTTTAAACCACTGCAAATGCTAAAAACAGATATCTCACTTGATGGCATAACAACATGATAATAATCTTTTATTACAAAAAACCAACTTCTTCTTGAGTTGGGAAGGAAGAGCGGCCAGGCATGATACTGATCATATCACCCTCTAGTGTGCTGACAAGCTAAGGAAAATATGGGCACTGACACCATATCCCTATGTGCCTCTAAGGCATGACAGGATTACCTTTATTAAGGATGTTGCCTGGTGGGTTAAAAGAAATGTTTTATAAAGTAAAACATCTGCAATACTGGCTGAAAAACAAGCTGTTATATGTTTTAGTTCACATAAAACAGAGCAAGAAAGAAATGCTGATTATAAAGAAAGACAGCCATTCACTTCATGTAAACTAAACCAGACCCAAACAAAATAAAGTTAAATAAATGGCAACAGCTATAGAATGGAATCTAAATCATATACAAGGGGCAACTTTAAACGGTTTTGGGCTTACGGCAATACCTAATAATGATTTTTAATCTGTCCTTATTTTGGTCCCAGCCCATGACCTTTGTTCCGCTGATGGAATCAAATGTGTCCCATGGCAACAGCCATGCCAAAATGACCACAGGGCCACTCTCTGCTCTTGGATTCAGCAACTCTGTAGTGCTTTTCTCTTTATCACTATACCTGTGATTACAAAGTCCAGATGAACAAGTATTATATTCCTGACTGTGATATGGTTAGAGAGGGAGTTGAGATTTACTGCTGTTAACAACTACTATACTCCTGACTGCACTGTGGTTAGAAATTAGAAGAACTTCTATCGCTCTTTAAAAAGTAAAACAACTAAAGAAACTGTGGAGAGGAATAGACAGAACTACAAAAATAAGATTTTTAAGGGCATGCATTTTTCCCATGGCAACATATGCTTGTGAGACCTGGACACTTAACAAAACATCTGTGAAACACATAAATGCCTTTGAATGTAAATGCTACAGAAGAGTTCTTCAAATATCATGGACGCAAAAAAGAACGAATACATCCATACTACAAGAACTTAATATTGAAGAAGGCTAGCTAGTAAAGAGGATTAAACAGAGAAAACTTAAATATTTTGGAAACATCAAACATCATGATAATCTAGAGAAAGGGTACATATGTGAAAAAGAAAGAGAGGAAGACCAAGGCAAAGATGGCTGCAAGACATCGTTGATAATCTGCAAATGGACGCATCAGCAGCAGGGCATATTGCTTACAACTGAGAGGCCTACAGGAGAGCTGTTAGGGAGGCAAAGTTCCGCAAGGGACATGCAAATGACTGACTGCACTGTGGTTAGAGAGGGAGCTGAAATTTACTGCTGTTAACAAGTCTTATATTCCTGATTGAACTGTGGTTAGAGGGGAGCTGAGATTTACTGCTGTTAACAAGTCTTATATTCCTGATTGAACTGTGGTTAGAGAGGGAGTTTAGATTTACTACTGTTACCAACTACTATATTCCTGACTGCACTGTGGTTAGACATAGAGTTTAGATTTACTACTGTTAACAAGTACTATATTCCTGCCTACAATGTGGTTAGACATGGAGTTGAGAATTACTGTTGCTTAAGTTATAATAGACCTATTCACCTTTTAACATGGTTCTAAAGCAGGACAATGTCACCCATTGTGTGAAGATTACTGAGCATCATTCTGATGAGCAACATTTCCCATGACCAATTCCACTGATATCTGAATGCCATAACTGACCAGTATGACATATTTGTACTATAAGGTCCAGTCTTCCTGCACTTGCATCTCCTGTCTTGAAGTCTGACCTTCTTTTCCTCCTCAAATGGTACAGATCAACCTCTTCTCCACAAGTAACTGTTTTACCGCAGTCAACATTACAATCTACACAAGATACAGAACTTCTCTGCTGTACAATCACTCTACATGTTTTTTCTCTTTATAATTATTCCCACACCTTGATTAAGAAGTTTTATTTGAACAACTTTTCCACTTTATATTTCCCATATTTCTTACTTTTCTCCATTACATGCTCCTTAAAAGTGCTGAATATTTCAGTACCTAAGCTGATATCTATCTGATTTCTAATCTGATCTTTGCATGGATAACTTTCTTTAGAACACTTCTCTGGTTAGAAAACTAACAATGATTTTCTTAGAAAAAAAAGAACTTATTAACAGCTATTTTTTAGTATTACAATTTATTTAGCAAATGATGCTACAGTTTATCTTTAGGTTTATCAGAGGAAATTAACGTGCTGACAGACTGGCAAAGAGTAGAGCCACTATGTCACAGCCCCACATCTCCATCAACATGATTACAGCTAAACATATTATACATAACAACTGCAAGTTGGGCCAGTAATCCAACTGGAAGATCCCTATATACACACCTGCCAAAGCCTAACACTGGAGACCACATCAACAGCTTATGTCGTAGAGACCAATGCACAATTTTCAGGTTGAGAGAGAACAGGACACATCACCCTCAATAAGCACTTACACAGAGTGACCGCTGACCACACACCAGACTGCATGCACTGCAACAGACAAGAAGAAGAAACTGTTAAACACCATCTGCTGGATTGTTGTGTATTGAAGGACCTTCGGTGGAACCTGATAACACCAAACTCCTCAATTGCTGACATTCTGTAAGGAGATGTAGAACAGCTGAAGAGGAACTTTACGTTTCATTATCTAGCACAAGGGAAAAAAAGAGTGAAAACTCGTAAACCTGGGGATCGGAAAAGTCAAAAAGTCAAAAGTCAACCTTGAGGTTTAAAATAGTATTGTAGATTTTAAAGATTAGATGGGGAACATAGAAAACTATTTAAAACTAAGAGGCAAAGATAATTTTGAATTCTTTAGCCATGCCATGAGAAGAGAGGAATTAGAGAGTCCTACAAAACTGCAAAACTCAGGGGAAAAAACCAAGAGGGCACAGAAAATTATCTGAATAAGTTGTCCAAATGGACAGAAAATGAAAAATCACAGATTTGATTAGATATACCCAGAGGCACACAAAAATGAAGAATTCCCCCAACATCTGTTAACAATGAAAACATAATAAGGTAGTAAAGGGTTCCATGAAAAGATTTAAAAGAAAATTACTGATCTCCATCATGAAAAAATTTGTGCAACTCAATATCAAAAGAGTACTCAGTTGGAGCTTTTTTTTTTCTTGTTAAAGTTGTTCATTTGATGTATGATAATCTCATATTACTGTTCTTTATATTGCATATATATATATATATATATATATATATATATATATATATATATATATATTGATACTAGTACTATACCGATGTTGAATGACTGCATTAGAGTGAATGTTGAGTGATGAAGGACAGAATTTATGTCAGGACTATGTGTCCAGTACTTCTTATTTTCTTCTTCTTCTTATAGCAGGGAGTTTCAGACATCTATCCAGACCAAGATCCAGCTGGATAGCTGTCATCTCACGTTTCCTCAGTGTCTTTCATCCCCATCTATCCACTTTTTTCTTGATCATCCTCACGCCCTATATCCGGATGTTTTCAAGATGTATGCAGGTGTAGCTGGTTGTTCTGGATTCATGCGTATCAAATGCTCGAACTGCTTAACTCTCTGATTTTTCGATGCAGTCCTTAACAGGTGTTGTTCCCAGCATTTGTCAGATTATTTTGCTTCACATTTGATTTCTTCTTGTCTTGTTTACCAATTTTAACCAGTTTTTGATTCTTTGAAAATAGAGTTTGTTTCTTTCTTTTCAGCAAACAAACATGGACATGAAATATAGTTTTAGCATCCAAGCCAAACCATTCCATCACTTACATACTACTTGGAGATGCAAAACAACTAAACTAAAATCTTCACATTCCACTACTTGGCACAAGAGGAGAAACAAGTGAAAATTGTAAACCCAAAGATCTGAAAAATCAAAGTCCATGAACTCATTAATGTTGCAATAGAACCATTCACTTCAAAGTGTGTAAATTACTGTTCAGTGAATACTGAATTTAAGGAAATTAAAAGCAAAAGAGGGTTACAAAGTATTTTTTTGCAAACAATGTTCTCATTCTTCTTCTTCTTCTTCTGCATTGGAGGTTATTGGTCACTGAAGATCCTGATCCCTGTCGACATGGCAAAGCCCACCAGATCCTGATAGGAGCCCCAAAGCTTTTGCCCCAAGCTTTTGTGTTCTCTGGCCATGTCTCACACCTCAGGTCTGCATGGTTTAGGCACTCTTGTAGGATATGTTCTGGAGTCTGGACTCTACTGCCACATGGACACTCGTCTGTGTGAGACATTTTGAGTCAACGCAGATGGGTCAGTAGTCTGCAGTGGCCTGTCCTTAGGTGAAAGAGGATGGTTTGGTGATGTCTTTGTAGTTGGTGTATTGCATCTTGTTCATTGTTGCATGTCAATTTCTTTTTCTATTCAGATCTGCACTGGTTACGGATTATGGTTTTCACCTCTTGGTATTCCCATTCATATAGTTTAGATTTAATTTATAGCATAAATATGCCACAACACTACTGAAAATTATTCACTGCTATAACAAAACTGAAGTGTCAGTGTATGGCTGTGGACATTTACAATATCTTTCAGTGTATGGCTGTGGACATTTACAATATCTTTCAGTGCATGGCTGTGGACATTTACAATATCTTTCAGTGCATGGCTGTGAACATTTACAATATCTTTCAGTGTAAAATGATCAAACAATGAAGTAGTAAAAATGAAGGCACATGATTCATGATGTTTAATGATATTTCTCAGTTTCAAGTGGTGTTCACTGGGATAGACAAAAACTTTCGAGTTTTGTCGCAGATTTTGGGAAAACTAATGAGGTCCTGAATGTTGTAAAGCATCACAGGAAAAACTAACAAATTAGAGCAAACACTTTTTTTTTTCATTATCTGCTTTTTTGTGTCATTTTAAACATTGATTGTTACATAAAAAATATTGCAATCTCAAGAGTGCCATTTTCTTTAAATAGATAGAGGTGTATGGTACAGTTTTACAAAGCGATAGAGGGAGTGAGAAAAGTGAGAAAAAACACAAATAATGAAAAAACATACAACATCCAATATTTTGGCATGAGCCTTTTTCAAGGATTGCATACAAAAACAAACACAACCTAAAATAAAAGAAGAGAAATGAAAATGAAAAACTTAGCTTTGTGGCATCCCTCCTTGTACACAACACAAAAGAATGTGCCCTAAAGACAAGTCTGGGAGATCACAAAGGAAAACAAATTGAACCAATCAGATGTTAGTGGCGGTGAAAGGGAGAGGACGATATTGGTGGGGGGGGGGGAGAGCACAGGAGAGAGAGCTAATAAATAGAGAAGAAGAAGGTGGGGGAAGGGGAGGGAAGGGAAGCTGGGAGATAACGTGAAACTGATGAATGCAAAACTTCGGCAAAAATGCCCTGGGCTAAAACAAGAAAGTAGAGTATAAATAGCAGAAAATAGGTGGAAATCTAAAGAATTTAAACGAAGCTAAATATATTGTTAATTCCCGCTGGGTGGAGACAGCCAGCCTGGAAAATAAGGTGCTGCTTTAGAGCCTTCCAAGATCATACATCAGAAGAACAGAGTGGATTGCACTAATAGAGATGTCACGTGTTTTCTTTGGCAAAAGCGTTTTGCAACAGGAGTCCATGCCCTCTTGGAAATATTGCTAAGATGTTGATGAAAACAGTTTCCTTAGTGTAAACCAGTCTCCCTTATACACCTCAAATCGCAACGTTTGCACATAATGGCATAAATGACATTGCGTGAAGCGCAGGTGAAACCTCCCCTGAACTGATAATGTGGATTTAGGGAAGGAGATCTGGCTAGCCTCAATATCAAATGGGTAATCTACGACATCTGCAATGTCTGGTACTATAAAGAGTCCTCCGTCTTAAGCTGATTTCTAACTAAATGGTCCCTGAGGTTTTTGTCCCATTTGTAAGCCACCAATGGGGGTTCCCCAAAGAGTTCATGTGTATCAGGGTCGATCTGGAGGAGATGGAGATGGTGAAACAGCATGTTCTTAACTGCCAAACTATGGGGGTGGTGCGTGAGTACCAGTTTGACTCTGTCCAAGCTACAGGGCGGTTTAGGAATATATGACTGATGCAGTTCCAAGATGACATGAGAACATGTTCTGGATAACTGCACTGGCAGGAGAAATCTAACATTCTGTGAGCTTGATCATGGAAATCTGCATCCTCACTACACAAATATCACAACCTAAGAAGCTCAGAGAAGGGAATAGAGCCCTTATATGATCTGGGGTGGGAAGAAGAGTATAAAAGATAGCTGTAGGTTCACAGTGGACAGAAGTGGTAAGACCGGTAGGAAAAAGAGTGACGGCAAAATTCGAGAAGGTTAGCAGAAGTAGTAGAGACATGAGAGGTGAAAGAAATGACAAGACTGAACTTCTCAATGAAACTAATGAAGTTGTCAAAGGTCTTCCTCTGGCATAGATGTGACCCCAATGCCATCATCTATGTAGCATCTATAGAAGGCTGGAAAAAGATCTCTATAGGATTCCAGAACCTTGTGTTCAAAATGACCCATGAACAGACGTTTTGGTACCCATGGCCACACTGCTAATCTGGTTGAGGTACAGGCCATTGAATTCAAATGAGCTGAGTTCAAGAATAAGTCACATAAGGCATAGAATAGAAGACGCAGGTAATATAGGGATGGTGTCTTTTGTTCAGAAAGAACTCAACAGCCTGAAGTTCCTGATCATGAGGTATGAATGTGTACAAGGACACTACATCAAAGGTGGAGATGCAGTAAGTGTGACCAGGCAGGAGTGTCAGGGTCTCAAAAGCAGTGAGAGCATGATTTGTGTCTCTCAGATAAGTAGGCAGACTAGTAACAAGGGGCTGAAAGATACTCTCCTGAAAGTCAGAGATTTGTTCTGTAGGGCAGGAACAAACTGAAACTATGGGCCTTCCTGGGCTGCCTGGTTTGTGTATCTTGGTAAGCAGATAATAGGATGGATTCCTTAAACAGCTGTCATGGATGTGTAGCAGAGGGAGAAAGATCAGTCTCATGGATGAGTTCGTTGATCGTGTCACAAACCTGCTGATTGTTGGCCAGAGTCGAATCTTGAGGGTGATAGGCATAGAATGTTGTGCTGCTCAGCTGACTCATGGCCTCCTAGATGAATAATTCCTTCTTCCAAATAAACAATGGCCCCTCCCTTGTCTGCACTCTTGATCACGATGTCTCGTCTGCATTGGAGTTGTGAAAGCACGCAATGCTCCCTGGAGGTCAGGTTAGAGTGTCATATATGGGGGAAAGGTGAAGTCTTTAAAAGATGACTGTTGATTTAAAAATCAATTTTTTTTATCCTATGTTGTCCTAAAGTGTCATGAAGTGTCAGGATTATTCACCTTCCATGGGCCCAGTGTGTTGGATCACCGCTTCTGTCCACTGAAACATAACATCAGACACCCCTTTCATCTGATTTGATGGAACCTTGCCCAGAACCAGTCATATAAACCCAACTCTCTAATCTCTGTGATACTTCCTTGCTCGTTCTTGATACGACAACATTAGCATGAACGCTATGATTCTTCAGTGCTGACTCTCACAAAGAAGAACAATGACGTGCAAATAACAAGGACATTAAGTGGAACAGTAAAAGATACTGAACTGGGATTTAAATAAATGATGCAGAGCTACTTGGACAAACAAACAAAAATTAATCAATCTACTCCTAACAGACTGACCATGTAAGTAAAACCGCAAATTTCAAAGAGAAAGGCACGAAAACTGTAAGGAGTAAAATGCACAATTAAAGCAGTGATCATGATAACCTGCAACTGCCAGTAAATTACCACTTAAAAAACAAAAAAAATAGCAAAATCGAAACTGTTGCAGGTTGTTGGTTACTGTAACCATTTTATATTATCAAAAACCTGGTAAAAAGCAACCAGTGAAATCAGTTGGGGGATAAACGTGTCATTTTTTACTTTGGTTCAGCATGTAAACATTTTGTAAAGCTTAAATCTCATCCCATATAAGGTCAAGAAAATATTCACATAAATCTATATATATATACACACACACACACACACATATATATATCTTATATCCTTCCCATGCTGTTAAACATCACATGGGGCTCACAAGGTGGTTCGCTAATTTTCCCTGTCTTCAGCAAGCCTTTCAATCTCATTAAGGGATTTAATGCCTATTAATTTGGCCTCTCTTAACAATGTTATATATATATATATATATATATATATATATATATTCAGGAACTGCAGCAGAAGAGTATATCTAGAACTCTGAAGATATATACCTTTCCACTTATCTCATTATGACCGTATGTTGGGCTATAATGCTGCATTGAATAGGGAAGGAAAAAAAACAGCAATAAAAGTATTTGCTAATAGTTCTTAAAAATTCACATCGAGTTTTATAACATTTTTTTTATTTATTTTTTTTTATATGTTTCATGCCTCTACAATTTTACAGTCAGGCTGACTGGAGCATATTATCAGTGGGAGTCTAAACCAACAGCCTTTACATGATAAGCAGTCTAAACCAACAGCCTTTACATGATAAGCAGTCTAAACCAACAGCCTTTACAAGATAAGCAGTCTAAACCAACAGCCTTTACATGATAAGCAACCTAAACCAACAGCCTTTACATGATAAGTAGTCTAAACCAACAGCCTTTACATGATAAGTAGTCTAAACCAACAGCCTTTACATGATAAGCAATTCAGTAATGACTTGTATTACTTGTGTGCTCTCCTCATTAGTTATATTAGATGGCAAGTAACTTGCTCATATTCTTCAGATACAGTAAAATCTCATTATAACAGACTTCAACTAGTCCATAATGGTCAAAGTCCACTGTATCCAGAATAATATTCAAAGTCCACTGTATCCAGAATAATATCCATATACAGCAGTGTGGGTGGGACCTGCAGACCTGGTCCACTATTACCAAGGCTCCATTATAAATGAGGTCCAGTATAACGGGATTTTACCATAAAATGTCCCTCCTATGATCTTCAAAGTGCTCTATGAGTCTTCAGTGGCCTTTTTTTTCCCCAAGTAAACAAGACGAGCTTGTTTTATGGTGATTCAGTTCTTGTTTCATGTGCTCTGAGCAACAGTTTCTCATCCATGAAATCTAGGTTCAAATCACAATATGGTCCAGTATGTTTCCAGTGGGGGGGGGGGGGGGTGGAATTAAAAGGCCACCCAGCACAGTCTATGGCAACTGCTCCAGGTTCACTAAAACCTGAACATCAAAGCCAGCACACTCTATGGCAACTGCTCCAGGTTCACTAAAACCTGAACCTCAAAGTCAGCACACTCTATGGCAACTGCTCCGGGTTCACTAAAACCTGAACATCAAAGTCAGCACATTCTATGGCAACTGCTCCGGGTTCACTAAAACCTGAACCTCAAAGTCAGCACATTCTATGGCAACTGCTCCGGGTTCACTAAAACCTGAACCTCAAAGTCAGCACATTCTATGGCAACTGCTCCAGGTTCACTAAAACCTGAACCTCAAAGTCAGCACACTCTATGGCAACTGCTCCAGGTTCACTAAAACCTGAACCTCAAAGTCAGCACATTCTATGGCAACTGCTCCGGGTTCACTAAAACCTGAACCTCAAAGTATCCCCCCACCACTCTGCAGAAACATACTGTAATTGGAAGAGGGTATTTTTTCCTCCTCAAATTCTTTGATGGAGATGCTCTATGTAGGCTGCTTTCACTTTCTGTAATGCTCTATTAGTTTGGCATAATTGATATCTTGTCTTGTCTCTTCCCTCAGGTACCTTGAGGTATCAATGGAACAAAAAGACTTCTTGACAGGACTCAGCAATTCACTTCTTGCAAGAAGATACTCAACTATTCAATCCATTAGCCTCTAGCTTGGTTGATCTCTCCCTCTTTTTCCATCACTTCTGAGCAAAAATCAGTGGTAGATTAGCCATTAAGCTGAACAGATTTAACTTTTATTACTCCAAAACAGTACTGCTAGGTCTTGCATGTCTGTGTGAATTAATGGTCGTAGAGATATACAGTCATAATCTAAACAGATGACAAAACGCATGTTTCTAATCCAATCCATGTTTTTAAATTACACAATGACTACCTTCCAGATTTTTTTATGCCTAAATTTTCTCAATAAAATTTATTCTGAGGCAGGCTGAAAAATAATTCAGGAGTGAAAGAGACAAGCCTAGGAGCCCAGAATAACAAAGAGTCTGGCAAACAAGGAAAATAAAACACTAACAATACAAATTAGTGTTTTCATGCAACAATCATTTACAACTATCATTTTTGCACTAGCACAAAAACGGTTTGGGATTCCCAACACATTTGACACAACTAACATCACTGCTGTATCTAGACCAACAAGCAGCAGTAAGAATAAATGGTGAAACAACAACTTGGTTTGACATAAAACAAGGGGTCCGTCAGGGGTGCATATTGTCACCCTACTTATTTAATTTGTATACTGAAAATATAATGAGGAACTTTAGAGAAGATGTAGACAAAGAATATTACGATGCCATAACAATTGGAGGTTATGAAATACCAGAGATTAGATATGCTGATGACACAGTATTACTGTCCACAACACAAAGAGGAACGGAAAAACTAATTATGTCAGTCCGTAAGAACAGCGAAGACCAGAACCTCTATCTTAATGCAAAGAAAACTAAATTGATGACAAGAGACAAAACAAACAAGGCAGCTGAAATATATGTCAATGAGGAAAAATTGGAAGAAGTGGAGAGTTTTGAATATCTTGGATCACTACTAACTAATAATGGAGATACAATGAGGGAAATTAAAAGGAGGACATCTATCGCTCTTCAGAAAGTAAAACAAATAAAGAATCTGTGGAGAGGAGCAGACAGAACTACAAAAATAAGATTTTTAAGGGCATGCATCTTTCCCATTGCAACATATGCCTGTAAGACCTGGACACTTAACAAAACAGCTGAGAAACACATAAATGCCTTTGAATGTAAATGCTACAGAAGAGTTCTCCAAATATCGTGGACACAAAAAAGAACAAATATATCTATACTACAAGAGCTTAATATTGAAGAAGGCTGGCTAGTAAAGATGATTAAAGAGAGAAAACTTAAATATTTTGGACACATTAAACGTCATGATAATTTAGAGAAGACCGTATTGGAAGGATACATAATGGGAAAAAGAAAAAGAGGAAGACCGAAACGAAGATGGCTGCAAGACATAATTGATGATCTGCAAATGGATGCCGCAGCAGCAGGCCATCTTGCTCACAACCGAGAGGCCTACAGGAGTGCTGTTTGGGAGGCAAAGTTCCACAAGGGACATGCAAATGATTGATTGACTGACAAAAACGGTGATTTATCTGTGTAATTAAGAAGTCACAGTAAAAGAAGACATCACAAACTGGGGACGTTCAGTTGATGGTGATTAGGAGATGGACAGTATAAGTCAGAAGGGGCAAGGGCCCCTACTAAATTTAACTTAGGGGCCTGGGTGGTGATTAATCCATCAGCAGCTAAAGGGCTTTCTGTATACCATGGCCAGTCTGTATCCAAAAGTGTTAGGGTTGGATAGTTCCTCCTTGGATGGGATTGAGAAATTAGGTAGTCTTTCAGTGTTCCATGCACACATAAAGCCAACACCATCTTTTCATACACAGACTAGGAACTCAGGCCAAGAAGACACTAACTGATGAGGCTAGAGGGGGTGTACCTTTACATTAGGCCCAGCAAGCCAGCAGTGAATTTAGTAACACTCACAGAAAATACGGACAAAAGTGATTTAAAAGGGATATAACTTCGAAACATTTCAAGATATAACTGATGCATACTACATGTAGTCATGAAAGGTGTAGTTTGTGGGTACAAATCAGGCAAAATGAGTGAGTGAGTGAGTGAGTGAGTGAGTGAGTGAGTGAGTGAGTGAGTGAGTGAGTAAGTGAGTGTTTGGTGGGAGGGATATGGAGTGGGGGGGGGAATGATAAAACTGAACATAAAAATACACAATATAATCAAAGGAAATGATAAAACTGAACATAAAAATACACAATATAATCAAAGGAAATGATAAAACTGAACATAAAAATACACAATATAATCAAAGGAAATGATAAAACTGAACATAAAAATACACAATACAATCAAAGGAAATGATTTAAACTAAATCAAACCTAGCTTAATTCTTCCCATGCCCAGAAAAAAACACGGACATTCCCGTCCGTGCCACACAAAAAGCACAGGTCTCGATATGTATAGGAGATATAGTTGTAAAAGTGAATTTACAAAGTATTTCCACTTTATACATATTATACATGAAAACAGTTGCAAATGTAAGAAGATTTCATAAATGAAGAGTTTTTTTAGGAAAAAAGAAGTAGCGTGATGATTTTAGCTGATAATTGTGTAGTGCTTACCATCAGCAATGCCTAGATGTACAATGTTTACCATCGGCAATTTCCAGATCTACTTAAATTTTCGTCTGATCTCGTCGTGTGGTGGCATTCTAACTAAAATAACGTCTGAAATAACCATCTAACTACTTCTCCAGTCCATTTAATAGATCTAGATGTACTTGAGGTACATTCAGGAACAGTGGTTGGACATGTCCGTCCTTATGCCTCCAAAATCACAATCAATACTGAAATTTCTCAGGTAAAACATCTATTTCGCTTGGTTGTTAGCCACGCTTTAGATTGAACTATGAAAGGTCACCAGACATGTGCAGATAAATCGTTTATAGTAAAAAGTTTTACAGTAGTTTTACGTTGCAATGAAACAAAATTGCTATAACGAACATAGCAGTCACTAGACTAACAGGAAATTATCACGATATCAACTATGGCAATTTAAGAGTTAATATGTTGCATTTGTGAGCACTGTGGTAAGACTGGAATAAATCAACACTAAAAACAACCCTTCTCTAGAATTATATGACACAGGAAGGCAAAGGCAGCCCCACTATGGCATGGAGGCACCTAGGGGATGTGGTGTTAATGCCCATAATTTCCTTGACAACACTAGAAAATTATGTGGATTATATGATAAAAAGGAAAGTTTTTCTCATCATTTTTACCACTTAACATCAGAAAAAGGATTTGCTGCATGGAAATATTTTGATTTAAAAAAAAATTTTTTTTAAATATCTTCAACAGAACACTACATATTGATTAACAAGAAATTCTGAAACTCAATACATACAATTTTAAATGTAATATTTTATATAGGTACCATGGACAGCTAAGAAAACTAATGAAGAAGTCTTAAGAGTGGCTGGAGTTAAAAGGCAAATTACAGCAAAGATCAGAGGCAGACAAGTGAGATTTGTAGGACATTTTCTGAGAAGAGGAAAATTGGAACACATTGTGGCAACTAGAAAAATTGAGAGAAGAAGAGACAGAGGAAGACAGAGAGAGAAGTTACTGGATGGGCTGTCAGTGTGGCTAGGAAGAAAGTCACTGGCAGATCTCATAATCAAGTCTAAATACAGGGAATTATGGAGAGAAATGACCGCCTACGCCACGCAGCATGGCACTTGATTGACTGAATGTTATATTATACTTAATCTTTTCAGTATTACACCTTTCATGATAAGAGAAGGACTGTATAATATAGGTAAACAAAATAATGTGTCATCTCACTGTAATTATTATTATTATGTGTTGTGCAGTGCAGCATTGTCATTCACGCTTCTCCATCTTGTGTGATCCTTGGTGCTTCCGATCATTTCAGACACTTATCTTTTTCCATGCCACTTGGTCAGTCCACTGAGACATTCTTCTCTTGGCCTTCCTCTTTCCTCTGAACTTTCCAGTCTTTACTAAGTTCTCTAACTTCTCCATCATACATCCAAGAAATTTTGACTGTCTTTTTCTTATAATTTTAACAAGTTTCTGTTCTGAAACTTTTCTGAGAGCCTCTTCGTTTACTTTTATGTCTGTTCTGGGTATCTGTTGCAACTTTTTCCAATACCACATTTCTGTTTGTCTGTTCCAAGTATCTGTTACAACTTTCTCCAAAACCACATCTCTGTTCTTATTGAAATATTTTATTAAAGTAAAATAGTAATGCTGTCACTTTATTATTTAAAAAAAAAAAAGAAACATCAAAATAACCTCACTATCTCACTATTTAAAGTATGTTAACAATGTTATTATTTACTGTATTATATATGTTAATATAAAATTATCTCACAATCCCATGATATAAATAAGATAACAAACTGACTACATTTACTGACCACATCTCCTGCATTCTGAATATTCTCAATTCGGAATCTCTCTGCCTTTATGTCCTCATCTTCATTTTCAATATTATCTGTGTTTGGAATCTGAGCCGAGTTGGACTCTGAAAAGCAAGGAAAAGCCTCCAGAATTTTACCACCTGTCTTCCCCACATCGAGAGCACGCAGTAACCAGTACATCCATAAGAGATGAATTACAGGCTGCGAAGAGAAAATATGAAGCTTAATCCAATGTGACCCACTGCCAGGTGTTTGTAAAGCTTTGGAGGCAAAAATTAAAAATAAAAGACTTTATACACTGTGACCTACTGTCAGGTGTTTGCAAACTTTGTTTAAAAAAAAAAAAAAATACTGCCCTTTATTCAGTTTATTCCACTAAACCACGAAATCTAAAAACAGGCACTGCTTAATCATCTCGGAAAACTAGTGTGTAGTAATTTTTTAATTTTGCATCAATTTTTTTCTGTGAAGAGAGACTTTTCCTAAATCACAGCAGGTGGAAAAAAAACAAAAAAGAAGAACTTACCATAATAACAGATATCCATATATGTGCATCGAATTTAAAGTAGTCACTAGCACTTGCTGTTTTTCCACTTAACACGGCAATTAGACAGACCTGATACAAAAATAAAACACACACATAACAGTGAACAAAATAGTTTATTTCTTCATCTGAAATTTTAAAAAATGAATAACCCCAAAACAAAAAAAAAAAACATGCTTTTACATTTACTTACATGGCTACAATTACTTTTGGACAAGAACTCCAACCTGATACATTTCTGATGTTTAGTCTTCAAACTAAATTGATTTCTGATATTTCATCTTCAAACTCAACTGATTTCTGATATTTGATCTCCAAACTCAATTGATTTCTGATATTTAGTCTCCAAACGCAACTGATTTCTGATATTTGATCTCCAAACTCAAATGATTTCTGATATTTAGTTTCCAACATCAATATATTTCTAATAATGTGTAACTAGTTTCCAGAGTTTGTCACAGGCATATCGTCTGTGGTCTGCCATTAAGAATTGCTTTCAGTACTTTCTTATACATAAACCTCAACACACTCTCACATCAATGCACTTACATCTCAAAAACCACTTGCAGTCTCCATATAAAGGACAATGTGAGCAACCTTTTTAGAAGTGAGAAACTCAGTATAAACACCCTATCTGAATCACATGTTTTCACTGACACTGATCTCTGTGCAGACTTCAGAGGGGCATGAGTGCTATCCTTCAGGGTTAGTTCTACACAAATTAGTTATTGATTTGTATTTGTTTGGAGCAGAAAAACACCTGGTGGCAGCTCCTCCATCTTACATCTTCAGAGTTATGGTTCTTTGTTCCTCTAGATTCACCTCACCCAAAAAGTTGAAACTTCTCCAGATTCTGCCTGGAACTCCTTGACTATTCCATGTCTCAGTTCCCACACTTACCCGGTTTATGAAGTAGAATCCACCAAAGATAATGTAGGGAGGATCAGCAATACAGGCAAGGTAGTGAATCACAATAGCTGCATTTCCTTGTGAGATCATATCAACCAATGACACTACCAAGTAGGGGATTAATGAAATCTGTAGAGCAATGAAATTCCACAAATTAAATTTCCACACTGATGATGATTTTAATTATGTTTATCTGCATAATAATTAAAAAACTGGAAAATTCTGCAGGGAATCAGAAAAACATGAGAACATAGCCTCCAAAACTGCATGCTGAACACAGCCTACAAAACCACAGGCTAAACACGGCCTCCAAAACTGCAGGCTAAACTCAGCCTCCAAAACTGCAGGCTAAACTCAGCCTCTAAAACTGCATGCTGAACATAGCCTACAAAACCACAGACTAAACACAGCCTCCAAAACTGTAGGCTAAACACAGTGTAGCATTGTCCCTTGTAAGTTATGAGTATTGCATCATGACTATTATTATTATTGTTGCGATTATTATTACTATTAGCATTGATATTACTGATACATAAAAAAACAGATTGGATGAGATGGGAAATCTGGGAGAGGACTGCTCCCACTGGATTCATAGATGCTTAGTGATAAATCATCACAACTGTCGAGTCGGACAGGCAACAGAACTCAGCTAGAAATTTAAGACTAGGGAAGCATTTGCTGCACATTCCAAAAACGGGTAGATGAGTATCGAATGACAGCACAGAAATACCAAGTCTTATCTTATATCTTATATCTTATATCTTATATCCTTCCCGTGCCGTTAGACGTCAATGATATCCATGTTGTTTTATGTATCTCTTTGTGTGGGAATATTGTGCCTCCAATGACCATGCCCTCTGTTAAACATATTTCAATTAATCTTTCTCCATTCTGATTAACCATGTCAATTCCTTCTTTCCCCATCACTTTTTCAACGTCGGTATTATCCTTCCCTACCTTAGCATTGAAGTCCCCCATAGCAATTAGGATGTCGTGTTTAGGGACTTTGTTGATGATTTGTTGTAGTTAAATACCAAGTGGTCAGGGAAAATAAGAAAACGGGATGCGAGAAAGAAAAACAGACACAAACAGATGGACATTAGACAACACTGGTCATGACGTGAGAACAAATCATAAAAACCATACCCCATGACCATAGCGAAGCACTATCACAGCCGGACACTGTAAAGTCAGACAGGCAACAAAACTCAGCTAGAAATTTAAGACTCTGGAAGCAACTCGCTGCACATTCCAAAAACGGGTAGATAAGTACTGAATGACAGCGCAGAAATAGCAAGTGGTCAGGGACGCGAGAAAGAAAACAGATACAGACAGATGGACAGACCATACAGACAGATGGACAGACATACAGACATACAGACAGACATACTTATCTTATATCTTATATCCTTCCTGTGCTGTTAAATGTCACATAGGACTCGTAAAGTAGTTTGCCAATTTTTCTTCGGCGAGTCTTTCAACCTCATCAAAGGATTTTATGCCTGTTAACTTGGCCTCTCTTAATAATGTCCTCTTCAGAGTTTCACGCGGTCTGCCCCTTTTTCTTTGGCCTGTTGTGTTCCACTTGATAGCTTGTTTTGGGATTCTCTGATCATTTCTTCTCATCAAGTGACCAACATATGTCCATCTCCTTTTCCTGATCACCCATGAGACTGGTTGTTGTTTAGTCATCTGTCTTATCTCTGCATTGTTCTTGAATTCATTCCACTTGATGCCGAGTATTTTCCTTAGGCATTTGTTTTCAAAAGAGTCTAATTTCTTGTCTTTTTCTTTAGTTGTTTTCCAGCTTTCGCATGCATAAATGAGGGTGGATATTACATTTGAATTGAATAGTCTTAACTTGGTTTTTGTGCTTATAACTTTTGAATTCCATATGTTCTCAAGATTCTTGAAGATTGATGCTGCTTTTGCAATTCTGATCCTAACTTCCTTTCTCATGTCACCATCCTGGTCTATGTAGCTGCCAAGGTATGCAAATTGATTGACTTCTTCAATATCTGTCCCTTCTATGTGTATTTTTCCATTTTGATTGATGGGAATTTTCATTATTTTTGTTTTGTCCTTGTTAATTTCAAGTCCTATTTTGCTAGCCAGTGAAGACAGGCTATCTGTTTTTTCTTGCATGGAATTCACATTATTACTGATAAGAGTTATGTCATCAGCAAAATCAAGATCTTCTAGTTGGGTCCCATGTACCCAGTCAATACCTGTGTTACCTGTGCAGCATTTTTTCATTATGAAGTCTATTGTAATCCCAAAAAGTAAAGGAGACAGTATACATCCTTGTTTCATGCCTGTTTCAATCTGGAACCATTCACTCATCCCTTCTTCTGTCTTGACTGCACAACCATATCCATTGTATAAGTCCTTAATGATGTTGACAATTTTAGATGGTATTCCATATAGACATAAAATTCTCCAGAATGAATCTCTGTGTATGCTATCAAATGCCTTTTTAAAATCTATGAAGTTCAGTATTAATGGTTTCTGCTTTTCAATATGTTCTTCAAGTATTATTCTGAGAGTAAAGATCTGGTCGAGACAGCTTCTCCCTTTTCGAAATCCTGCTTGTTCTTCTCTCATTGCAGTATCCACTATATCTTTGAGTCTATTCAAAATGACCTTGCAAAAAGACAGACATACAGACATTAGAAAATGCTGGCCTGAGAGGTTAAGACATGAGAACCAATCGGGATGCTCCTAGGACCAGTGGACTATTTGAAGACAGAGCCAAAATACCTATATGTCAGAACATCAAGCTGAACCACAGGATAAAAAGAAGGACCGCAGAGAGAGGAGAGGAGGGAAGGTGAGGAGAGAAGAACAGAAGTACAGAAGAACAGAAGTCCAGAAGACCCAACAACCAGATGGTAGAGAAAAGTACAAGAGGACAAGAAATGGGAGATTGTCTGAACCAGGATGGTCAGTTAGCAGAGGCCGGGCCAGATGTCAGAGAAAGACCTTCAGAAGAAATTGGAAAAGAGACAGAGAGAAGTTTCAGCAAAGAGGCCCGAGGACACTGACTCAATAGTGCTCTGAAATTGAAAACAATATAGAAATGTACAACGAGAACCATCAAGCTTTCAATAATTGGAAACTTAGATGAAACATATGAGAACACCAGAGTGAGAGACGAACACACACCAGAAAGACTGGTAGGCAGTTGTTAGGAAGATGGAGTTTCTGGAACGAGAAGCATTTTTAGAGCAGACAGAGGAAATACTACGAGTTGGAAAGTGACTTTAGTACTACATTGTGTGAAATGCAAGTTTGATATTTTGGAAAGCTGTGAAAAATGCTTTGAATTGCTTTATTCTGAAACCTGTGGACTTCAGTTGCTGAGTATTAAAGTGAACTATATAATTTTGATTCAGGAACGAACCATATAGAGTTGTTTTTTTTTATGCCTATGTGTGTATTAAGAATTCATTTGTGTGATGAACCATTTATTACACTGAGTGCAGTGACATTATGAACTGTTGAAGCAAACAAAAGGAAGAATTATGAATGTGTATTAATAACTTAAAATTGAGAAGGAATACCAAACGTTGTCGTGGCTATAGCCTAAAATAGCAGTGAAAGAAAGTATAATTAACAATCATATAAAAGAACAGTCAAGACTACAGAACTAGACAAAGGACAGCGTATGCCGCAATAATATAATAATACACAACAATAACAATATTAGACAATAACAATATTATAGCAGCCTCCAAAACTGTAGGCTAAACACAGCCTCCAAAACTGTAGGCTAAACACAGCCTCCAACACTGTAGGCTAAACACAGCCTCCAAAACTGCATGCTGAACAAGTCTCCAAAACTGCATGCTAAACACAGCTTATAAAACTGCAAGCTCAACACAGCCTACAAAACTACAGGTAATATGAGGAGCTGTGAAAATGGTTCTAGTCAAACAAGAGTTATTTGCAGACAGCATATCCCTGGAACAGCTGCAACATTTATATATGTGGCCAAAACTCTTCTAGTAGAGAAGAACATCAAGAATGAGAAGAAAATGAGGAAACAGAAAAAAACATTTTAAACATTTATTAAGAAGAAAGATGAAATTCCACATCCAATTATCATAAACTGTAGATTAACTCTTCCTGTGCCATAGTCGCTATAGTGAGAACTTCCTGTTAGTGTGTTGGGTGCCACAGTCGATATAGTGATAATTCAGTTGTTTAAAACATGATTCGAGTAAAATACGATTTTAATTTTCATTCGCAAGTTATCTGCCCAAGTCAGAATTACCCGGCATCCTTTTCGCTCGTGTCACCGGCCGGTAGCCATTTTTTCCTACGTTTCTCTTCAAATCTGTGAATATTTTTCTAACCCTAGTCGAGAATGGACAAGCCTTCAGACAAGACACATGTTACTGGATGTTCACTAGTTAGGTCTTTACCAGAAAGAAAGACTAAAACAGGTGCTAGGCAGTTTTTTCTTGCATATTGTGGTAAGAAATCTTCTGACATTGTTTCCGACCACGCTTTTGACCGGCAATCTGACAATGATTCTGATAGTTCGTCTGACAGTGTCTCAGACAATGCTTCTGATAGCTCGTCTAATGTTTTCTGTTGTGTCTGTGTTTTTGTTTGTTTGTTTCTGCAAATTTGTGCACAAAGTGGTCAAGTGATTACATTTCGTGTGAGGATTTCCATTTATCATCTATTTGTGATTTCTAAGTGGATATTTACAGCTCCAGTGGTAAGTAGAAAATAATTTTATTTGTGTTTCATAAATTTTTTTTCCCTTGGGGGGCTGAAAATATTGTTGTATTTCCTCACCAGTTATTTTTTTCTGAACAAACTCTGCATTTACGGAATCTTCATTCATTTTTAATTTTTTTTTATGTATAAGTATATTTGTGTAAGATGGAAATAATTGTTAAATCACTTTTTAAACTATACTCCAAAAATATCGCAACACCCGCACATTTTGTTTGGCACCAACACGACGTCCACATTTTTTCCAGCGGGCACGGAAAGAGTTAAGCCATTCTAATCCATTTTTATACAGTTAGTTTAAGCCACTCCTGTTCAACATATTTACAGATTCATGTGTTGATTTTGTTTAATTCTGGTGTTATTTTCAACTTCTTTGTATTCTGATTATTATGTGAAGTTAACAAAGATATTTAATACTTGGTAGAGGATTTAATACATGAAATATACTCACAATGTTAAGAAGAGCAGGTAAGTATGCGATACATGACTCCGCCTTGTCAAACAGGAATGACATCACCAGAGCTAAGACAATGTTGAATGGAATGTTTGTTGCAAACAAGAGTATCATGGCACCCAAAGCACCTCCACTGCTCAGACCTTCCAGCTGTGCAAAAGGAAATGTGAGAACATTCTAGAACATATAAATATCAAGAACCATAACAATGAATGCATGCATATGATGTCAAACAAAATGTTTATGCATATGTTTAATATTCACTAACAACAATAACTGTTTGGTCCATAAATCTCTCTCCCTCTCAAAAGGTAGCTGCCAACAGGCTTAGAAAATCACATCCTTCCACAACCCTCAATCCCTTGTGCATCTCAGTAGGCTTGTTAGTGAGCATTTTATGTGCCACAATGCTAGACCATCAAACATCTTTTATCTCTATCTACCTCTGTCTCGTCTACTTTCAATCTTCCCTGTTGCTATTAAGTCATAGGCATTTAAATACTTAATAAATGTATAGTAAAAAAATTAATATATTACAAAAGTGACATATGATGGCAATGAGTGTTTAGATAAAACAGTGGTTCCCAAACTTTTCTCGGCTGCTGCCCCATTGCTTCCCAGACTACATCCTTAACACTCTCATGCATACATTCATTCATTCATTCATTTGCATGTGCCTTATAGAACTTTGCCTCCCTAACAGCATTCCCGTAGGCCTTTCAGTCATGAGTAAGATGGCCTGCTGCTGATGCATCCATTTGCAGGTTATCAACGATGTCTTGCAGCCATCTTCACCTTGGTCTTCCTTTCTTTCTTTTTCTCATTATGTACCTTTCCAAGACGATCTTCTCTAAATTATCATGACGTTTAATGTGTCCAAAATATTTAAGTTTTCTCTCTTTAATCCTCTTTATTAACCAGCACTCTTCAATATTTAGCTCTTGTAGTATAGATACATTTGTTCTTTTTTGTGTCCATGATATTTGAATAATTCTTCTGTAGCATTTACATTCAAACACATTTATGTGTTTCTCAGCTGTTTTGTTAAGCGTCTAGATCTCACAGGCATATGTTGTGATGGGAAAGATGCATGCCCTTAAAAATCTTATTTTTGTGGTTCTGTCTGTTCTCTCCATAGATTCCTTAGTTGTTTTACTTTCTGTAGAGCGATAGATGTCCTCCTTTTAATTTCCCTCATTGTATCTCCATTATTAGTTAGTAGTGATCCAAGATATTAAAAACTCTCCACCTCTTCCAGTTTTTCCTCATTGATACATATTTCAGTTACCTTGTTTGTTTTGTCAGCTGTCATCAATTTAGTTCTCATGAATACATATACTTTAAATGGCTCTGATGCCCCTGGCATTCCCTCTTTTCCCCCTAAATGCTAAATGAATCTTCTCAACACTTACAGGGAGGGGTGGTACAGCCTACTTCGGAAACCATTGAGAAAGTAACATTTAACTTCTTTCCAAAAGTAAAACACTGCATTATTAAGCTTTACATACAGAAGTAAGATGTTATTTTTGTTGCCTTCTTTCTGTAAGTACAGCTTGCACCTAATATATTTACACTTAAGTTACTACCCATGGAATCACAGCAGTGATTATATATTTGTTTTTAGCTACAGTTTTATCAAACTGGAAACAATAAAGCCATTACATACCAGCTGACCCCACTACTTTCTCACCCTAAAATATCCTTCAAACCAAGAGACATCTAATTATTAGCATATTTACACCAATGTTATGCAACCAATGCCAAACATGAGCACTAACCAAGATAAAATATCCACATGTGAAATGAGATCTTCATTGTTTACTTAGATATTGACACCAATCTCTCTCACAAATGTGGCAGCTTGTCTCAGGTTTTCAGCATCACCACAGAGCTTCTCTTGCAGGGTGCTGGGGTCTGGCCAGGTCCTTTGACTGAGTTGTGTAGCTGGCAACTCTGGAGGATGTCTCTCTTTGGTAGTTAGATTTCCCCTGGTCTCCGTGTCCTGGTAGCATGGCACGAAGCAGGGCAGCCACCAGCCACTCTGGGTGAACCTCTTTGAGGTTTAAGACCCAGCGTTCTCCTTGCCTCACGGATGAGACTGGATGTCATTTGAGGAGGAGTTGCACCGTACTGTAGTTCTTTGTGCGTCTGTGTCACTTTGTGCCCCAGACCTAATACACCATCTTCAGCATGCACTTCTTTTGGATTTGGTTCCGTAGCCTTTGACTGCCCCCAGGCATCCTGCAAGGCAGGGAGTCTGAGTTGTGCTTTGCCCCTACCCTCAGACCTGTCTGGCTTGGGTGACCCTATCAGGAGTTGCTGCTCCTGCCAGCATAGCTCTTCAGGTCATGGGGACATACAAGCTCTCTCATCACAGCAAGAAAGACACTCTCTAATGTCTGAAGTATAATCAATGAGGAAAAATTGGAAGAGGTGGAGAGTTTTGAATATCTTGGATCACTTCTTACTAATAATGGAGTTACAATGAGGGGAATTAAAAGGAGGACATCTATTGTTCTTCAGAAAGTAAAAGTACTAAAGAAGCTGTGGAGAGGAACAGACAAACTACAAAAATAAGATTTTTAAAGGCAAACATCTTTCCCATCGCAACATATGCCTGTGAGACCTGGACACTTAACGAAACAGCTGAGAAACACATAAATGCATTTGAATGTAAATGCTACAGAAGAGTTCTTCAAATATCATGGGCACAAAAAAGAATAAACATATCCATACTACAAGAACTTAATATTGAAGAAGGCTGGCTAGTAAAGAGGATTAAACGGAGAAAACGTTTTAGACACATTAAACATCATGAGAATTTAAAGAAGATCGTCTTAGAATGGTACATAATAGGAAAAAGAAAGAGAGGAAGACCAAGGCGAAGATGGCCACAGGACACTGTTGATAATCTGGAAATGGATGCATCAGCAGCAGAGAATCCTGCTTAGAACTGAGTGGCCTACAGGAGAGCTGTTAGGGAGGCAAAGTTCTGCAAGGGACATGCAAATGACTGACTGACTGACTGGATGTATATATACCAAATTAAGCTAGAAACTACTCACATAACATTTATTTGAAAATCTTTCTTTGAAAATATCAAATGTGGATGCCTGATGATGATAACAGCTGGCAATTATTAGTCTCAAGTAGGAGATTTGAACCTCTACAACATCCTTGTCATTTTTTCTATCAATCTTTACTGTATCCTTGTCTCATTTTATATCAATTTCTTATCCAAGTGTTTTATATCTAGATTATTAGCGCTTTTCACCTCATCCTTTTTAAAAGATCTACAGAACAAAAGTAACAAGACCAAACAAACAGTGACAAACACTTCAGACTCACCAAACGTAGACATTTACCTGCATTGCTATCACTATAATGATGACCATAATGGCTGGAATCAAGTACACGAGCAAGTCACAGATGTAAATTGTTCCCCAGTATAATTCAAATGTCACTCCAGATATGCGCAGCTGACCACGCAACTTCCACTGCAAGGGCAATAAGTGAAAAAAATTTTTTTTAAAGTAAGTGAAAAAAAAATAAGCTAAAAAATATAGATAGCTGAAAAATACAATTTAGTCACAGAAGTTGAAAAACAATTTGTAGGAAGAGTTGGAGAAACAGTGGTCCTTGAAAGTTTGAGATTTTTTTGGAAACATATCTATATAAAAAAAGAACCCCAACAAAATGTACATCTTATGCCAAAATTAATGTCAGAGAAAAGGACAAAAAACAAGTATACAAGCAGATGTTTCCAGATGTTACAATAAGAATGTCTGTTCCTCCCACCCCCCCCCCCCCATATCAATGCTATTCAAGTGTTGGTCGCCACTGATTTCCACAACTACCTATCCTTTGTTCTTTCTATAAGATGTGTGTTGGACCATGCTCAATGCCACTTTTTTGGTCTATCAAGTATCTTATTTCTTTGTCTTCCTCTGTTCCTATTTCCCTCCAGTTTTCCTGTTGTCGCTGAGTGTTCCAGTCTGCCTCTCCTCAAAATATGTCCTACAACTCCAGATAATTGTGTTCCGAATGTTGCCATATGTTTCTTCCTTGTCTGCTTCTGCTCATAAACATGTGAGTAGGTATATGAAATCAGTAGCAGAAATCTGAACAATTAGACATTCATTCATTCATTCATTCCTTTGCATGTCCCTTGCGGAACTTTGCCTCCCAAACAGCACTCCTGTAGGCCTCACGGTTGTGAGCAAGATGGCCTGCTGCTGCTGCATCCATTTCCAGATCATCAACGATGTCTTGCAGCCATAGAAGATTGAAAATAACAGATATCTGGATATATAAACAAAGAATATCAGACATAAAAGTTTGAAAGTAACAGATATTTGGCTATATAAACAAAGAATATTAGAAACAGAAGACTGAAAGTAACATATTTTTGGATATATAAATAAAGAATAACTTGAATATGTTGCCATATATTGGACAAACATCTATTTTACCCACAATACTGGTTAGGAAAGAAAAGAGATGATAATGGCAGTTCAAGTCAGACAACTATGATCATCACCTGTATTGTCATTAGTGGCACCCACCACAAAAACAGTTTTACTAGTACATCTAGGTGCATCTGATTTGTGTGATCCAAACAGTTTTAATGTAAGTGTTTCCTGCTCATTCAGCGATATGGTCTCTCTCCCTGAACTTCAAGTACCCAAAGCACATGGGGCTTGCAAAAGGGTTTTCCACAAATGCCTGTCCTTTGCCTTTTTATTTTTTTTCCTCTTGCCCAAGTAAGCCTTCTTTTGCTCAACATCCTTTCTATTGATCTACTCATAGTTTTTAAACTTCACCCATGTGTGCATTTTGGTTTTTTTTTTGTTTTTTTAATAAAAACTTTCATGTTGCTACATCTTTAGTTAGAAAATATAATATTTCTCGTTCTCCAAAATGTGAAATTATAATCACCTCTCTCTCTAAAAACATAAAAATATAATTTTCCTCACTGACTTAAATTAGAAAATATCATCATCTCATTTTTTTTTAAATTAGGAAAATATAATGACATCATTCTCTAAAATAAAAGAAATATAATGTTTATTCCTTAAAATGAGAAAATATAATGACTTCATTCTCTAACAAAAGAAATATAATTAATGTTCACTCTTTTAAATGAGAAAATATAATTACCTCTCTATCTCTAACAATGTCAGCAGCAAAACCAGGTAAAATCAGTATGAAAGCCAGACCAATAAGCATAGCAGACATCATAGCTCCTGCATTATAGACAAGATTATCACCAGTTTCAGGCCAAGGGAAACTACTCCCACTGATGGATACACTGATGTTTGAGCTGCTCAGAAGATTCTGTGTGACCAAGTTGATTGTGATGGGAACAGAGTGCAGGGCAGTGTCATTGTACAAGACAACAAAATCAGTCAAATTCTGAGGAGGAAAACGTCAAAGCTGATTAGTTTCCTTAATACGTTTATTTTGTTCTGTGTTCAGTGGCAAGCTCGATACAATTTGGATGGGTGGTCACTTTCTAATATACGATGTTTTTTTTTCTGATAATTCCATAAATTTCCATGAGCTGAATGTTTTGCTAATTCACATTCTGTTTTTGGACATAAATTTTTCAGAATAAAGAAAGGATTGGAAAACTTGTTGATTTTGTTATGAAGCTGAAAGTAAACAGAGCATGGGGATGATAATATAAATGAGTGGACAACATCAAAAGATGAACAGGAATCAACTTACCAGGGGCGAGCTATGAAAGCAAGAGACAGAAAAAGTTAGAGATTTATCTCAATCAATTTCCCCTGGGAACAGCAGTGTTAAGAGCACACTTATCTTAACATAGTCTTTGTGAGACAGGGAACTCAGATGTGTTTGCTTAAAAACCCTGACCTACTTCCACAGTCCAGAAATCTGTAGCAATCAGCACTAATTGTAATTGTTATTTTTATAAAATGTAATGTTATGTTGGTGGATGGAAGGGTACATGGAGATCGCCGGCAGGGATGAGGGAAATCTGGTGTGAAACCAATGAATCCAGGACATGACAAGCCTATGGGTCTTTACAACAATGGCTATCAGACTGATGTAAACATAACAGAGCCAGCAGACTATAGGTGGTGGGGAATGGAAATAGTTAAAGCACTCATCAGATTCCTCAACGCAAAGTTGGAGTGTCTCTGTGGAACTGTCACAAAGCCGTCTAGCCAGTCAGTGTTGCACACTGAATCTGACATGGAGAAGGGGCTTAAGTACAGCCACCAGAGGCTGGAAAACAAAGTTTTGACCAGATCAGCCTACACCACCGTCTTCATGACAGTCCAAGCAAGACCAGTCTGCCCTAGCAAGGAAGGGTGCTGAAGTTGGAGGTATTCAGCCAAAAGGCGCATCACGAAAATCAGGGTACCATGCATCATCACCAGTGTGCGTATGAAGAAAAATGAGATCTCAATCAATCTTTCTTGTTACAGCCATATCTCTATATTTTTTTAACAGCATTCTGCAGCACTAGTTTAAATTTTGATAACTGATGCTGAAGTTTTGATAAAAGAGATATCAAACCAGCTAAAAATTGCGCCACAGACACTCACTGCTCACAATAGCAAAACTAAGAAGCAGATGTCCCAGCATGCTCCATTTGCTCTTTTTCTTTAAATTTCACAACAGGAACAATAAATCCTATAATTTTTCATTGTTTTTTACAACTGGTTTAAAAAAAAAGAAGGTGAATCTATTACTAACTTTTGTTAATCTGGCTGCAGTGGGAGAACTTCCAACTTTTGCTCAGAAGGTAGTGCCATAATTGAGTGACTTAGGCTTCCAAAGAACCAAATTTTAAAAAAAGAAAACAGTTCTATTTATGGAACAATAAAATTAACATAAATCTGGAAACAATAAAATTAACTTCAAGCTGGAAACAACAAAACTAACATAAATCTAGGAACAATTTAATTAATATCTGGGCAAGCTGGGCGACCATCCCCAACCCAGTGCATCGCAGGTGGTGGATGGTGAAAGTCCTCCAGATATGGAGGATCCCTGTGAATAAGGATTTACCCAAATAAGCAGGCGCTGACCAATGGGCGGTAGACTCAGAGAGCAAACTGGAGTAGTAGGTGGCTCTAATACTCCTATAAAGTGCCTCAGGCGCTCAGTGAATGGAATACCAGGTGGGTAAGAGGCATCTTAAAACCTCTTGCTCCCGCTGCCATGTGGATAGGACAGGGAGTCCAAAGGCTAGCAGAGAGTCCATACACAAACCGACAGAAGGCAACGGGAAACCACTGTTGTAGCTCCCAAGAACAATTATGCTTATTCAGAGTAATAGATACGCTGCTGGCGAGACTCTTTGGATGCCGCATGTGGAGTGAAACTCCTCCTAGCCAATGAAGAAAATGAGGAAAAGCAACCAGGGTTGCCATGCGGCGCCAATTAGAAAAGGTGATGGAAAGGATAAAATGAAGTTTAATCAGTATGTCCAGTAGTCTCGCGGCAAGAGCTACTCATACCACGGCACCTCTGCTCTAGAGGCTGGCCATGTCCATTCTACACCCATACTGGTGAAATATGTCTAAACTGGCTTAAACCAGGGGTGAAACTTGATGGCTACTCAAGTCACGGTACCTCTGCTCTAGAGGTCTGTCACGTCCTAAACACGCCCATACTAGGATAATATGCCTAAACCTGCTCAACCCAGGGGTGAAACTTACTATTTGAGAAGATTTGTCCTCCTGGACGAAAGCTCCGTCCTGGTCACAACTAGGAAGAGTATCAGCCATGACCACAAAATGCTGAAGTCAGAGACACTGGACCAGTGCAGTCTAGATAAGCAGCCACCTCTCACCCGACGGGGATATATGCGTATCCTAATCACGCTGAGGTTTTCCAGTGAGAAAGTCCAATGCTGGACTAGATGGGCACCATTCGGGTATCCAAAACACGTCGAGGTTTTCTGGTGAGAAAGTCCAACTCTAGATTAAACTGGTGCAATGAAAACCACAGTGTCATGTAATCCTGCTTCTGGGATCCACCAAGAATACAGGCTCAGGCCCTGCGATACTCTGAACCTCTTGTGATCCTCTCGGGGATCTCATGTGGTCCTTTCAGGGACCACGGACCTACTGAGGAGCATAGGATCATGGGCCGGTCTTGTGGTAGAAGCAAAAGAAGAAGAAGAGTAATAGATTTTGTCATGAACAACGTTAATGGATGTTCCTCTGGAACAGCCTCATCCTTTAGGGCAGCTCACGAGCCACAGGTGAGGCCAGATCGTTATCAAGCTACTGGTGGCAAAACTAACAAGTTCAAAATAGCAACATGGAATGTTACAACTTTATTCCAGATTGAAAAATTAGAAAATGTAAAGAGGGAAATGGAAAGGATGAAGATCAACATATTAGGAATGAGTGAAATTGGACAGGTGCAGGGAAGATAAACTCTGATAAATATACAATAATATATTCAGGAAGTGAGAAACATGAACGAGGAGAAGGAATTATATTTGATGAACAAACAGCAAGGATAACTGTAGGATATTTGAACATCTTGGACCAAGTCCTTCTAGTCCAACTGAAATGACAACCAATAAATATAAATATTATACAAGTGTAAGCTCCAACATCTGAAAGTTCTGAAGAAGATGTACAGCTATTTTATAATGACATAGAGACAGCCCTAAAACACACAAAGTCATATGAAGTTATTATAGTCATGAGAGATTTTAATGCAAAAGTTGGTAAAGGAAGAATTTCAGACATCATTGGTGACTATGGACTTGGGGAGAGGAATGACAGAGGTAGTAAATTAATTGAATGGGCAAGAATACATAGCATGGCTGTAGGAAACACCTGGTTTAAACAACATCCCCGAAGACTGGCAACGTGGTGCAGCCCAGACAAAAAGATTTTTAACCAGATAGACCACATATTAATCAACAAACGACTCCAGAATGAATTACTGACAACAAAAACCATGCCAGGAGCCGATAGTGACCATAAAGAATATAGCTAAAGAAAGCATGCAGAAAAGTGAGAAACATCAAACTGAATACAGAACTCCTTAAAAATGACCAATAACTGCGAGAACAATACAAAGTTATTATAACAAATAGATACAATGCAATAGCAAAGATAAATAGTATAGATGAAAAATGGGCAATGTTAAGTGATTCTATCCACCAAACTGTTAAGGAGATGATACCACCAAAAAAAAAGAAGCCCCTAAAAATAAATGGATGACAGACGACATCTTAGGACTGATGGACAAGAGGAGGAGGAGGAGTAGTAAAAATAACCAAGAAAAATATAGCAAGACAAATACAGAAATAAGACGCAAATGCAGAGAAGCAAAGGAAGTGTGGTTAAATGAACAGTGCAGACAAATACAGGACTCCCACAATAAAGACAGAAAAAACATGCAGAAACGAATTGGTGAACTTTCAAGCAGGAAAACAAAATATACCACAGGATACCTGAAATCAAAAGAAGGTAAAATGTTAATGGGAAAAGAAGACATTGTGTACAGGTGGACAGAGTACATCGATGAGCTATATGGAGGAGAAAGACCAGTATTAACACCAGATACTGAAAACTGTGATGGACCACCAATACTTGAAGATGAAATCATAGATGCCATCAAACACATGAAGAAAGGAAAAGCGACTGGGCCTGATAATATAACAATAGAAGAAATAGAGGCACTAGAGGAGATAGGAATAAAAATAATAACCAAGTTACTGAATGACATTTACAACAGTGGTTATATGCCCAGTGACTTGCTTAAATCTACATTTATAGCACTACCAAAGAAACCAGGGGCAAAGGAATGTGATGACCACCGGAATATCAGCCTCTCATGTCACATAACAAAGCTACTTCTGAGAATCATTATGAGAAGAACAAGGAAAAAGATAAAAATGGAAACAGCAGATGAACAGTTTGGATTTTTTGTAGGAAAGGGAGGATACAATATAAAAATTGGAGGATACAATATTAACAACCTTCAGTATGCTGACGACAAAGTACTGATAGCTGAGAACTAACAAGACCTGCAAAATTGCTTGGATAAAGTCGCCAAAGAAAGTGAACAGAAAGGCCTTACTTTGAACATCGAAAAGACAGAGACTATGGTTATATCTAAGAAACATAAACCACTAAAATGCAGTATAAAATTAAACAGAACTATTCTATAGCAGGTGCAGAAATTCAAATGCCTTGGAGCAGTAATAACTTCAGATGGGAATTGCAGAAAAGAAATTAGGAACAGAACAGGCCAAGCAAAGACTACATTTCAGAGAATGAGAAACATATTATCCAACACATCCTTATCAATGAATGTTAGAAAACGAGTCCTAAAATGCTATATTGAACCTATCTTGTTATATGGAAGTGAATCATGGACAATAGGCAGGTGTGCACAAAAATAATTGGAAGCAACAGAAATGTGGTTTATTAGAAGAATGTTGCGAATCCCCTGGACAGCAAAAATAATCAATGAAGAATATTTGAGAAGAGTTGGAGAGAGAAAAAGTCTTGTCAAAAAAATAAGAGAGAGACAATTTACTTACATAGGACATGCAATGAGAAGAGGGGGCATTGAAAATATTATAACAACAGGAAAAATAGAAGGAAGAAGATCAAGAGGAAGACCAAGAGAAATGATACTGGACAGTCTGACGGGATGGTGTGAGAGGAGGTCACCAACTGAGCTGATGGCCTGCATGAAGGATCATGTACTCTGGAGAAGCTTAATAGCCAACGCCAGGTGGCATGGCACCTGATGATGGTGATGATGATGATGATGATTAACATAAACCTGGAAACAATAAAATTAAAATAAATCTAAGAAACACACTGAACCAACCTGTCCTGATACACCATTGATCTGCACACCAAGGAAGTGAGGAGCTACACTTGAAGTATTTGCAGTAGCGGTGGCATATGAATCAACAGCGTACAGACTGTTCCAGTTTGATATAACTGCCTTGGAGTTACTGTTATCTGCAAAAGAATGCACAAAAACATGACGGGTATTAAGAGAAAAGGGTCACTCTCAACTAAGAAACTAAAGCATATAATTAGTCTTTTATTAAGTGGTCAGGGTGTCGCAGTGGTGTAGTAGTTGGTGCATTCACCTGCCATTGAGATGGTCTCTGGTTTGATTTCACACTCAGACGGAGTTTTTTTTTTTTCAGACTGACCTCCACCAAGGTCAACTCAGCCTCAAAAAATAAATGGAGTTTCTCTAGAAAAACAAAGACATCTAGAAGAGGTGCTGGCATCCCTACCTCAAATGTGAAGACACTAACACTTTACAGCTCCTATGGCATGAAAATACTACAGGACTTAGATAAAGTGGTCACAAAAATAAAAGCAGTTTTTCCTAGTACTGACAGGAATACCTAAGTTATGGTGTAAAAATAAAAGACTCATACTAGTAATACATTCCAGGAGAATGTGAAGGGAGCCATATAAAATCCTACAAAAATAGCTGCTGTCTTTGTTGCTGTTGTTGAGAATATCAATTTTTATGAGGATGTATGCAAAAAAAAATGAAAAATAAAATATATGGAAAACTATTTCATCTTACCATTTCTGTAGTTTAATTTCTGGTATTTGATATCAGGGTGAAGAATCTATACAAAAATTCAGACTCTTAATCCAATGCCAGAATGAAGAACTTATACAGAACTTCAAACTTCTAGTCCAATAACAGAATGAACAACTTTTACAGAACTTCAAACTTCTAGTCCAATAAACAGAATGAACAACTTTTACAGAACTTCAAACTTCTAGTCCAATAATAGAATGAACAACTTTTACAGAACTTCAAACTCCTAGTCCAATAACAGAATGAACAACTTTTACAGAACTTCAAACTTCTTGTCCAATAACAGAATGAACAACTTTTACAGAACTTCAAACTCCTAGTCCAATAACAAAATGAAGAACTTATGCAGAACTTCAAACTCCTAGTCCAATACCAGAATGAAGAGTTCATAAACTCTTGACAACTTATGCAAGGATGATGCACTTATTCTGGCATCACTGCAGAAGAGAAGGGTGAACTTTGATGTCTGTTTATTTTTAAAATTCCCAAGTGAGACTTTATCACCATGAGAAGAATGCTGACCTATATCCACCTGCCACGGTGCAATCTATTCCAGAAACACTACTAGGATTCAGGATTTGGTCTCTAGCTTTTACATTTCCCTGGTAAATAAGGTAATTCTTTAGATAATCATCCCTGTTTCTATACACTGAATTACTGGATACAGGATATTATCTAGCTCTGATGCTGGTCTGAAGGAGCTGCCTTATTACACTCAGGACATGCCCATGCATGTTCTGCATTCAACATCAGGATGTTCTTTAGTGTTTTGGCTGATATACTACTACTATTGTGATGGTTATAAATGGCTTGTGTTCTAGCGCAGAACTGGGATTTTGCTTCCACTTCCTCTGAAGGATATGTAATTCAATGAGGTGGGTGTAGTATGTAGTTTTGAAGAAGGTTTCTTGAACAGATTCTTGGACTTGCTTCTTAAAAGATTGATGTTTTGTTTGTCCAAACTGATGTTTCCTAGTGGGTTAGCCCTTGCTGCAAGCTGATCAGCTTTTTCATTGCCACAATGTCTGAGTGTCCCTGGCAGTATACTGAGGTGATGGTTTGGATTTGCATTTTAGATATTATGTCCAACCACCCATACAGTGGACACACCATAGAAAATTGCACAATTCTATGAGACAGTTACTTACTGACTGCATCAAACACTAGCATCGGTGGCAGGAAGGGTACTCCAGTGCCAGCAGACCTCACATAAGAGAAAGGGGTCAAAAGCAAGGGGGTTTGATCTTTGGTGGGTGACGGTGTGTTCACTTTTGCAATGACCAGTCCAACAACAATGAAAACCACAGGCAGCATGATTTGGGAGAACACTGCTTTCTCATCACGAATCATCAACAAGAAACGAATCTGGAAAATTCATTAAAAGTAAAACATAACTGAAATACTTCCAAATAAATATTTTAGCTTCAAAATCTCATGTAATCCACTTCTATCATGAAATCTTTCAAAATGCAGAACAAGCTAACATGTCATTAGCACCAGGGATGTGGAAATCTTGGAATGCGCTAAGATGTTCTTAGCAATGATACGGGAAAATGTCTAAACAAAAATGTCTAAATAACGTCCATTGCAATGAAAGGTTTAAATAAATTAAAGGCATGCTATCAGCAGTCACTTTTTTTCTCATTAATCTGTTACTTTTTGCTGTTATTGTTCTCTCTCTCAGGAATTTAACTGGGATGTTCTTTGCAGCCAAAGCTATGAAGATATTGAAGCATAAGATTATAGCAGCCATTTATGCAGGCCCAGAACAGAAAGAAAAGAAAAAAAAAAGCAGGAAAAAAGGAAAAGACTCCTAACACATACCACAGACCTGCACCATGTACAGAGACTACAGAGGCCAGGTCTAGCCCCGAGAGAGAAGCAGTGAAGCAGAAATTCTGAGTTCCTACAAAGACTTCCTGCTGAGAGCAGAATTCATGGAGATGACCAAGCTCCCTGTTTTAAAAGCTGAGCATACAGAACTGAATGAGGAGGAGGAGGAAAAAAGAAGAAGAAGAAGAAGAAGAAGGTAGAGGAGGAGGAGGAGAAGAAGAAGAAGAAGGAGGAGGAAGAGGAGATGAAGGAAGAGGAGGAGAAGAAGAAGAAGAAGGAGAAGGAGGAGGAGGAGGAAAAGGAGAAGGAGACGAAGAAGCAGAAGAAGAAGGTAGAGGAGGAGGAGAAGAAGAAGAAGAAGGAGGAGGAGGAGGAGGAAGAGGAGACGAAGGAGGAGGAGGAGAAGAAGAAGAAGAAGAAGGAGGAGGAGGAGGAGGAGTTAAAGGAGAAGGAGAAGAAGCAGAAGGAGGAGGAGAAGAAGAAGAAGAAGAAGGAGAAGAAGAAGAAGAAGAAGGAGAAGGAGAAGAAGAAGAAGAAGAATCTATGGTTTGCCAGCCCTGATGCCACAGTCAGCTGTGGGCTGCTTACCAATCTTTCATGTTCTATCTTCACCCTCGTTATTGTTTCTAATCCAACAAAAATAAAAAGACAAACCTGCACCAGACAAAACACAAAATACATTTCTATTTCATACAATTCAAGCAACACTTTTCATTCTGATCTGTGCTGAGAAAACTTCTTCTTCTTCTTCGTTCGCAAGCTGTGAAAACAAAGAAGAATGTTAATGGTTGCTATTTCTTACATCTTACAGCCTTCCCATGCCGTCAAACATCACATAAAACTTGCATTGTAGTTTGCCAAGTTTTTCTCTTTTTGGTGAGTTTTTCAACCTCATCAAGGGATTTTGTGCCTCCTAATTTGGCCTCTCTTAAAAATGTCCTCTTTAGAGTTTCACATGGTCTGCTCTTTTTTCTTTGGACTGTTGTGTTCCACTTGATAGCTTGTTTTGGAATTCTCTGACTGCTTCTTCTCATCACGTGACCAACATTTATGTCCATTTTGTCTTGGTATTTAGACACTGTAAAAGATAAAAGCATTACCTTCAACAAAGCCCAGAACCTCTGTTTGGTCAAGTCACATCCATGCTCTGTTGATTTCCCAACTGCATCCATTTCAGAGAGAGGAGTGTTCATGCTGATGTCCACATGATTGTGGCCACCATCAAATCCTACATTCATTTCTCCACCCTCTTCATTGTCCATCAGTTCATCTGCCTCTGTTTCATTACACAATAAAGTAAATAGGTAAAGTTCCCATTTCCATGCCATTAAGGCATATTGGGAATATGGTGTTAGGTCCATATTTTCCATGACCTCCGGCACATGGAAAGTATGACATGGTCAGTATCATGCATGGGCACATTTACCTTCCAAGATTTCTCTGTTACTCATTTTTAGAAGCTGGGTGAACTCCCAGGGCCTTTTTGGTGTGTATGAGAAAAAAATCCCACTGCTGGGACTGAACCCAGTACCACCTGATGAGTAAACTGAGCCCCTAACCACTCATCTAACCAGGCCGCCACACAATAAATGTCACCAGAAGTGTCCTCTTTAATCAATCAAAATATGGACTATTTGACCAAATGCTCATTACAAAGACAGATACCGTGTCTGAAACGAAATACAAGTGCAAACTAACACACAAAAAAGTGTCTAGAAAGAGATTTTGCAACATAGACAAAGTAGAGAATAAATTTTGTAGCTCAGAACAGGTAATATATAACTGAAGAACAGAAAAAAAATAGGCAATGTAAAATAATTCATATTCAATATAAAGCCAGATTTATAACTCTGATTTGGTATTAAACTAACTTTATAACTCACATTAAGTATAAAGACAGATTTATAGCTCAGATTAGGTATAAGTTAGCCTTATGGCATAGTATAGGTAAAGGACCAGCTTTACCGCTAAGAACAGAGATAGTGCCAGCTTTATGGCTCAGAATACATAGAATGTCATCTTTATAACTAAGAACAGATAAACATCAATCTGCAAGTGTCATGTCCCAAAAAAACATGAATTAACAAGAAAACTCAGGAGTTTGAGTCTGAATTGTGGATTGTTCTGGTGTCTCTAAAAGTCATAAATTTGGATATTATTCTTATTCCAATCACCATGGTACCACACACCACTGTTCTCTGCAGCAGACACCATGGGGTGTTAAAGATGTTGTCCAATTTGGCTATCAGTGATCTATAGCTGACATGCTGGCATCAAGTTGATGAACCATAGCTGCCCAAGACCCTGTCCTGCCTTTCTGATGGCACCTCCAGTGACAGGCCTGGCATGATTAAGAGGGCAGGGATTGGCCACAGTCCCTATGGAAGTGGACTCTGCTAAAGAAGTATTTCGTATCCTCTTTTTTTTTTAGCTTCACTCAGGAACTGAAAAAATATGAGGGTCAGACCGAAAGTCATGAGCAAATATTTTTTTTAAAAATCAGAATATATAGAGAAAATATAAATGTATCACCTTAATCTGCATCCTTTGCACTTCATGTAAAGGTCACATGATGGTAATTTGTCATGTGACCACACGGAGCATAAACAAAATGGCGAGTGCTGAAGTTTCATTTCATCAACGTGCTGTTATTGAGTTTCTCATTAAAGAGGAAATCCCCACTGCTGAAATTCACCAAAGACTTCAACTTGCTTATGGAGATATGTGTATGGGTGCTAGCAGTGTTAGGAAGCAGGTGAAACATTTCAAAGATGGAAACACGACCATCCAAGATATGCCTCGCAGCGGTCTCCCTCGAACTGCCTCCACTGAACACAATGTGGAAAGGGTTGACGACATCATTAATTTAAAGAAGACAGACATGTCACAGTATCTGAAATTGCTGTAAATCTTGGAACAGGACACAATGCAGTAAAGAAAATGATTGAAACCCTAGGCTATAGAAAAGTTTGCGCCTGCTGGGTCCCACAGGAGAGAACATCCAGAAAGCAATGTGTCTGTACCGTCGGTTAGCTGGAATAGAATTCTACCAGGTGGTTATTTTCAAACTTGTAGAGTGATGGGAAAAAAATGTGTGCAGAGAAATGGAGATTATGTTGAAAAGTGAAGACAAGATGCAGATAAAGGTGATACATTTATATTTTCTATACCTATAATGCAATGAGAAGAGGGGGCATTGAAAATATAACAACAGAAAAAACAGAAGGAAGAAGATCAAGAGGAAGACCAAGAGAAATGATACTGGACAGTCTGACAGGATGGTGTGAGAGGAGATCACCAACTGAACTGATGGCCTGCATGAAGGATCGGGTACTCTGGAGAAGCATAATAGCCAACGCCAGTCGGCACGGCACCTGATGATGATGATGATGATATCTATAAATTCTGATTTTTAAAAAATTTTGGCTCATGACTTTCGGTATGACCCTCTTAGCTGCAGTGACTTGCTCCCAAATCACATACAATGCTGTGCTTCAAAATCTTCACAGAATCTGTTGCAGATTTTTTTTTTTTTTGCAAAACACCAGCTCATAGTTCCAGGGAGATCAAAGAAGGAGGAGACACTATCATGATGATGGTGAATGATATTATGCTATCTGGGGGAGATGGAGAGATGGTTGATTTCAGAAACTTACTGATAGATACTGGCAATCATATTTTCCTGTTTTAACAGTCCTTGGTATTTTTTAATCAAGTGTTCCTTTTTCCTGCATTACTTGGTTAACTATGGTCAGATATTTTTTTCTTTCATTCTCATTTTTCTTTTTCTTCTGATTTTTTCAGTGATTTTCAGGTTCTATAATTTCAGTCTCCTCACAACATTTCTAAAGAATTTTTGGTTGTCTTGTCCTTATGACTCAATTTAACTTTTCAGTGTTACACATTCTCACACAGTTTCTTTATCATACATCATCAAACTGACAACATACAAGACATAAAATAAATGTAACGTACCTAGTCTAAGAAACACTTCTTCTAAGGTTGTCATGGACACCCCATAGCTCATAATACCCAGACTTTCAGAGTCCTCGTCCAGTCTGCCAAAGAGATCTTTGAAGAAGCCAACAATTATAAAAGAATTACTGCATCAATTTTCAGAGCTGGCTAGTTCACAATCTCTTAATCACACAAACACTGTCTCTAACTTCAGTCATTCCCCATGACCTCTGTTATAGTAAGTCCAGAGATCTGTCACCTGGTGAAGGTCACAGATTTTCTTGTTATTCCTGTAGCTACTAATAAGACTGCAATCTTTCCACTGCTTTCTGGGTAAGCTACATATATCTGATCTATCAGTGTGGATGACTTCTCAGTTACTCTAGTGGGTTTAGTGACAGTCTGGGATAAGTTGTGCTAAAACAACATCATTCCATGTGGCATCTGATTGTCTGTAATCAATACTGAAATCACCAAGAACATTTATAAACTATAATTCTTGTAAAGTGATAACATCACTAAGCTGCTGCACTTGGATTACGATATAGAAGCTTGATTACAATCAGACTCGGTTCTGAAAGTTCAATTTCTAACTTTACTCAACCTCCAGTGTCTCAAGGTCTATTTCACAGCTAGAGTGTATGGAAGTGATAATGTGTATAAGTAATCCTGTTTCAAGCTTTGTAATAGGGTCATGTCAAGGTAATAATAACTGTCTATCATAATGTCCTCATCAGCTATGTTTTTTTTATTTAGATGGCTTTCAAAAAATCTAAAGACATTGAAATTATGTAATTATGATTATGTAATACTTAACAACCAATGAGACTTAGTGGCCTTTGGGACTTTTATTATTATTTAGTTTTTGGGCTGTTTTTTTTTTCATACTGACCTGAAAATTTAGACACATCTTGAAGCGGGACAGTATATCCAATTTCCTTTCCATGAGTCCGCTGGTGCTCAACATTTGGAATGACGGACTTCATCAGATGAGTGACATTCTCCACTTTACAGTCTGGTGCTGTAACCATCCTGAGGAACAAGCAAATGAGACTGTTTTGCACGAGGATGCACAAAATCACAGAGACATACTATCAATTCATTGCTCATAATATAATCTTTCAAACTATGAAGACAAGGATACAAGATAAAGAGGACTGCTAAACAAAAACGAAAAAAAGCTATGTAACATCAAATTAAATGTGAATTATGGTAAAATGAAGAAACAAGAAATAAACAAGAAATTAGACTCTTTCGGAAACAAATACCTAAGGAAAATCCTTGGTATAAAGAGGAACAAATTCAAGAACAACGCACAGATAAGACAGATGAGCAAAACAACAACCTGTCTCATTTGTGATCAGAAAAAGAAGATGTACATATGTCGGTCATGTGATGAGAAGAAACAATGAGAGAATCCCCAAACAAGCTATCAAGTGGAACACAACAGGCCAAAGAAAAAGAGGTTGACTACATGAAAGAGAACATGGTTAAGAGAGGCCAGTTCAGTGGGCATAACATCCTTTGATGAGACTGAAAAACTCACAGAGGACAGGAAATCTTGGCGAACTACCATGCGGTCCTTATGTGACATTTAGCAGCACGGGAAAGAGGTAAGATGTAAGAAGAAACATCTAAAACAAATATGGCGGAATATCTCTGCTTCTTAATTCCATGGAGGTTCACCAACATTTGGATTCCTTCTTTTCTTCCTCACTTTCCTTGCCTCTATTGCTCTATTGGGGGCATAGGCCATCAACAAGGGCTCTCCATTTATTTCTATCCTGGGCTGTTTCTTCTATCCATCTCCAGGTGTAATTGATCTTTTTGACCTCTATTTCAAGACTCCTTCATCAGGTATTTCTAGGTCAGTTTGGATTATATCTTTTTTTTGTTCAGATATTTAGAAAACATTATGATTTAAGATTACTGTTACAAAAATAAAAAGTGAATTTATAAATTTAAAAAAAATCAAAATAAGTAAAGTTAACTGCAGACAAATGTTAATCTAAATATAAAAAAAAAAAATTTACTATAGTTAACATACAGGCTTTAAGAAAAAAAAAATCTACTTAATTATAAAGAATGAAAAATAAAATAATTGGACAACTTAATTTAACCATGAAGAATAGAAGTTAACTACAGTAGAAGGAAAGTCAGCTATAAGGAACTACGAGATGCCTAAATGAGATAAAAATCAGAACAGCACAAGCCAAAATAATGTTACACAAAATCAACAGCATTCTGAGTAAAAATCACTGCCACTGGGAGTGAGGAAAAGAAGATGTACATATGTCGGTCATGTGATGAGAAGAAACAATGAGAGAATCCCCAAACAAGCTATCAAGTGGAACACAACAGGCCAAAGAAAAAGAGGTTGACTACATGAAAGAGAACATGGTTAAGAGAGGCCAGTTCAGTGGGCATAACATCCTTTGATGAGACTGAAAAACTCACAGAGGACAGGAAATCTTGGCGAACTACCATGCGGTCCTTATGTGACATTTAGCAGCACGGGAAAGAGGTAAGATGTAAGAAGAAACATCTAAAACAAATATGGCGGAATATCTCTGCTTCTTAATTCCATGGAGGTTCACCAACATTTGGATTCCTTCTTTTCTTCCTCACTTTCCTTGCCTCTATTGCTCTATTGGGGGCATAGGCCATCAACAAGGGCTCTCCATTTATTTCTATCCTGGGCTGTTTCTTCTATCCATCTCCAGGTGTAATTGATCTTTTTGACCTCTATTTCAAGACTCCTTCATCAGGTATTTCTAGGTCAGTTTGGATTATATCTTTTTTTTTGTTCAGATATTTAGAAAACATTATGATTTAAGATTACTGTTACAAAAATAAAAAGTGAATTTATAAATTTAAAAAAAATCAAAATAAGTAAAGTTAACTGCAGACAAATGTTAATCTAAATATAAAATGTAAAAAAAAATTTACTATAGTTAACATACAGGCTTTAAGAAAAAAAAAATCTACTTAATTATAAAGAATGAAAAATAAAATAATTGGACAACTTAATTTAACCATGAAGAATAGAAGTTAACTACAGTAGAAGGAAAGTCAGCTATAAGGAACTACGAGATGCCTAAATGAGATAAAAATCAGAACAGCACAAGCCAAAATAATGTTACACAAAATCAACAGCATTCTGAGTAATAAATCACTGCCACTGGGAGTGAGGAAAAGAGTACTGCAGTGCTACATCAAGCCAGTTTTATTTTACGGATGCAAGACATAGTCAGTCACTAATGAAGTACAACACCATCTGGTAGCTACTGTAATGTGGTTCAGTAGAAGAATGCAACGAATACCATGGACAATAACAAAAAAATCAAACAAGGAGGTTCTAAGAGGGGCTGGAGAGACAAGACAAACATTAAGAAAAGTCAGAAAAAGACAATCCAAATCTGAAGAACACGTTCCGGTGAGTAAAGTCAAACTTGAGGCTGAACTGGTGCAACGAAAACCACAGTGTCATGCAATGCTGCTTCTGTGACCCACTGAGAATATAGGCCCAAGCCCCACAATCATCTAAGCCTCCATCCTAAATGAGACTATCGTAATATTGTAAGGACCACAGGAGTAAATTCAGTAGGATCATGGGGCGATCTTGATGATAGAAGCGAACGAAAAAGAAGAAGTAGGACACGTTCTACAACCAGGCAAGCTTGAATACACTGTGACAATGGGAAAGATAGAAGGCAAAAAAGAGATCAAAGTTGACAGAGAAAATACTGGATGGACTAACAAGATCACATGGACAGAGAACTCCCACACAGCTTATAATCAGCTCTCAGAGAAGATAATTGTGGAAAAGCATCACAGCCAATGCTAGCTGGCAGGGCAACAGATAGATAGACAGATATGGAAAGATCAATTTAACTGTGAAAAATACACATTAACTATAAGAAACATTCTTTTATCTGTAGCTACAAAAAGGAATTCAATTTTAACTGTGAAAAATCAATTTTAACTGTGAAAAATACATGTGTTAACTATAAGAAAACATTCTTTTATCTCTGGTTAAGAAAGGAATTCATTTTAACTGTGAAAAATACACATTAACTATAAAAAAAACATTTTTATCTGTGGTTAATAAAAGGAATTCAATTTAATTGTGAAAAATAAAAGCTAGCTAAAACATGGCATTTATGGCGATGAATAGAAGTTAACAGCATTCTAAACTTACGTCAAGTGATACCCAATGCCAAACTTGCTTTTCAGGAAAAGAGATGATCCACAACAGCGAAGTTTTCCCTTTCGGATGAATACTTTTCTGTCTAAAGATTAAAAGACAAAAAAAGATTTTTATTTAGCCTACCGTGGGTAACATTTATTTCCATTTGACTTCTTCAATGAAAAACATATGATCAGATATATGGAAAGTCTTTTGCTTTGATGTTCACACTCAAAAAGGTATTGAATGCACTGTGCTGCGGTTACATGCCTTTTGGCCCAACACAGCCAACTTTGGCTTGACACATATTTTAGGACCAGGTTAGTCTTCCCGCTGGAGGTGAAGACACCTGTCCGATGAGGCAGTCAGCTACCGACAGCTGATACGCTAGCATCAGGGTTAGCGAACCATAGCTGACCAAGACCCTGTCCCATCTCTCCGTGGTACCCCCAGTACGGGGCTAACGGGGCAGGGATCGCCGTAGTCCCCATGGTGGTGGAGTCTGCTAAAGAAGCTTTGCGCACCCCAGCTTTTTAGCTGTACTCCAGTACTTCTTCTTCTTCTTCGTATGCACATTGGCTATGATGCCTGGTACCCTAATTTTTGCAATTTCCCTTTTGGCTGGGTACCTCTGACTTCAACACCTTTCCTTGCTAGAGCAGACTGTGGTTTTGCTCGGATTGCCATGAAGACAGTGGTGTAGGTTGGCCTGCCCAAAACTTTGTTTTCCAGCCTCTGGTGGCTGTACTTAAGCCCCTTCTCCACATCAGATCCAGCATGCAACGCTGGCTGCCCAGACGGCTTTGAGATAGTTCCACAGAGTCACTCCAATTTTGGGATGAGTAATACAACGCAAGAGTGCCTCAATGATATCCATTCCCTGCCACCTATAGTCTGCTGGGTCTGTTTAGTTTACATCAATCTGATGGCCATTGTTGTAAAGACCCATAGGCTTGTCATGTCCTGGATTCATTGGTTTCACACCAGATTTTCCTCATTCCTACCAGCAATCTCCATGTCCTCATCTGTCCACCAACCTGACACAAAAATAACAATTACAATTAGTGTTGATTGCTACAGGTTTATGGGCTACAGAAATAGGTCAGAGTTTTTTGAGCAAACAGATCTATGTTTCCTGTCTCACAAAGACTATGTTAAGATAAGTGTGTTCTTAACACAGTTGTTCTCAGGAGTTACTCCAGGACTGCAAAAATAGCTGCCATAACCAGCCCTCATGCCGATACGATGCTGTGCCTCAACAGCTCTACAGCATCGGCTGCAAAGAACAACAGCTCACAGTTATAGGGAGTTCATACAAGTACAAGTACAAGAAATAAAAGTCGTATTCCCACAGCAATCCCTATTCACATGACTACACTACAGTCTGTTTTCAGTAGCACCAATGGGAGGTAAAATAGGGTCTTGGCCAGCTATGGTTCGGCACACTGACACAAATAGTCACATATAGGTTATTGACCGCTATCTCATTCAGACTGAGTAATGCATCTTGCCTCTGGCAAAGTCAAACCAAGAACATAGATATGCAGAGTATAATTTCTCCCAAAACAATGACAAATAAAATAAGAAAGCAAAGTGAAGAAGAAATATCATCCTGTGTTGTCTCCCCATTAAAAGTTGACTGTAGCAGTCCTCCAACCTGCTCTATCCTTTGTTTCCACAGTGCACATGGCCAACCTGAATCCAGTCCATTTTTTTATGCTGTCCGCCAATCTATACCATCATCAATTTCTTGCTCGTTTCTCTTCTACTGTTCCTTCTAGTATGGTTTTCATTATTGTATTATACCTCTTGATATGACCTAAATATTTT